>QNGE01000230.1:0-232137 GCA_008508345.1 Paragonimus westermani | reverse complement strand
GGACGTAGTCATTTTCAGTAGTTAGGTCCCTTCCCGTCCCCTTCTTTTTCCTTCTCTCTTTCTATATAGGGTTTGCTGTTTCTTCATGGTTGTGTGGCAGTTAAGCATTAGTGTTAACCACTGATGTATTGCTGTCTTTGATGATGATGATGATGATGATGATTGCAGTCGTTTAGACGGGGACTTCAGTCACCCCACTACCACATAATGTCGTCAGGGTTAGTCTGCAGTACACTGGATTCACAAGCATTCCAGATTTTCAGGTCGTCAGGATAGATCAGAACTCTGTTGGAACTAGGGTTGGGGTCATTGATATATATCAGGAATAACAGTAGACTGAGCGCAGATCCTTAAGGAACTCTAACGGAGATCCTAGGAAGAAAAAAGATCCAATCCGGTTTGACCCAGGAAGTTGTATTATCGGGGAAGAGCGTGATACAACGCAGGATCTCTCCTTGGGTACCTATAAGCTTCCAGTTTATGTGCGCAGCAGGAGTTTTGTGTGCACCTGTTGGGTGTGTTGACGACGCGCGTCACGATTGTGGAACTGAGGCTTGAGTTAGAGAGCATCGCATTTATGTGGGGAGAGGTAAATCCTCCGTTAACAATCGATGTAGGAAACTTATGGCTTAGGAAGACAGTAGAGCCTTCCATGTGTTTTATGAAGAAGTCTGTTCGGTACACTGACTGCCTATGGACATTTACTTCATTGTCACTAACGTTCACGTGAAACCAGATCTCTACAAGAGATGGAATGTGAAGATAAGTGTCATGCACCAATTGTCAAGTTTCCTTTGACTTTTTTAAAAAGCCCAAACTGGTGGTGTGCATGCACCTGAGAGCTACTACCTCATTCGGCTGAGTACAAAAAGGGAGGAAGGGCGTGATAAAGTTCTGCAACGAGAAGGAATATGTGGACGGTGAATGAGTTTCACGAACCTTCTTGGACGGTGTCGGGCGTTTCATCACAGCTTCGGCGCATGTGAGCGTCCTTATGCGGCGTTTCATCCCCTTCCGTTGGTCTAAGATCAACAACATTTGATCCGCTTTCCGAGCTACTGGAGAGAGGATGAAAGATTTAGACTCGAGAAAGCTTGGGACTTTTTAAGTTGGATGAAGGCTTAGTGAAAGAAGATTACTGCCCATCCGAAGAAAATGCTGTTAGAGCAAGGGTGAGTCCTCCGGGATGTCGAAGGTGACCCCAACACACTAGTAGGGCTATGGAGCTTGGGAATCAAGTCGTTTTTAGCATAACTTTTTTGAGGTGAAATAGCTGGAAATAACGTAAAAAAGTAGAGGTTGGTGCCACCATTGTGGCCTACTCTTAGGCCCACGCAGCTCTACAGGTGGCTGACCACCTAAGGGGATGGACGTAACCACTTTTGTGAATAGTTTGATTGGTAAGTATACATTTAGTGAATAATACACATGCTTGAGACTAGAAATCTGTGGCACCCGGGTGTAATTGGTCTGTACTGTTCAGTTTCAACCGGGCATTTATTGATATGAAAGGCTGGTTAAAAACGATATAGCACTTCCCGCCGAAGATTACAGCAAGTACCAATAACAAAGTTGGGTTGCTGACTTAACGCTGTTCTAAGTAAATGGGGATCTAGCGATGCCTTATGACAACCTTCCGTGAAATGCAATTCCATTGGTTGGTAACCCTATCAGAATGACCACCTGGGGAAATTCTGGGACTGAGCTTCTTATCATGACCTGATACTTTGACCCCCCCTCCAAACGTCAACATAGTAGTGGACAACCTAATGCTGTGTTTTTAATATGGACGTCGGACGATTTGCTCAACCTAACATTGTTGTGTATAGGTTCAAAGCAAGAGTTTAGAAGCTCCCGGATCCAAGTGGTATCAAGCGGGCGTCTGTTGACCTAAAAGGCAATTGCTGAAACAGGATGTGGCATTGACCTTGGGGACTAGAGCAACTATCATGAACAGAAAAATTGTTAGTCTGAGTTTTAAGTAAATGAAAATGCGGCAGGTTTAAAACGATCTCTAGGAGCACAACTACCGACCTCAATGAGGGCTGCTCTAATGGCCATTGTGACTTATTCACTGGCAACTTCAATTCGAGGACTAGCAGTTAAAATTTTACGAGGCTTAGTGTAAATATATGGCAAACTGTGCACAGCTGCATCGCAAAATAGATAAATAACGAGCGGCCTGTTTGAAATGATTGGGTCCGCACACATTATAAACCGATTAGTTGTTGCCTTTGTGTCCCCCTCGTGAACATGTCTCTCGTCATTTTGGTGACTCAACTTGGAAATGCATTGTTTTCAGGCTGAAAATGAGGCGGTCACCGTGAATGCTGTATTCACTGGATTGAAACCCGGAAAGCACGGATTTCACGTGCACGCTTTCGGAGACACAACGAATGGTTGTGTATCCGCAGGTGCTCACTTCAACCCAAAGGGCGTTGATCATGCGGGTCCGAATGACCCGATTCGTCATGTAGGCGACCTTGGAAATCTGGTGGCTGACGAAAGCGGGAGTGTCAACTATACTTTCACAGACAAGATAATTTCCCTCACAGGCCCACACTCAATTGTTGGCCGAGCAATGGTGGTAAGTTGCTTGTGGCTGCCTACCCATTTTTGTCTCTTCATTCTTTTTTGCACTTCCATTTTTCCAATCCACTGCGTATTTTTCACTTGCACAGCTGGACTTCAAATGGCGCACGTTCAGGTAGATCATTAATCTTCCAAGAAGAGCGGGATGTGAGACGTTTACGTCGATGGGGTCCCTCATTTGTACACGCATCTCTCGTGACTTAAACTGCAGGGATAGTTTAAAACGGCGTAACAAGCTAGACGTTCCAAGCTTTGTTAAAATCCTACACCCACTGAGGTATACGCCCATAAAGGCGCACGGCGTACCTTTAAAAATGTATATGTTGGGAAATTTCGCGGGGAAACATGTGCTGTAGAGACCAGGCTGAATTTCCCCGTTCATATAGTAGGCCGATGATTATCACTTTAGATGTCAGGGAGCCCTTGATTCAAATAACAGAGCTGCATTTTGCAACCATTTATCAGGGTGATGCGTATCGAGATGTGTGCCAACATCCTGAATACTACCTGTTGTTGACCCTTGGGCAGGCTTAGAGCTTTTGGCAGTCTATCACCGAATTCCATCATGCTAAGTGGGGTTCAACGAGGTTGCTTATTCCAGTGAGCTTCGTGGCAGACGAAATCACAGCATGCGATCTGACATACGACGGTTATGATGTTTTGGAACTTATTCCAGACGCTAGACTTCAAAAGTTAGAGAATACAAGTGACACCGTTCTAATCTGTACTGGTTCGTGGAAAGTCCAAGATGTCTCAAACAAACCACAAGCAGTACTTTATCGGTTTATTTGTAGCTTTTGCACCTTCTAAGTGTTAGGCGTTATTGCAAGATCGACAGGGCCCTGTGTTTGTTCTCACCCTTACCGATGAGTCGTTGGAGGCGTTCGGTCGGATGCTCATCAGGTGAAAAATCGTATAACCAAAGTTTGGTTAACGTTTATTAGCTACGTTCTCTGCAGCGCCGGCGTGATCCTTGAGGGACCGGGCACATACCTTCTTTGTACGAGCCGTCTCGTGTAACTGGTGTGTAACTCATTTGTGCGTGAGCTGTTTACTGTGTGCTTTTTAGACTATCAGTTTGTTCGACTCGTTAGCAGCGTGCGGTCGGAACATCGTACTAGCACTGACGAGGTTCTCCTGTGCGCCTCCGATCGCTGGACATAATCATCATCATCATCATCATCATCATCATCATCATCATCATCATCATCATCATCAACAGCAATACATCAGTGGTTAACACTAGTGCTTAACTGCCACACAACCATGAAGAAACAGCAAACTCTATGTAGAAAGACCGAGAAGGAAAAAGAAGGGGACGGGCAGGGACCTAACTACTGAAAAAGACTACGTCCCTATTCATAATATTCCTTTCTTACAGGCTTCGTTGGCTTAAATCCATTTTATGAGTGCCAACTCATCAAAGGCCACGTCGTGAATTGTTGACGAGTGATGTGATAAACTGGGCACGGCAGCCCGACGATCAGCGTGCGACTTGGACGGGGTCATGTAGGTGCTGTTGTTGGTGCTTGATGTGGTGGAGCAGTCCTGTCTTCCCGGATGAGGTCTGAGGGACAGCGGTCGTTCTTGGTTGAAGAGGCCGTTTAATGTGATGAAGAATCTGTGTCAGTTGTGTTCGTATTAGTAATCCCGGTGTGTAATGATTCGATGTACTGTTTTCTTTCATTCACATTTTTTCTTCACCTTATTTGGCCCCGCAACTTTTCCTATAGCTACTGGAGTTTATTACGTATTGTATGTTCACTGATATAGTGCATAGACACCCCAGATTAGAAAGTGGTACACAGAGTAGCTCTGGTTTTAAATTCAGCTTCAGTTCGAGAGGTTCACGTCGCTCGCTTTTCCTCATCACTGAATACTTTTAGGCTTTTCTTGACACATCTGGGTTCCATTACGCAACCTGTGAATTAACAGAAGGGTAAGCCCATATTTTAGCTACCCTCTGCACAAAATGGAAAATACGTTGAACCTCGTTCATAGATGATTGCTGGTTAGTTTATTTTTTAACTTTGTAGATTACTTAGGAGTGAAAGGAAGCTAAAGGGAGAGGACTTTCACCGGTTGAAGTGGAAGATAACTGCACCTCCATGTGGTACTCTTAGTTGGGCGTGCATTGACCTGTTGAGCGACCAAACAAGGGCGAAAACCAAACTAGTCAGTTCAGAAGAACGTTTGCCTTTGAATTGCCTGTAATGAGAGCAAGACAGTCAGTTTTCCTATGTTGGGATGAAGGTTGAAAATCAGAAGTTGTCGATTGGTCTTCTCTAAAGTGCGCAGTTTTTATCCCTGTCGGGAGTTCGTCACTCTCAATGCAGTACATCTTTATACTAGATTTTGATTCGCAAATCATTTCTCTTTGCCCCTTTTAAACACTGCTCTTCGATGCGGATGACACTTTTTGCGTAAACGTACGCGAATGTGAGTAATATGGGGCCTGTGCACTCTGTGTTAGGGGATTGCTGAGATCGTTCTCAGTGTTGGTTTGCGATACTAACTTACACGGCTAGCAGTGTTCGACAACTTTTTAGCGCAACCCAGACGTTTTTCGTCTTTCTGCTTCTAGCTTATGCTCATGTCTCCGGTACCAAACCTGCTTTCTCCCACTTCATACTGTTACTTGCTGACGTCCTATATCAGTGTGGGCAACTTGGACAAAGGCATTGTACTGTGCTTTGCTGCGGAATTGGCTTGAACCTACATGATGATGGCGTTTATCTGTGTGAACTTTTTCAAGTGGCTAAAGTATAGTGTAACACGTCGTTGCGTATTTACCGGCGGTTCATCTACCTGTAGTGTTTTGATAAGCAGATCCGTTGCGGAAGGTATATCGCTGTTAATAAGAAATTCATTGTCTACATTATTGAGGGCAGCATTTTCTGACAATTCTTAGGCGTTTTCCCACCACACTTATTTGGTTCTGAGAGAAATAACCACTGATAGCATGTTACAATGAGTCAAGATATTCCGTTAGATTTTTTGTTGCTCGTTTGTAACGCAAGCTCGGTCGTACATGTATGATTATTATAGGTGAACTTGACTTCCGTTTTGAGCCGCCAATTTTTTTATTATCTTCTTTTGTTTGTCGTTAATCTTCGCAGATTCACGAATTAGAGGACGATCTGGGAAGAGGTGGACACGAACTAAGCAAAACCACAGGAAATGCTGGTGGACGTCTTGCGTGTGGTGTGATTGGTTGGTCAGAATAGTGGCTGACTTTCTCAATCTAGTTGCTGCTACTTATTCATCCCTTAGACTCGGCATTTTGCTTATCTAAATCATGTCACACGTTGTGGAGTTTTGTTTATACATCCCAACAGCCGACGTAATGCTTCAGATCGGGGAAAACTACGTTTGTTATTCTCATTTTGTTAGAGTGACTACTGGAACAATAAAAATAAGCTTACTTACCTTGCTTTTTTGGTGGGTCTATGAGAATCACGTGAGCCGGCCCGTTTTCACTTAACATTCTGATAAAGTGTTGTGGATGCGATTTCCATGCAAATCAGTTGTCCTTTAGGTGCTACGTCTACGCTTTCCCAGTATTAGTAGTAACGATTCAAATCCTCACTTGCGCAGCTGTTGGCTCGGTATTCGATACTTTTTGTTGCTCTGTTTCGTTTTTGAAAAGCATTAATTTGTGGAGATTCATTCTTGTTCATTGCACAAAAGGAGGGTGTGTTCGCCTGGTCTCATTGCACACCGGATCTGCGTGGACGTCCATTTCTCTACTCACTAACTCGTGTTACGTAGGCGGCCGTAATTCTGGCACCAAGTCGGCTTGAAAGTTGTCGTTTTGGTTGCTGTTTGAGACAGTCAGTGCTCATCTAATGCGTCTACCCGTCGGCTGTGCTGGGAATGCAGCATGGCGTTTACACTTTAATCTGTTGACACTTTGAAAAGACGAATGCCTACTGTTGAACGCCCTACGGCACCCGGACACTATACACCTGCCAGTTGTTAGCTGTAACGTGGCCACAGTGAACGTTGCGTCGACTGCATGTCTAAACTAATGCTAGCAAGGTTGGTTCAATAGGCCGTAATGTCTACCGCCTTCTTGACCTGTGACTCGCAGCTTCCAGCCGCTCTGTGCTAGTTACGTCGAGCAATTTGATGTAGTCTTGGGTATTCAGGTGTGGTAACTCTGATGTGGTTCCAGTCATGCTGTTACCACAGTCGACGGTGTACGGTGGTACGAAGTTTGAATCTTGTATCTCGTGGTACAGGTGGTATTGGGTGCGGCTATATGGAATGCAGATTATTGGCTACGTGCTATAAAAAGCATACAGATGCTTAACTTAGAGGATCGTACTAAAAATGACGATCGATCGATTAATTAACTATTAACAACCGCTTTCGCGATAGCGTATGAATAGTTTGCGGTGCATTATCGCTGTGGACGCTGTCTAGAAGTGTAGCGTAATCTCTTAATCTTACTCGTCACACACACGGTCGAATACGTCGACAACAGTTGTGTCGTGTTTGTCACTTGCAACACATCGGTTAATATGTTTATTACTCCTTGTAAACGGAAGCTGCTAACAGCTAGAGGGATTCAGATTCCCGTGGTATTTTTGTCTGGAGGTCAATCTGATCATTACCCATCAGATAGGCCTACACCTTTGCACGCGGTCGATTCGAGCCAGTCGTAAGGTTTATGGAAACTGGCAGCTCTGTTCCGTCTTCTGAATCACTTTTGAGGTGGGTGAAGGTGCAGCTACTACATTAAAGAATGGGAGTTGTTTTGTGATGTGACACGAAATTTCACTTTATGTATGTTCAATTATAATAACCGTGTGATTCGCACGAAAAATAATATGGATATCTACCTGGATTTTGAGTAACACTTAAAGTTAGACCTACGACAAGTAAAAGGATATAATTTGTTTGCGATCGTGAGGTATCGGCTGTTAGCGGCTACTCAGTGCAGTTTTGCAGTAATATAGATAATCTATCTCTCTGTCTCATCAATTACCTCCAAGGTCACCGCTTTAATGTGCACGTCAGCGGTACACTTTCCGATGGACACCATGCGGTTACGAGTGTGTTGCTTAGTCGTATGCCAGCACTGCTTTTTATTTTATCTGTGGTCAGAGGTTTGCAACTTGCCATTTTCTCGTTATGGTTACATACTGATGACACGTCTGGCGTGTGTTGGATGAGCTGTCATAGATTTAGGAGTTGCGGACAGATTGGAATGTTTTGTACCGCTGGGTCGCGAACGGCCGGTACCTGTTCAACCCAGTTTATTATGAAGTAATGCATCTGCCTCATTTGTATAGCTCTGGGCACCTTTTTAGAGGTGAAAAGTTAGGTATTACCATTCGTGAACAGGAGTTAAGAAGAATTGTTGCGAATCACCTTGGGTTGATTATTATGCTAGTCGATGATTGAAAAGGTGAATTCGACGCTTGAGCTGTTAACTGATCCGTTCAGTTTGTTGCACTCATTGTTTTTCGGATATGCTGAACTCGACAGGGCCTTCCTACTTTGAGGTAAGCATCCAAACTTGTCGCTAGTATTTTGTGAAGGGCGCGTAGTTATTAGAAGGCACACCGAGGGTCCGCCACCTTATCCACATAAGCTCTGTATACTGACGCAGTTCTCAGTGTACTGTCAGAATATCAGGAACCTTCGCTGTAGCATATGGGTTTTACCGCCAATCTTATCGCCCTTGGGGAATATTCCTGCGCTTGGCTCAACCAAGCACTTCGAAGATATCTCACTTAAGCTTTAACACTAATCGAGGCGGTTGCTCTACGCGGCCCATTTTCAAATTCAGAATGCGTCCAATCTGAAATAACTTTCATAATTGTGTCATCCGTGAATAAGGTCAAGCGCAAGTTTCACCCGCATTCGGAACGCTAAACAGATTATGGTTATCATTACGGCCGAGTAGAGCTACGTTTGATGCTTCACTGTTGTTGTCGGTGGCCTGTTTGATGCATGGCAGAGGGATGGATCGTTGATCCGCTTCCACCCATTTCCCTCCAGTTTCCTCATCCGCAGTCATACTATTGTTGACATTCCGAAACTAAACCCAGCTACCCATATTTTTCCGGACCATCCGACACGGTTTCAGATGTGATTAAATGCTTTCAGCTTCTTCAAGTCTGTAAATTTCTTGTGAATCCCATGAATAAATGCTCTAAGACTGTTCAACAGACGGTGTTATCGCGGCGCATATAAGGCCTTTACTTGTTAACAAATGCAAACAAACATGCAACACACTGAAAGGAATTAGTTGTGAGGTTATCGTTCAAGATTTTATAGCCCATTATCGGTGTTTCGCTACGCGTTATTTACACAGTTGGTCTGCTGTTGCTTCCGCTTGGTGTGTGAGGTGGGGTTTACGCACCATAATAGCGCAGAACAATGTGATACTCGTCTAGGTGGCTATGGCGGACCGGACGCCGTGTGCGTAGTATAAACATCTTGGGGTGGGAGATCGGAGTTACCGATGCTTCGAAAGCACTACACACACAAAACTCAAACACAGTCGAACAAATAACGATCTTTCTAACACTGGTCGCAGGCTAATTTATGTGAAAGAGAAATGACAGAGTGACGGTCAATGAATAAGATATATCATTTTACTATATGACTGCATGTGGTGGAGGTGTCTGTCAGAACTTAACTCCCCCACTACTGGAGAAACCGGATGTTTGCAGTGTTTTCAACGAGCCGATCACCCAATCGAGCTGATGTCCGAGTAGGTGGAGATGTAGGAGGTACACTTCATCACGTAAAATCACAGTGGTACAGCACTTTAATACCCTTCAATCTTACCGATGAAGATTTAAACAAGAACTGGTTCAAAATGGTCGTCATGCTGTTTGTCCTATTTTTCACTTTCGGGAAACTCGGATACTGGCCGCCGATACTGCTGCTTCGGGCTGCCACAACACGGTTGATTCCACTACCCCACTGCTGTAGTGATGGTCGATCATGTGGCTTCTGCAAGGATCTTCGTTACAATCGTGTTTTCCTGCTTATCTGTTCTGGAACCATTGTGCTCCGTATTCCTGCTACAGGAATTGGCGCCGCCTTCTTCATTCGCGCAACTATTTACACACAGCGGACGGTTGTCCCTTTTTAGTGATTCATGTGTTCTAATCACCAGGGTCGTCTCGCTGACTAGGTCGTGATGGACAAATGTGAATGTTCTCGAACCTCGTCAGCTAACAATTCAGAACGCATGCCCTGAGGAACAGACGAACAGTTCTCCCAGCTTGCGTTGAACTAAGGGTGTCATAGGTTTAAGAAGTAGGCCGCATATTTTCGACAACTTTGGGCACATAATGAGTGCTTAGATGCAGTCTGATCTAAGATTAACGGCAGTAACCGAAAGACGGAATAGCCGTAAAGTGGGCTCACACCCACTCGGTAGCACTCAAAAGCGCGCCGGGCGAAAAGTGTGTGGAACCTTAGAGCGCGTTGAACAACGCTCGAAAAGGCGTGAAAAAAACGGCCTTAAATGTTGGAACAATAGATGAGTCGGTGAAAATGGACAACTGTCCGCTAAGTGTAAGTAGTTGCGTGACTGAAGGAAATGGCACCAAGCTCGTGGCAAGCCACCACCGTTCCAGAACATATAAGCCGGGAAACACGGTTGTAGCCAGGATCTTTCGAGAAACCACATAATCGTTGGTCAGTGTACTATCAACAGCCGAGTTATGTGAAACACTCAGCTGATTTGTTCACCCTACTTCATCAGTTCACCCTTAAGTCATACGCATTGGTCGATTGGCGAGCAGACACCATAATTCGTAGTGGTGCCTGTAGAAACTCACCGGATGGGTATTGTTCAGAGTTGCAACTAGCCATTCAATAATTCCTGGGTTGCATTCATTTCAGCGGAGCACGGCTTATGCCCAGAAAGTAATGTGTTCACACACCACAGCCTCCACGGCCACTAGTTGCTTAGGCGGTCACCAGCAGTCATATTTTGTCTATCTAGCAGCGGCACTCACTGACACAATCATCTTTCGTCCCCTCTAGTAGCTCCTGGCATTGCTGCCTTCATATATTACTAAACTGAAATGGCGTAACTGGGAAGTACTAAAGAAAGGGAGCCGTCTTTCCTAATGCAGGTTTTTCACATTTATCACTGATCGTTTTTCAACAACCGGAACACGGTGAGATGTATTTAACACTGTTTTCATCTGACCCACCTCCATTGCATCTCCACTACTAACCTAATTTATCTGATCGTTTTTCTACCCAAGCTTAGTTGTTTCGTAAATAACCATGATGTATATGAGAGGCGCCTGATTTTTATGCTAGGAGGAACAATTTCCATTCCAATAGTTTCAAAATCTCGCGTGGCTAGTGCCAGACCATCTGCGTGGACACTCCGTCGATTCCGAGGCGATCGCCAGGCTATCCATCAGAACTTGAGGTGTGCCACGGTGTAATAACATTTCGATTTATTCTCATCGATCGCTCACGTACAACCGACGAAAATTGCTCGCAAACTGCATATGGCAAGAGCAGCTGAACCAACCAACGAAAATGATCCCAATCTGTTCTCCAGCAATCGGCGATCAGTCTCATGGTGTGCAAATTGAATACATTAGTTTTCTGTTTACATACAACTGTCCCACCCTGTCTCGATAAGATTGGGTCACTACTCACTTCCAGTTCTGTGTTATGCTTAAGCAAAAATACGTGTCTTGAACTATTTGACTGACTTGACGAGGTATTATGTTGCGCTGACGTATCAGGTGATCAATGAAACCGGCTTCCTTCTGACTGCTGCCGTCAACATCTCACTATTCGACATCGACGCTGGTAACTATCTAAAAATCTGTTCAACCACGGGCGTTGACGCAAGCACCATTGTTCTACTGTTGCAAAACCCATTGAACCTGCAACAAAACTGGTATTTCGCGTGGGAGGCAGACTGATGGTTTGAGTGATAGTCGCTCCGTTTGTGCATAAGAGGATACGTGGGTGCGCAGTTGAATCCGTGTGTTTCAAGCCCAATATCAGTTTATGACAAACCGCCTGTTAAGCAAACACGTTTGAGTTTCATTAATTGAAATATGCTCACTTCTTCCGCACTGTAGTTCGTCTTGACGTGGACACCCAGATATTTATTATCCATCAGCAACTTTTAACTACATTTTCATCCAGACGATCTGTTGTACAAAACGCCCGGTCCTATGAAATGAGGTCATCACCCAGCCCTGTTTACAAACAACAGGTATGACGCTGGTGAATGGTAAATACTTATTACTCCTTGTTGGCTTTCTGCGGTCTTACGGGTGCAACCTTCCATCTTGATTGGGATATATAAAGACGATAAACGATTACCGGTGAGGTTTTGGAAGAATGGAGTCCAAACCGTCACGAGATTAGGTTAGTGACAGTCCATTAGCGAAAACAGTGTGACCTACGTAACGTTCGTAGAAAAGTGTAGAGTTGTTTTTCATACATCATCCAAGATACCCACAACTGCGTTATCTGGTTGCTCATGCACTACTTTGTCGAACAGAAACGGAACGTATATAATTAGACAAGTGTTTGTCCTTAATCTTCCCACTTGATCTCGACGATAACGAATCAGCAATCGACGGTTAGGAAAACGACGAACTGTATATTTCAAACTTGGTTGCATCTGAGATGGTATTTGACTCTAGGTTACTCTCGAACCAACAACTAAAATCGGCGTCTAAATGGAACAGACGAGCATAGGAGTAACTCATCAGAGGCGGAATTACTTGCCGAAAGAACGATCTCGTTCATTTCAAACAAATAATTCTACTAAAACCTCTAACCAAGCCAAAACATGTATACGACTTTCAGAAAAGCATAAAATCTGCCACATTTCAAATGGCACACGGGTGGGATGGCGCCGAGGTTTGATCAACATCTCTAGCAGCAAGTAGACAGGTAAGCACATTCGAAAAAAATACAGATAGCGCCTGACTGTTTTAAAGATTTTCGCTTTCTTTGCTTCCTACAATTGTTCTCTCTCCATAAGCTTGAACAGCATCGTTGGGTTACTTCAGTGAAGCACACCGTCTTAACTTCTACCCTAACCGAAATCACAACAATTCATTAGTCTGGTGTAAATCGTGTATCAGTAACTGGTACGTCTCTCTCAAGTGAATACAGTTTGTGGCGGGCCAAGGTGTGCATGCGCCTGCTACATCACTGCGGCTAGGTTCTCTGCGCTCAGGGGCAGCTACAACTATCCTACTAACTACCATTCATGAAGTGGTTTGCAGTAGTCTAGTATGACTAACAAACACGGGTCACATCATAATTCCAGTAATGGTAATATACTAACTCATTATTTGGTCATGGAAGTTGCAAAGGCTCTTAGTTTATACTCCCTTGAAACAGGCTTGCTGGCCAGTGACGTGCGCGTGGCACCTATCGATTTGAACTGTGTCCGTACATGGGTCATTGATCGTCGGACGCAGAATTATGCACACTTCCAACTAAGGAGCCATTCTTATGGTGCAAATCGAGGTTTTGCCGGATGCTGGGTTGTACCATGTGGTCACGGGAGGTCTTTTATTTTCTGTTCACTAAATACTGAATCATCATTCTCTACAGAATACATGTAATGCATCAGAGTTGGAGCGTATTCATGATTTTCGACTTAATCTGTCGTGCGCCAGGGCTTCATATTGTATCTAATTTATTTTAGCCTGGTGAATGTTGTCGCTGATACGCCTACACGGTTTCATATAACGGGTTTATACCAATTTGACCTTGGGCAAAGCAGGGTGGAATGAGCTCTTCTGAATGCACCATCGGTGCTTTGAGACTGTTGACAGTAAATATATCTCACCATTTTCTCGAAGTAATATGGTAACTTCCTCCGAGCATCAAGAAGCCATGTTGCGATATGTCCATATTTCGTTATCTGATCACCCGCACACGTGATAATTACTAGTAGTATGCATCGCACAAACAGTGATTAAACAAGCGTACAACCACTTCGAGAGTTGCGTAAACATGATCACGGCAGCGCGATGGGTTGCTTCGGACACCGCTTTCCTTATTTACCTATTCGATCTGACCTTCATGTTCTACGTTTGCGACTGTTGTGAATAAACAAAATTATGACAACACGTCTCCTTTCTGTCCTGATAAAACGATTGAAGGGAATTCTATGTTACAAGTACACCGCGTGAATGGGGAATGGTGTATATCACACCAAACAGAATATAAGGTTTTGTGTAAGAACATATATGTGACAGAGTAACTGGCGCACATTTTGTGTCACCCTCCAATCCGGTGACGTGAAAAAAGCCACTTCAATCGTAGCTATCAGGACAAGCTGCCAGCCATACACTTTTGGACAGTCTGACAGCGTTCACCCTGAATCTGGCTGTGGAGGTTAATTACATCAATTTTTCAAAATGGTTTTCACGAACTGTTTGAATGCCAGCCAACACGTTGACTTTTTCTTAATAGGGTAAGTCCTGTCGCTAATTTGGATCTCATTAAATGTTCAGCTTATGTTTTTGGGCTATTGATCAAGTTATGAAGCCCTGGTTTTCAAGACGGTTTGAATCTCAGCGATAAGGCCATGCACCAAGAGTATTTGTAAATCGTATGTTTCTACACTGGCTGATGCAACTGATCCCTCAGAGTTCATCCAGCTGAGTTATCAACTCATGCTTACTTCAGGTAACAAGAAATCTGTTGGCCAGCAGCCAGAGTGATTCACCTTAAAGTAAGTGATCATTACTTTTTGCTTACCATGGATCTAACTACGTGTGACATTTACACCACGGGTCGATTCATGTTTTATTGCTGACCGTAAGTTCCGAAACTGCGTGTAAATGTGCAAAACCGACTCAGCTTTTGATGCATTCCATCTCACCACTTCACCGAAAAGACGAAAATGGGGTCGATTTTTCAGTTTGCTCCAAAGGCAGATGGGACAGAGTTAGCGTAACCTCGAGATACAAAAATCAAGGCTGTTTTTTACGTTCCCTAAACGATATGATCAGATAATTAATGAAGAGATAGACATATATAATCGTAAACCAAGGGGTACGAGACACTGAAAGCCATAAATCGGGCGCTTGCAATTGTAAGCTCAACTAATCGGTACACTGGTCATTAAATGCGGATATTTATGGTCGATCGTTTAGTCGAATCTCAACGCAATTTCGATTTCCATGGACTACGTAATGATCGATATGCCAGCCGCATTTCTATTAAGCAGTACACAGCACTGACGCCAATGGATATTGACCAGCTTAGGTCCAACTATTCTAGAGTGCACCAATGTGAACTCACCAACTGACATGCTGGGCTGCGTGAGTTCGAATCCCACCTCAAACACCACGTCACTCAGCAGTCTACCGAATCGAGGAAGCCTGAACGACAGCAATCTGAATGGTGTTAATCAGTGTCAGTTTATTGGGAAAAAACGCTTTTTTGTGGAAGAACAGTGCTCACGATTGCGGCTGAGTGACAAGCGTTCTTACGTTTTGCTTGACCAGTTCGTCGCTACGTTCTGCGGCCTTGCGTCAAGCAACTCGGTCGTTTGAATCTGATATGCATTTAAACATCAGCCGATCACCGTTTTTGATTGGTTGGTGCCGACCGATCGTAATTCCCTCTGTAGCATCGTCTGCACTTGCCACTTGAAAATGTGCTTCACTCTATCGCAAGTGTCGATCCGTTCTGCGTCATCCCGAGTAGAAAGTAACAAACACAATTCCGTTAAGAGACAATTACAATCAGTGGTATGTTCCAACCTTCGATTGGCACTGTTAGTATTGTGTTCTCCCGTGTTAAGGAGAGTGACGAAATTCTGCTTCTTTGACGCTGATTGTCGTTACCAATTCGCCATTCGCTCCTTGCAGTGAGTTTCACCAAATTTGACCGGGTACCCGTTCGCAAACAACGTTTTTCAGAAGCTTCTCTTCAAAGAAAGCGCTGGGTCGTATGTGACTTTCCTGCCTGATGGAAACCACTTTTGTAAGCTACGAGAGTAGTTTGGGAGATCCGATAATGTGGAAGGGATCCAGTTTTAAAAGTGGTTTCGGCTAAACTCGTGTCAGTGGAAGATATAGCACATTTAGGCGCTCCACTAGGTGAACTACAATGCCAAACAGAGAGCCCGGAAATATAACGTTTAGTATGACGTCCATCAAATGCCCCTGTAATCGACTGTCACATCACGATTTCTCGAGCAGTTCACGCTGGAATCTACCAACACCACTATACATGTGTACAATCAGTCGTCGGATTCTTCCAACAGATTCAGTTCGATGGGTCCAGATTCACCAGGGTCTACTGAAAGAAGTGTCCCATGTAATCGCAACTCCATTGTTTGATTTCTTTAAGGTGACTCTGTCTAAGCCCACTATCCCAACTGAAAGGAAGGAGGATAACGTAAGTCCTGTTTACTACTCAACTGGTCGGTATCCACCTGTCAAGTATCGACTGATTACCCTAACGAGTATCCCTTATGAGACACCAGAGCGCCTATTCATGCGTGTAGTACTAAAGCATACTTCACGATCCACAATTACACAAACCGGAGGCACACGGCGTTCATGTTATGATTCACCGCTGAATATTTCTGTCTTTACTTAATAGAACTTATAGGATTAAACGTGGACCTACCCTCCCCTATTCTGCATCCATCTCAGTCGGTGTTTCTTTGGGTTGTTAATATTCCTAATTCATGTCAACCACTTTGCAGAAATAAGTTTCGACACCTCGATGCTTTATGCAAATGACTCTGGTTCGAAGCTCTTATGATCTCGGCTGACCTCGACACTGAAGCGCTAACCACGGGAACGGTGTTTCCATATCAATGACAATAAGTGTGTACACATATTTTTGGTGGACATTGGAAACGTATCCACTGCATATGCTGCCCAAAATTCTGCAGTGGTTACCAGAGAGAAACCTAAGAAAGACCTGGTAATTCAGGTATCGTCCAACCTGTTTTCCCCTTAGCATCTCGAAAATGCAGGTAAGAAGGACTACATTGTATAGTACGTGGTAAAAAAAAAAGTAAATTCATCCAAGAAAGCCTTCCAAACTCTTACCGAATGTTATGCTCGTTCTTTGCCCTAATATACTAACTCAGGGGTAGTTACTTGCTTTAAAAGAGACATGCGTCGGCGCGTGTTTAGCGAGATGCTGTGAAATATGTATAGGCCTTCGAAATTCTATTCAAGTGTCCCGACTAGAAATCCTCGATCCTTACCCACTTGACTATCAAAAGCTACGAGGCAACCAAATTCCCGCTTAATCCTTTCTTTCTGAAGGTCTTGCAGACATAGTTACTTTTGTAGACCAAAATCGCTTACGAGGTCGCAAGGAAAAACCCTACAATTTGAAGCTTCAACTCCTCGCTGGACAAAATTGATTCCTCCACAAGATGGTGGCTCGCTGAGATGTGTTACCACCAGTCGCTGTCAGTGTCCCATCTAGGTCGAAATTCAAGGCTTTGTTAGACTCATATTCTCCTAGTCGGGAGATCACTAAGAGAAACAGCGCTTGTCCATCATCTATCAGAAATTTCTCTGATCACGGAGATCCCAAACAACACCGCTACACTAGTTTTTATATAAATGCTTTTCAAGAAACCTTACACCTATATGACATCGGATAAGAAACTAACCGGCCCACAGAGCTTGGCCTTCCAGTCTCATAATCGAGCCCAAATCACTGAATAATACGACCAGTTAATCTGGAGGAATTTTCGAGCATCCATTTGCACAACAGTGTGCTGTTGGTGGGGTCATATTACGGCAACTGTCGGTTATCATTCATGTGCGGAAGCCGTCCACATTAATTATTCAGAAATGCGGGAACTTTGATATTAGACACTTTAATACACCATACCAAATCACTGAAATTACAAAGTCTCAGTTGATCGTATGCAACTTGAGGAACCGAAAAACATTTAGGCCGATGAGTAAAACATGCAATGGATGCATTTTTAAAAATATTTTCATATCGTATAGAGAATTTGCTTTGAATACGCATTCTTTGATGTACCCCAGTGACTTCTCGGTCGTCAAGGAAAAATCATCACTACTCTTCACATAAGTTTGGCGAGGTGAGAGACCAGGATAGATGGATACATGACTTTTTCCGGTTTGCATTCTATCTTACGTACAAGCTGTCAACCAAACAAATAAAAACCTTTTTCCTAAACAATTTCTCCTGCAGTAGACATGTAAAACAGGCGGGTACCTTTTTCCAGGAAGAGTTAAGCCAGGTACTAGGACAGGCTGATACAGGTCGGGACAGGTTGGAAATTAATCGTTACATCGGGTTCCAGAACTTCTCAAGAGGTTTTGAGATATTTGCTTTTAGGCTTCAATCACGAAAAGTGATAGCAAAAATGTAACAACCCCATTGATTTTTTAGCGATTACCGATCTATCGGTTGCTGTTTGTATTCGGCTCGTTGCGTTTGCTTAAACATTTGTTCAAAAGAGTAAGAGAGCTGCTCTGTTCACTCGCAGCCAAATGTTCGGTTTCGCTATATTGAAACTATAGTTCTTATTTAGCGACCAATTTATTCACGAACCGTCGTATCCGGTTGCGTGACTCTACAGAAGTCGCAATCGAACAGAAGAAAATTTAATGTGTAAATAAGGATATCGTAATTTAGGTGATAATGGCAAGTTTGGTAAGTTGAGCAAAAACTTTGACCCAATGATTTTCACTTGCTATCCCATAGCTTGTCTAAGGTTCACAAAACGTAGAACTTCCAAACTTGGCTTATCAGGTTTCTTCACATTTCAAGTTATACAGAACTCGATGAATTTTGTTGATAAACCGTACTGATTACATTCAATCGAATACTAGTCTATTGATTATGTTTTCTTTTACCTCGGCTATCAGCAAGCTTAGACAGAAAAAAAATAACTTCACTAAAATACTGACTGCGGTGATATAACATTTCCTAAACACCACCGCCTTTCAGTCGAAGTACTCATCCGAGTCTCTTCGGCTTACTCAAATTTCACTTAGTCTGCTTACAGAAAGAAGATCTGTCAGTAACATCACCACCATCACTATAACGACCGTGTGTTTCGCAAACCCCACAGAGTGACGTTTGATAGGTGGGCTGCATGTAAATGCTTCGGATGGCTTAGCATCGAGGCACATAGGAAAACACTGGACACTTTTCACGTGGACCATCTCTGGAGTTTCATATTTCTCACACCTTTGCTCTACATGTAACCACTTGTAAACGCTTTTATCAGAAATATGCTGACGATGTGTTGACTGCCTGCTGTCACGTTAATTCGAGTCGAATCCTTCACGTAGGCTGTAGGTCGTAACAAAATTGTTTACTGGCGCACTTCGGTCTGCTCCTTACATGCCTTATCGATGGTACAATCAACCGTCGAGTCTGTCAAATACAAACATGATCCAGGCAACACAGAGACATCGCAGTTTTTCAGTCAATACAACGTATTCACAGCTCATCAAGTAATATCTTCGTAGGTTTGAAGGATACTGAACCAGAAACCCTGCGTGGAAATGCTTGATAAAAACGCACTCAGATTGCGTCCAATTATTTCCATTAGCTATCACATGCGACCTCCGAAACTGTTTAACTGTTAAGATGTCATTTTAGAACAAGCCAAATGAAAATTCAACTGGATACCTCCTGTGCTGTTTTGTAGCGATAAGTAGACGCCACGCAAGTGCTACCTCAACGATAAATTAGTATAGTTGAACTTTGCGATCCTCAGTCTATGGACAGATCAGGTAGCCTAATCTAGCGTAGATCGGGGCTGGCGTGCGAGAATCAACCGTCACTGCGACTGTTACGGACTACAACCATCCGGTCAACATCGGTTGGTCATTCTGTGTTCTCTGTGGAGCTCCACTTAGCGAATGTTTGTCACTGCCGAAATCAGTGCCATCGGTCTTGATGACTGACTGTTTCGTCTGACTAATCAGATATAGATTAATTTCCGGTGGTCTTCAAACTCTAACGGAATGAAGTGACAGTATGAATGTTGACAAACAACTAGTCATGTATACGGTATTTTTGTGTCCAAAACCTCATAAATGTGAGGGTCTGATGGGAGTTTGTCGAGACTATGGTTGGTACACGCCGTGTTCCTATTCTTATACCACTCTAGGCGATACCGAAGTAAGCGCTTTCCGGAGAACTAACGGCTCAATTACATTAAAGTGGCTAATTAAACAGATTTTACAACAACGTGGAGGATTTGTTTCATGACTGGCTGTCTGACATTCAGTTCAAACTGGACATACTACTGAATGGTAGAAGCACCTCGTGGCTGCATTACGCATGCAGTGGTCACATTTAGCGAAACTGGTTGGAAAATTGTTTGCCAGACGTCTAAAACGTAGACGGTAGATCCATGAACAACACGTTGACTTGGATTAACTTCCATCAAAGATTATGAATCACACATTTACAACGTCTCTATGGTGTGTCTGTTTCTTCACTTATTTGATATGGTTAGCTTATCACTGAATAGGGTACTTGGAATGATATCTCTCCATTTTGTGGCCTTTGAGTTACGTCTAAAAGAAATCAGACAGGAACTATTTGGGTAAATTTCTACGAGAATCTACTTCATACTAGGAAAAACAATGTCAATAGTTCTGTTTCTCTGACACTCGAGATTTTCCGAAAACTGTCCAATAGTTACTCATACGTCTAACTCTAACAGTTAAAAATATATTTAGAAAACAGCTACGTTTGTTATCAGTGAAGACAGTCTCCAAATGATAATTGTTACGTCACCTGCGCTGTTCGAAGCAGCGAATATCCGCAAAAGCCGCTCAGAAACCGGATAAAAATATCATTACCATATCACCAGCAAAGGCGTTTCAACCGGCTACATTGAGTGCACAGCATGGACGAGAAACTTCCGGTTTTTAAATGATGCAGTTGGAGTTGATTGTAAATGAACGAACACATTGGTTTGGGTTTGGTTAACTTCTGTCGAATGATGATTCTTCAGTGAACAATCTGACCTATTCTGCATTGTCTGACGGGCAATCATATTTAACATTCCAGCTTCCACCAAATGAGCGAGTGGCCGGCTGCTCTCTGATTTCATGATCCCTATTCTAAACCTGGCCAGGTGATGTTGTTGGACATTTTAAAATGATTGCCTAGTCGTTCTGTTGACCCTACCTACTTGAGAGAAACAGACGAAGGAAATCATGTGAATAAGCTGACTATAATGTACAAGACGGATGTGCTTTTCATACAGGTCCAATGTCGACAGGATACAAGGTTCGTTATGAGACCAGAAACATTGCACTACTCATCCATGAAATAAGCAAATTTTCGGTAACCCCCAGAGCTCGGATTCGGATGATAGACTTTCAAGCACAGCGTACATGCACATGGAAAAACACAATAGCCTGGATGTGGAAAAGTCTGGATGTAGCACGTACTTTACAGACCCTATCGAACTTTAGTGATCAGTGTGTAATTTTCTCACATCCGCAAACGGTTGCTGGTACACATTTTGTAGAACATCATTCAAATTGAACAGAAGGTTTGAAAATATAGTGGAACAGACACAGTCCGTTTACTTGATGAGTAAGTCGACGTCTTGCACAAGTCACTTCGTTGGACCTTTCATTTAGATGGGTTCACGCACTAACTCAAAATTCCTCAAAGTATGCCTATTTAAAGACCTGTGAGGCTGGGCTAGAATACCGGTTGAGAAATTTGTAGTGCACGTTGTCTCTCTCTCGATCGAGTAGCATTTTAAAGCTCTCAACCGGTTCAACCGTGACCACAGAGGTGGCCAATGCGTACCAGTATGAACAGACCCTAACTGTGAAGCAGGGCGGAAGGTGAAGAAAAACACAGTGAGGAACACTGGAGAGTAGAGGTTTCCACAAATTCTTCCTATGAAATTCAGAGTTATTTGTGTCTTTTTAGTTATGGCTGCACAAGTTGTAAACGGACTCAAATTGTATGGCTCTATACACTTACGCACTTTGTAGGTTTCACTGAATTCACCTCTTCTACTCTCATTTATAACTTTACGGGTTCATGCAACAGTTTTATCTATACTGATCTAAAGGGTGTCACAACTTCTCATTGATTTTTTTCATTTTGACAACTTTGCACCTAGTGCCTGTAGGTCTCACGACCGATTTATGAGACCGCCGGAACACGCGACAAGGGCTACTTTCTTACTGAATTGTCAGCACCAACTTCTTGCACTATACGAACAAACCTTCTTGGGAGGAAGTAGGGTGCATTCGATTCGAAAGCCTTCAAAGATAATGACTTGTGTCCAAAAGTACGAGAAGTAGCCATGGTAGAATTATGAAGCAATCCTGTACGCCGATTAGACATACTCCTGACGACAGACTCCAGGGTGCTAAACCCTAAACCCATTTGTATTCGTTCTCCAAAAGCCATCAATTCAACCGTCGAGTCAAAATTATTCCATGAGAACGTGGTCAGGACGGTACACAGATTCATCAATAATTCTGACACCTCATTGAAGTAGTTACGCCCGCGTGATGCACAGTGTACGTGAAGTATTGTCTTATTTCAAAGGTTGCGGTTTTTTGCTAAGTTGAAGGAATGAGAATCAGTGGAAATCATCCCAGTTTCTTAACATCATCATTGTCAACTAATGTGGCCAGCTCACTCGTTCTGAGGACGGAAAATGCACCAAATGCGGTCAATTAATGTCCGAGGAGAACGGCTTAATCGAATCACCATTTGTGGTTTCGAAAATCAAATCGACAGTCTCCAATGTGTCTTATTGACACACATTTGGAGCTCATATCAAGCTGTGTTATGCCTGTCGCTGATTCAATGATACAGTTTTACCCACTTTCCCACACCTCAACTATGTGATTTAATTCGACTCCCGTCTTGTTGTCCTCTGGAGAGCACTTGGTTTAAGTGCCACTGCAGGCTTTGAAACACTTCTGTTTTGTTAGAAAGTAATCACAATTTTCGTTATATATCGCGTTTGGGTAAACATCGTGTCATTCGTTTCTCTAATTTTCTTCTAATTTTGATAATTTCAAGTAACGCTCGACACCATCCATAGATCTCTGATTTCCCTCGATAATCTTCCCCACACTCGGCAATACCTGCTGAAACTCAGCAGTCTTCATACTTTCTACCTGGCAAATTTATTTTTTAACGGTATGATGCGGGTTAAGTGAATGTAAAATGATGTAATAAACAACAAGAACTTCTTAAAACAGTAACCACTTGGAATCTGGGTCCTTGATAAGACGGACCAGTAATTGCCAAAATTGTCTAGGCGATGAGGTGCATTCAGTTCTCAAACCACCTGACTTCCCTGTGACCGTCTAACACTGCGCGAGGGTTTCAACCTGTTGTGTAACATACTTTCCGTAAACCATAGCTAAGCCGTCTTCAGCCTTTCAAATTAGAAAATTTGTTCATTTTGTTCCAATGGCTATTTGCCGTTGGCTTCACATGAAGGTATATATTGTCTTGCCATCATGTGACCGCGTAATTTTGTTGCAGAACACAAATGAAGTCAATATACTTCGAATATCAGTCCAACTCTTAGGCTGATATGATGTATAAATTATACAACAATACCAAATCAACTATCTCATGAATGCATTTCAATGTCTGTGGTTTGTTGACAGTGATGTGAGTAGGCGATTAAAAATCATCCGTCCATATTGCCTAACCGAACTTATAACACCTCCAAGGTGGCATTTTTACAGATAGTTGCGATCAAACGGTTTAACAGCAAACGATGGTCAACCTAGCAATGCCTCAGTTGTCTTACAAAATCACACACAATTCCCAAAATCCGTCGTTGACTTTTGGCTCTGAATCCCCACAATGGTCCAGTTTAAAGCTTAAGACTGTGCCGCAATACCATCCATCAATCTATACTCATCAGTAATCTATATTAAATAATTCTTTGTATGTCCTTCTAATTCGTCGTATTTTCATCACTTCAACTATACACCAACTAGCAAACAACTAGATAGCAGGCAGGTATTTCGAACACAAGTTCGAATCTTTTAAATGTGATAGAAGAATGAGTGCATGGTACTCTAAATGTTTGTAAAGCGGAGAATTCTTTCAAAAGGTAACTTCTGGGACAGTCACAATCTCTTTGAACCAGCACAGATGAAAGTTCCTTGATTCGAGCATGAAAGCGTTGGTCTGATTGTGTTGTCTTGTGTTCAGCCTGGTTACAGAAAAAATGAACGGGGATGGGACTACGGATACCTTAGATGTGAGTTGTATCCGAAACGCCCTATGACAAAGCAACCTAAATACCACCTCTACTGTGGTAGTTGTGCATAACGACCGTCACGTCTTGACAGTTAATCTCAGCTAACACCAGCCAATAAATGGACTGATATTCCGATTTTGGTTGGTCTCATCACCTGGCAAATCAGTCTGATGACCTGGAAGTAAGTGTTGGTTTGATAACCGAAATATTTGCCGGATCGCGAGCTTGTAGGGCTGCATGTGTGTAATGTATCACAGCTCAAACACCATCGCTTATAGGCTGAAATCGATCGACCATTTACGTTCACCTTCAGACACATGACTGGTCGATATCAGAATGTGATAAAAGGTACTGAGACAGACAAGAGAAGTGCTGTCGCATTAGCCAGAATACATTTCAGCCCAACCTTGGTTGCATGTGAAGGGTCTACCCATCATGCCCAGGAGTGCTGAGAGAAATAGACGGCAAGCAAATGCGTGGGCCTGATGCCTTACGAGCATTTCTCATATTATCTTACGTTACTAATGAGTAGCTTAATTTTAGATAGTATATTTTAAGAGGCATTGAGATGTTAGCGAAAAGATCTCACGCGCTTTGAGTAATTTTTCAAAGTACCTTTTGAGTTTTGGACACGTAATAAGCATTACTTCAACAGACCCAATAGATGAATACCTAAATGAACCAAGATGCAGGCTTACAGATCAGCGCTTCGCTCGTTTTTGACTGCCCGAGTGATCATGAGTGTAACAATGGTTCGAATTTTCCCTTCTCCGTTGCCTACTGGACTTCTGTAAATAACGCGGCCGATAACATGATAATATCCAGGTGTAGATAGCACAGATTTTGTACACTTATTAGATTTAGACATTGAATGACGAAAACTCTCTTGGGAGGCAACATCTTGAACCCATTTGTCATGACCGAGCTTTCATGGAGTAGCTATTGATTTGATTTGACCTCGTGGTGTTAAGTTATATACATGGCATTCACCGTACTGCAGACATTCTCAGTAGGACAACAACATCGGTGAATAGGGCGCAAGTCGTAACGGTTGTCCTCCATTATACAACCCTTCGGCAAACACACTACCAGAAAAGTGTAACACGGGGCGTTATCGCATACCAGCACAATGTCTGATTTGGGTGTACTGATCTTCATCTGATCTAGCAGTGTTCGCAGCCAGCCATTGCAGTCGCTCCTGCTGTATGCTCCCCTCCTTGTCGTATAGCTTATTCTCGAGCTTGATGCCACAGATGCAATCAAATAAAGGTTACAGCCCCGTCTGTTTGTTACACAGACACATGTCGTCGTTACTTTCAGTGAACGTCCCAGTGATCTCGTGCAGAACAAGTTGGAGTTTGTGTCACCCATCCAGCGAATAGTCCATGAATTTGCATAATATTCCATCAATCGATACGTGAACAGTCGCCGTATTTCCAGATTTCCATCTGAGTTCACGTCAACGGCTATTCAGCACAATCTGCTGACAATTATGCGGTTGCCATCCAATCATCAACTAATCGTTGTGATCGGTAAGTCTTTCTCAAACTGAGCCTTGGCACGCAATCTCAAAAACTGCAATGCGGTCGTTGGGTCCACAGAAATTCACTTCAGCAGCATATCGACCTGTGATACCTTTGGAACCGTGCTTCTATGTTCTTTACAAGGTTGAACTTCATATTTGATGCAGTCTCCATGAAACCATTTGTAATCAGAACTACACTTGACTCCGCTCAGAAGAGCAACCGTGTGCCAGTCATCGTTGCTTTCGAATGCTTCGGTAATACGTATACGAGACCGATGCCAGTGTACTTTCGTGCACTAGTCATGTGTGCAACAGAAATAGAGGAATTGTTTTCACAAACCGGTTCATTCTCACATTGTACCTCGAGATCCACTACGACCCAAAGGCTCACTCCCATTGGATGTGAGATCCATAGACACTCGAAATCAGTCGCAGCCATTTACCTGTCAATCGAATCAATACGGCCCACAGTTTGATTGATTAGTAGGAAGAGGGTCGGATGATCTATGATCCACTGTGTCCGCTAACCCAGTTCTGATTAGGTCAAGCCGTTGACACCCCTTGAATAACCCGTACCACTTCCTCGGTGAAAGTAGCTAATGCGAAATGCACTAACCAGGATTGGTTGTCTCTTCGAGTCAGTTGGGCCGATCACGTTTTTGTCGTCATGTTCAAGATTTTAACGTGGAAATTCTAATGCACCATAGTGATTTGCTTTAGCATGTAATAGAGAATCTTGTGCCTTGAAAGGAAACAGATATGCCGACGTATATAGTGGTATCCAGGTGCCTTCTGAGCTAAACGCAGATCACGATCTACAGGAAACTTTTCGACTGTTACAAAAGTTATTTAGTAAACCACTTGGCCTAATTTTCTGTCAGTTTAATTCCTTGCTGATTTTCCCAGCTGGCAACCTCCACGTGTACATTTAAACTGGCAACTGTGATGAAATTCAGTATGTAGTGTTTTCCTCACCAGCAGAGTCGTCGGGTGCATGGTTCCTAGTACTGAATATCACAATGAACAAAATGTTGGCTTACTCGTCAAACTTGATGTTTGACTGATAAAATACATTTACACACGCTGCAAGCGGTAGGCTACTAAATGCTCCCAGATTTCGCTGTAATTAAACAGGCGTACGAAATTTCCACAAAAATACAATACACAAATATATCCTTATTTAAGACGCATTTCTACTTGACCAGGTTAGATACTACTTATTGGAATGTTTCAGTTGCCGACATCAAGTGAACTGGATTAGTCGTACAGTCATCGTCGAGGGCTTTCTACTCATTTTTGGAATTGACTATCTAGCTTTCCGAACGATGTGGGCAGAGTATCGTATTCTCTATATGTAGAAATCACAAAAATAAATTACGATGGGTGGAAAGTTGTAGTACATGAGAGAAATTACTGACGAAACTCGGCATCAGAAAAGTACACCTAGGGACAACATGGTGAGTTCTTTTCTTCTTCAAGCAACCCATTTCGGTCAAGAATTGAGAGTTAGTTCAAAAGACCTCAGAATAGTCTCAGCCGTAACGCACAGATTTCAGAACATTATAGGCTATTTCGAAAATCAAATACCTTCTCCTTGGTGCAAACTTCTTAGAACAAATATGGCTGAACTACATGGATTGTCATAGTCCCGATTTATCTTTAGGTAACTCCCGCTTGCTTTCAAAAGTCGTCATTCCTGTGTTGTTTAAGTGGGCTACGTTTACTCATCTTCAGTCAGGTTTGTTGGACGGATCTAGTTAGCCACAACTGAAGTAATCTATTTTCACGCATTTGCTTGAGGGATGTGCATTGTATGCTATGTTAAAGTCCAGGCTTGTTAGTGTGAAAGGCAACCCAAAATATTTCCCTGGGCTGACTTCTTCCAAACAAATCATACGCGTGTCCAATCACTGTCATTGTAATGAGACCAATGGGTGCACATCTAATTTCGACCAGTTAGCGGATCAGCCTTCTATTAACCTATCCGAGTGAAGTGTATTTCAGTTTTTTTTATATAACCTTTATACTTTTAACGATTACAATATGAGGCTCCACTGTTTGCTCCCAACGTAAGTCAGCCTGGTATTTTTTCCAATTTTCCTTCCCACCGAGACCATCATTCAGGTTCGAAGCCTAAATATCATCTGAGGTTAAAATATTCCTTTCGTTATGAAACCAAACATTCTGTAACCTGCATTCAGACTACGTCTTACTGTTGTGTAAGCCTAACGCTATCGGAAATTTCATGAAACTGATTTAAGTCACATGACTCAACAACTTGAGTCAGGTGAAAATCGCAGATGAGAATAATAAATACTTATATGGATATGCTGGATAGGTGTTTTCTTAAATACACAGTGAGTCGCTGTACATTTTTTTCCACTGTACTGCTGGGACTGATGTACCCAGATATGCATAATGGTGCATACGTCGATGTAATAACCGTTTTTCCGGAACTATACAGGAAAATTAAAGTAGTCTGATAAATGTGTCGGGTGACATTCAGTGTCACTTATTCACATATGGCTTGACTGCTGGTAAGGCTCATTCAAAACTGAAAGTAATCATCTGTCATGATAGCAAGCTTTGCCAGTGTTTCGGTTAAATTTTTGTTAGCATTGTGCGGACCTGAGGACTGACGTCTCCTATGTGATGTGTGTTAGATAGTTGCATTGTTCATCAGTTAAACTTTCTGATCACCATCGTATGGTTTGAGATAACAGCGGCCGCTCACAATCCATGAAAGTGTTAAGTCAAACACCAACATACTTCTCGTTACACTGATCTTCCTTAGTTCCAACCCATATATTCTTAACGTGATTATGGTTATCTGTGCATAGATGGGTTTATCTCCTCCGCACACCCTGGTGGAGAGTGAGATCAAGCAGCGAAGTATTGTATAATCATACAATTGCCGTTGACCTCGAATGGTTCGTTTCATTAGATAGAAACAAGGTAACAACTGCCATTAAAGTTGCCAACCCATGTTCAGCTCATAAAATTTATTAAGTTGCTTTTGCTCTCTTGGCATATACAAACAATCTGATGGTTAAATTTCACAATCTAACTTGTATGAATCAAACCAGAAAGAACTTTTCGGTTTTGGTTCGGTATACTAGCAGGATCTGCGATTGCTAATCATTTTTGGTTGTACGGTAAACCTCTAGGTTTCGATATTCTACTAGCTGATTGTCCCTTTATTTAGGCGCTTTCACTCTGAACACCTACCTGTGTGACCTAATCGTATCTCTAGTGATTTGGAAAGTTTATACATCTAGGACTTCAACCTTTTTGACTAAGTGATTGGGAAGCATCAAACCATTTGAAAGTCCTCAGCAATACTTATGTGCACCATCGACCAAACAACCAAAATCTGATTACCCAGTCCACACTGTCGTTTTGCTATTGCCAAGGAAGCCAGCGATTACGGATTCCTCCAAGCAAAAAAAACTGTTATTGTTATCGATATACCCGTCATCATAGGATTAGAAACTATCAGACCGCATGGTCGGCCAAATTACCCATCACTTACGGTAGTATCTGTCGTTTCGACTGAGCTATGATCACCTGGCACTTTGCACATTATGCATTTGCAAATGACGAGTGGAACTTCGATACATTTATGGTTACGTCGGCGATTTAGTTTGGATTTCAGCTTTTTCTGGAGTGGCTTGCCTGTGTCGTTAATTCAATACTACCAAGTTAAGAGCATTCAACTTTTCTAGGTTTGTGACTTACGATCACCCGTTTGGTAGAACGGGAATAGCCTACCGCACACAGCTGATGAGTACCCGTTGTGAAAACGCTACACCGTATGTGTTTCATGATAGGCAGTCTATACGTTTCACATTCTGCGATATACCGACAGTACTTCATATGCTCCGACGTCGCTTCGTCTACGCCTCGTGTCAGTTTGATGCGTCTAAAGGGATTTTGTGGTTGGTTTACACCGCCCTTGCAACACAACTGGACACATATCTTATACTGACACAGGGTCGTGGAGGTGGTTTATCGGAAAATTTGTGGAGGATAAGAGCGTGGCTTCCAAAATAATGGTTACGGGACCGAAACTCCCTTGGTCAAACACTACCCGATTATTTTAAACGGCGTTTGAACATTTTGGGAGGAGTTTCTTTGAGGATTGATATCCGTAAGCCTCTTTCTAGTTGGCTCCCCTGCTTGTTTGAACCATAACCTTTCCGACTAATGCACAACAAGCAGATCCTTGTTCCACAACATATGAAGAGAAGCATTTTGGTGTATATGAAGTGCACAGTTGAAGTAAGCTACTCACTACCATGTACTAAAACTGTTTGCTTTCGTGATCGTGAATAAAATTAGAATGTCTCATAGTCGATTTTGATGGAAGAAACAGCGTGTAACAGCTGAAGCTACTAGCTGCATGGCATCACATTTGCATTATAATATGCGTAAGTTTAACGGGCACATGAAATCCATCATCCATACTTTTCTCAATCTACTGTTTTTAACTTTTCAGCTATTTATCAATACTTGAAAACTGTCTGAATCGGAGACAACCGACAAAAAGAATTACACAAATGAAGGCGGCTTGCATTATCACTGGATCGACTGGCGTAAAAGGCACAGTCAAATTCACGCAAGAAGTAAGTAAAACATTTCCAAGTTAAATTTCACAAAACGGAATCTATGACAGAAATTATTGTTCTTCATAGGACCTAGCTAAGTTTATTCAGTACCAAATGCAATTCCTGAGGTGAACTGCTTGATATGGCACGTGACAGTAACCATGGCTGCTGATCACAGAGCTGTTCATACAAACTAGGAAGAAACGAAAGGCGTTTCCTAAAATACCCGACCTGCATGCGTATGACAGTTATTGTGGAAAAGCTTATTGCTTTAATCCACCCAAACAACATTTGTATTAGGAAATTCTATATCTAAATTTTTAAACGGGACAAACCTAATTTTGGGTACCGATTTGGATATAAACATAATGGTGAAAAAACGGAGATATTTTCAAGTTTTTTTGCAGTCCCACCTAAATTGCACCACTTTCGTAAAGTAAGGGGTGAACGGTCGTGTTCAGCGGAATTTCAAAAAATAACGGAAAATATACAGTAATCTCAATATAGATTCACTTGCCTATACCCTATTCAACGTAGTAACACTGTGTACTAGCTTATCACCGATTCGTAGTCATAACGACAGAGGTTTATGTCATACACGAAGGACCATGTGCTTTCTCCGGCCATCGTAGAAGTGGTACTCACAGGTTGCGTTTCCTTTTTCTGAGAAATTCAAGCAGGGATTTACCAATAACTGCGGTTTGAAAGCATACGATATGTGGGTGTCCAAAGCACAAACAAGATTTTCTCTCAAAATTAGACTGATGAAGAGTTGATGATGCACATAATTCAACGTATTCTCTCACATAAATGGTTTGACTAGTCGCGGGACATATCGTTACTTTCCATTGCTATTTTCTAAATTGTGCTAATATTCTGTGGTGTTTGATGTGGATTTATTATAGGCTGAGAATGCGGCTGTACAAGTGAAAGCACAGGTCACTGGATTGAGCCCCGGAAAGCATGGTTTTCATGTACACACTTTTGGGGACATGACCAACGGGTGTGTTTCAGCGGGTGCTCACTTCAATCCTACGTGTGTGGATCATGGAGGTCCCGAAGACTCTGTACGTCATGTGGGTGACTTAGGAAACCTCGTGGCAAATCCCATGGGACAGGTAAACCAAACGTTCGAGGACAGACATATTTCGCTGACTGGTCAACACTCAATCGTTGGTAGATCACTTGTTGTGAGTCAGCTGCGTGTTATTTATTTGGCTATGTAACATGTGAGCAATGTTTCAAACGATTTTACTGAAAGGAAAATGTAACGCAAATTATGCAATTCACTTCAGTATTGCAGTATCAGTGTGTAAATTGTTCAGCAGTAAACTTCACGGATTCCGGTTTCATTCTGAAAAATGTCTGTTTATTGCTTCCGTCACGCTAGCTGGTGTATTCCTCTGGTCACAGTTAGTAAGAACGAGTGATCGAAACCAGTTGGGAGATTTTCCAGATCTTATAGAAGCGCATTCCATTCATCTATGGATTTTGTCAACCGTCTAAATCCTTTGGAAGCCTGCAATTTTACATTTTGCTAAAAAAGCTGCAACATGAAGATTAGGTGTATCAAACGATACAAGACGGTATATTGTAGGTTGGTGAACAATCTGAAAAGACCTCTTAGCTGCTTCAACTTCTCAATACACGCGAATACACGCTGTGCTGTTAGACAGAATTGCAGATATACAGTTTTGCACACTACGCAGAAAATGAGACCCAGCGTTCGGTTCTTATACTCGATCAGTGATGAATTTTCTAGTGATCGAGTGATCTGTTATTTCCCAACCAGTTATACATTTAGATGAGACCCAACTGTGAAAAGTCAGGGCTTCGGCTGGATTCGAACCAGCGACAGACACAGCATGCCTCAACGCGGCAAGCGCTCTACCAGCTGAGCTACGAAGCCACACCAGGAGCTCGGAAATTTCACATTTCTCGTTAATTCCATGCCTTTGGGAATAGCGATTAGTGTTGTAATTCACAAACGATTTGATTGAAACATGACGTTTCAAACAGAAACGGTTCCCTAAATTTCGGGATTGGCTTGCATTTAGCTGCGACTGTATCAATTCCATACATGGGTTGCGTTTTGCCAATACTTTATTCCCGCCGTTCTTATACCGATTTCAAAAATTGCAAGATACTTGCTCGATGGCAGGGTTGGCATGGCTAGCAACTACATAGGCAAAACCCCTTTTTCTAAGGTTAACCACTGTTGAGCTGCAAGGGTTTCCAAGTTTCACCCAAGGATTTGAACGTGACTTTTATACATAGATTTAAATCATTAACGTAAGGCATATCATCTAGTGAGATCACTGATGCAGTTAATGTTAGGACCTACCAACAATTTGTTTCTACTCCGACAGTGCACTACTCATGAGTACCACCGCAGACAAGTTGGGTGAGGTTTAATTATGGACGACCCAATTGTGATAGGAAACGTGAATATATGCTCTATCAGCTTAGATAGTCCGTCAAGTTCTGCACTTAGACTCGGTCGCACACGCATTCCATTACTTCATATTGGCTTCATGAAACTATCCAGGGGGTCATCTGTCCCTCCTGAATCACACAGGCCATTGAAGCTAGAATTGATTAAGGCGATACCGCATGAAATCGGTGTAATCTATCCCTGAATCATCCTTTGAATTCCACGTGACACCGTTGGGTGAGTGGGTACATCAGGACACAGAATTTCAGTAGGCGAAAATTTAGTCCACATATTCGAGGATGTGTAAAATGTGATAGAATAGTACGCCAGCGTCTTCTCATATGGCCTATATTAAACTGATTTATTTGAGTACACTTTATGAAAGAGCCGGTAAGAACGTTTCCTTTATTCCCTGATTTTTCGTATGTCTTTTCTGGTTGAAAACAGTTTGCTTCCAAGACGTGGGTGTTAAAATAATGCTAAGTGGCTGCATGCTACAAGCTAGCAACTTTGAATACTCTACAAGTATCATACGTAGCTGTAGTGGTGGTTCTTACAGAATGAGTAAAAAGTTGAAACGAAACACTTTCTTATTGGACGGGAGAATTCATGGGGGTCAGTTGAAAACCTAACGTGTTACTGAAGATCATTTTTGTAATTCAACAAGTTATATTCTGGGAAGATGAGAAATACGTGTCTTTTAATGTTAATAACTACATATAGGCGAACATGTATTTTCGATAATTCATCTTCAGGCGGGTACAATTATATTAGTTAGAGTTAGACCGAGAGATTGATCAGATTTATTGCGGAGAAACGAGGTCACGGGCCAGTCAATTGGCGATGGCTTGATTGGTCGGTTACGTCACGCTTGTTTGACCGCGCCGCTTGGCCATCGCTCAGATGGATTTTTCGCCATGGTAGGTGCAGCGTCTGAACAAGCCATACAGTACAACGTGTTCTAACTCGGACAGCTTTTGATGGGTTGCCTGGCATGCGATGTACCAATTTGAAAGCCTCATCACTTTTCACCTGGTGCCTGCTTTCAACCAGATGAGAGAGAATAGCACTGCTGACCGATCGTGATTCCCCGTGTTCCAACCATCGTTGATGGTGTTCTCGGACTCGGTTCGAAAGCCGTCTTGATGTTCGACCAATATAAGCTGCTCCACAGGAACAAGCGAATGAGTAGACACATAGATGAGGTATGAACTGTCAGTCTATCTTTGTTATAAAACCTGAGAACTGGGAAGGTGGAGAATTGAATACGGAGTTCAGCAGTAGCATAGGTCCTACTGATTGTCTGGTTGAGCCTATCTGTCAGCCATTCAGCAGCACTGTCACCTTTGAAAGGCACTCGAATGAACACGGGCTTCCTTCTTACCTCGTGCAATTCAGATTTAGGTGATATTCTGATCATGTTTCTGACGACAAATCTTTCCGGGTAACCCTTACCATGAAGTACGTTCTTTATGAATTCGAGTTCATTTTCTAGCGTATCCGCTGAACAAATTTTGTATGCTCTATCAATCAGGCAACAGACCAGATTCTTCTTCTGTTTTAGAGGTACCAAACTGTGAAAGTTTGTGTATTGACCTGTCCATGTACTCATTCGATGAACCCTACGCTGAATAGTTTCGTCTATTCGTCGATGCAAACGAACATCTAGGAAAGATATCTCGTTCTCCGTCTCCTCCTCAAATGTAAACTTAAATGACCGGTGAGCGCGAATGAATGTGTCGAGTGCCGTGTACATATTAGTATCCAAATTGGCTACGGTAAATATATAGCCTAGGTATCAGTGATATTGACTGAAATGGCTGATGGTGGATTGAAGCGCGGTGGGTTCAAGCGTTCCCATAAATATATCGGCCAGGATGGGTTCAAGCGGGAATCCCATTGCTACGCCATCTGTCTATCGATACAGCACACCGCTGAACATCAGTTGTACATTAAAAGTGCAGCGGAGCAGAAGTTCTTTCAATTTCAATGGTGGTAACCCAGTGTCGATTCCGCTCTTAGACACGTAGTCACAGATAAAACTGAGAGTTTCTAGCAACGGCACGTTTGCGAATAAAGATACTACATCCAATGGTCATGATTTCTGTGAAGTCATGTTAATGTTCTGTGTGCAATCAACAAATCCAAACGTATCACGTAAACTGAGCGGGGCAATCGCCTTTTGGACGGGTCCCAGAAGTTTCCCTAGCCACTTTGCTGTTGAATGGTAAGGTGAATTCATCATATCAAGTATTGGACGAACCGGTACACCAGGTTTGTGGACTTCTGGTAGCCCATAGAGACGGAGCATAGTAGAATCCTGTGGTCGTAGCTGCTCATAAGTCGCGAGGGTTATCAGCTTATCGTCCTTTAATGACTTAAGACGCTTAGTGATCTGATGTTCGGCATACTCGGTTTTGTCCCTTTCGTTGGCAACTCTACGAAACCTGGTCTGGTCTGCAAGAATATCATTCACTTTCTCGATGTAATATTGCTGACCAACTGTAAGCACTGACTAATTCATCACGGTGCTACGTGCGGTTCACCTTCGAAGTGAAAATAACTGGTAACTGTGAAGTGCCAGGTAATTTTTACAGCAACTCTAAATGCCATAATTCACGGAGACGGTCCTGGTCAATAGCAAAACAAAATTAGCAGATATCATCATAATCACTCTTACTGGTTTTCAACAATAATGGTGATGTTACCTACATTTTGCACATTAACCTAATTTAATGAAACACTGAACTTAAAGTGACAGGTGGTTTATTATAATTGGGAAACAGGAAAGGCAATTAAACGCCTCCCAGATAACTAGAGAAAGTGGATTGTTGGACAGCTGTAATGTCTTGATCAACCAAAAGAAATCTCTGCATGAAACTGTTGAGATTGGTATACTGACTTGGTCACATTTGACTTACATTATACCGATCAACTCAGTGTACCACCTCCACATCTGGTCAATGACAGGTAAAAAGTAGAACACGTTGTTCTATTCCTTTTTCTAGGTGAAACAAAATGAATCGTTTGTTGCAATAAAATGCTAAAGGATAGTGGTCAGTCCATCGTGTGGTTGTATAACGATAAATTTGTCATCAACCTATCGGTCGTATATATGAAGATTCTGAGAGACAGACTGAAGTTTATATTCAGGCATACCCATGAATACTTCTGCCAGCAAATAAGGTCTCACTGCTACCCCGTCCGATTGTTCATACAACTCTTTACTGGGCACGAACTGAACATCGAGGGTGCACCATAAGAGTAAATCTTCTAAGTCTGATTCCCATAATCAGGGCAAGCTTTTCAGTTCTATCCGATCACAAAATTAATTGTCTCCACCAAATGAACATTTGTAAACCGATATTTGACGTCATATCCCATAAAGAATTCATGAACTTGAACACGTCATGAAGGCTGTGAGAGTATGATTTTCGCCGTATAGACTTTAGTGTTTCCACTAACCACCTGGCATTCGAACAGTATGACGGATTGCACGTACCGGGTTGCCCAATCATGCCGGCTCCACCTGATAAGTCCCAATAAAGAGGAAACCGGTCATGGGCTATCATTCTGGGAATGAGCACTATAAAGCGTTATAAACACCAACTCGTGCTTTCACGGTCGTAGCTGGTACAGTGTGGAAATCTTAGATGGACTGTGTCCATGCGCGCTAACGCGGTATAGAACAAGTTACAAATCAGTTAGCAGAGTAGGTTATAACTAACGTCTCAAATGAATCAGTTGTTCGTGCAAGGTTGATTGCTCCCGCTCATATTTGCAGCATTGGTACTTATGTGCGCCGGCCCAGTAACCACTAATCCAGAGTGAATAAGTGAATTCGCCGTGGTCGTGTGTTGTCGGTTGTCTCGTTTACATTGCATTCGATGAAGGTAATCCGTCCAATCATTACTTCTCCGTCAACTCCGCATATAACACGGCACGGTTCAGTGCCGTCGAACGTCGTATGCCAGATGATGAGGCCGAAAACATTTGTTAGTGAGTTCTCCTATGACTGACTGATTTGACTGTTGATGAGTAGCCGGGGATTTGATTTATTTTCAAGTTGAACATCACTCACAATTGATCGCAGCTTTCGCATTCAGATAGACTTTCCAGTCAGTCTCTTTCGAAGAGAAGCACTAGACTCGACATTCGCTCTCATTAGAGCTCGTCAGTAGTGCATATCCTTGCCACGGTCGGGATTTGAACTCCGGCCATTCCAATCATGATTTGATTGTGCCCAATTATTTACAGTCTTCCGTTAATTCCATGCCCTCTAGAATGGCTACTAATGATACAACAATTGAACGACTCAACTGGTGTGATATTCCAGTCAGAAAAGTGGAAAATAGACCAATGAGTTTTGGTTTCATCTCGGGAGGCTGAACTAAAAGGCAGGTTTGCAAAAATTCTAGAATGAAAGCATACCACTGACATGGCTAGAATTAGGCAATTCGACGGTGGCATATGCTTATCTACACTGCTTAGCGATGTCAATTCAGCCTACGTATGGGATCCCATTAGGATCAACTGTCGCCGAGATTCCTCATAAAGAACACATCTGTAGATTTTTAACAGTACTAAGCAAGGCATGAGCGCAGTAATCTGCACGAAAGACAGACCGACTCGGCATGGTTAGGCATGAAAACGAAACCACATTTTCATGTCAACTTTATGCTAGTTGTATTTTTACTTTCATCATCCATTTACGTAGGGTGATCAGAGTAGGTTGTTCATTCCAAAGGTATTCTTGAAAATACGCATGATACTGTGACAACCGAACAGTCGAAAAATCATCATTAGTTAACAAGATTGTGTGTGGAAGGATTTTAAATGATCTCAGACTCATCCACAATCAGTCAATCAGCTCTTTATTTCCCCAAACTGAAATGGTTAGTTTACTTTCAAATGGCTGCTAAGTTAAGGTTAACTTACCCTTGAAAGTCATCTCTTAGCTTACTCGCAAAAATTGAGGCTTACGTGAGACTGAACTGATAGATTTTCCCTCTGATTTTACGTAGATATGTTGCTATGTACTCCGACTGAATGAGGACTCAGGTGTCTTCTTAACAGACGATAGTGATGCTGATCTTCCAATCACTCTTTAGTAAGTCCACTTAGTTCATAACAGTTTTGACAACTGCCTGTGAAAAACTGCAAATCCCCAAACAAACGGAACACCGCAATGAAGGGCTCCTTCAGCGATGGTGAGTGAAATCATTGTTCCATGACTGAACTTATCTGACTATTTTCCCAGTGCGGCCATTCCATCTTTCTGGTCCCCGTAACTGCCATAAACTTCGTGCCGGTAGTTTTATTTAGTCTGAGTAGTTTTAAGGGTGGGAGCGCCGCTGCAACTTCACCAGAAAGAGGTCTTTCAGCCTCCGCAAGTGGGATAGGATTAGCAACGTAAACGAAACGGTGCTCTTCACTAACATGAAAGTACTTGCTGAATACGGGCATCGGCAGCACAAGTACCCCCTCAGTTGCCCTGAAGAAACAAAAACAGTACGAATGATAATCGTGACCATCACAGTCTGGACATCAGAAGGGAGGCCGTGGATATGGCTGGTGTCTTTTGATGAGACTGGTAAAGGATGCATAGTACGGAAGGGGCACTCAGACGTATAAACCGAACTGATGATGGTTACGCGAGTTATAAGCTTGAAGTCCTTGGGCACGTCTGTGAATAGGACAGACTAATGAATTAAAACTCCAGTTAGAAAGTAACGTACAAAAAATGGCATAGTGACGTAAGGATATTACCTAGCGACGTGCAGTTACAACAGAATTTTTCCGCTGCCAAACAATGCTCGTTATGATTATATGATGATGAGCGTCAGACTGCTGGGAAAGGTTGGACCTTTTTCACTTGAGGCCAGCTTACTTCATGTTTGCCATACATGAGCTGTAAAACCCTCCACTCACTGAATAAGATTTAGGTATCTGCACAAAGTACACATTTCCACATGCTTCTAGACACTGGACTAAGTACGCAGCTCTTCAACGATCAAGCTTCACGTCCATAACATTTAATACAGGCAAAATACAAGGGAGTGGTTCAACACACGGACTACAAATCCTACTACACCGGCGTTATCTTGTGCTTAAAACTACACTATTCATCTTAGCCAGTATCAGTTGTTTAACTGACTAAACAGACAGAGTCCTACTTCTAAATACTTCCAACTTGTTGAGGGTCGTAGCGGACCTACAACGAGTTCTGTAAAGTCAGCAGTGAATTTTGTTCGCTTGTTATTCACTCAACACGGAAGGTCGACATTAATGGTAGATTGAAACAATCTCTGCTCTTCCATAACCTATTCGACCTACGCAACTTTCGTCTGACCAACCCTCCTCAACTTTTCCTTCCTCTGAAGATTCACGCACTAGAGGACGACCTTGGTCGAGGTGGACACACGTTGAGCAAAACCACCGGAAATGCAGGAGGGCGTGTTGCATGTGGAGTGATTGGCTGGTCCGAATGAATCAATGCCGATTTGTTACGCATTTACCTCAACGAAAAACACTGATGCAAACCTCTGCACTTTTATTGCACATTCCAAGTTAAACAACCTACTAATTCTCCATATCAGTATTCGACCGTTTATAATTGATTTTGTTGTTTGATGTTGTGCGTTCAGTTGCTGAAGGTGGAATAAATTTTTGTTTTATTGAATAGCTTCACAATTAAAATACATAAGCATAAGAGCACTGTTTCAAATGTTTCCGCGAATTCGCTTTCTTTGAGAAGCAAGGAGGGTGTACACTTGTTCATCACTGTAGTATAGCACAAATTATAATGCCGATTTATGAAACCACAGTTGGTTGCAGAGTTTGCTAACGAAACGCCATTTATTGTGCATTTCGTGTTAATGTGATCAAAGTTGAATCTAATTGGTGGCTTATCTAGCTCAACAATTCGTTGCCCCTTTAAACCTGTCGTCAGCAGTGTCTTGGCTAGTCCTTAACACGATTAATCTTAACCTACAGCCTCAAAATATCAGTATACATGTTGGAGGTTAGGTAACTAAACCAGTGAGTTTGGCAGCGTCAACATCGTCACAGTCCTCCTTGTCTTTCATATAATCATCATTATGGCCATCATCATCGTCTCCATCACCATCGTTATAATCAACCGCATCGGCATCGTCATCCTCGATATCTGTACTAAAGAGACTGGCGATAATTGTTAACATCAATACGACGTTGAGAACTGAAAACTAGCCCTAGTCTATAAATAAGCGATAAGGAAGAAATGAGACCTAGTACAACAATATGACTAATCTCAAACATTGAACATAGGTGTGCACACATCCTACTCTCACTAAATAAGGCAACGTCCGCAAAGTAAATTCCTTGTGCCCATCGTTATTTCGCTTTATTGGCTGCATTTAGTCCACAGTCCATTCAAAGAGACACGGTGAATGAAGCCGATTGGCAACTGTTTGTTCTGCTGCCTTCAGCTTCAGTATGTGAGTCACAAATGGCTGAACAGGGAAGGCCAAAGCGACTTAGATTTAGCAACCTAAGGTCAAGTGTCTACACTTGTCTACGCTGCGTAGTCTCTGGAAGTTTTGTCATGTTCTACTCAATGATGTTAAATTGGGTTTAATATGTGATGACTCTCAACATTTTTGGATGCAACAAAAACTGTTTCGTCTGTAACACGTTGTCTAGAACACCGTTTACTTAATCGGAAACATTTACACACATTGGGATACATCTAAACAACATTACACCACAATGAGATCGGATCTTTTAGCGAATAGAACTGTTTTGTTACAGTTTCGATTAATGACTGTCGAAGGCGTCAATCAATCACATACTGAGGAGTTTCGTGTGGACTGTGTTTACATCATGAACCATTTCCTGTTTGATAAATGTTAAATCGTCCCCGGTGATTTAGTATAGTGAAATCAGTGGATAGTGTCTGCTGGCTCGGCCGTGAAGGCGTCATCTGACCCGATGGGTGAAGATGCTGGAGACCGAACGTTTCCTGGGCTTGATGTCCGCGGACTCACATGATCTAGAAGGCATCGCAACGTTCGCCTGTATGATCTGTGCGTTACCACTTGCGATGATTTAGTGTAGCGCAATCAGTGGATCGTCAACGACATTTCAAATACCGTCGATAGAAGTGGCCGGGTTATTAGGACTTGCAAGCCGAAGATGGCATAAGAATGGCAGTCAAAATCAGCAAACTTTATGGGGTACTATTACCGAAAACTTACATAAAATGCTCTATCAACATTAACGTGAACTGACCGAACATTCGAACTAACTAATAGGAGAAGTGTTTAAAATACAGCAAACGAAACGACATTGAAAAGCTGCTATCAGCAGACAGCAGACGAGTTTGTTAAAAGGATTAGGTTTAAGTAAAAATGACAGCATGTCAAATAATACCAAGTAATAAAGTTTTGTACTACACAATTACGGTTATATTTACGAGAGAAACGAAGGTGCATTCGCTGCTTGTTTTCCTGTTAAAAAATTTACCACGCTGATGCACCGAACAGCATAAGAGATAGGCCAAGTTTCTAGAAACAATCACACCTCAGCGAATTCAGTGTTCGATATTCACCAAACATTCACCAACACAGCATGTCAAACCGACCCAAAACTTCAACCAATACTTTCTCAAAGCCCGGCTAGGCTTTTTGTGTGGCAAACCCAAGAAGGTTGACGGGAGATGGTAAACGAGTTTTTAAGTGAGATTTTTGTCGTCCAACACCAACTTCTATTACGAAACTCAATGATACACGCCGATCTTTTGTTGCACACAACGTGTGAAACACGATTGTTTATTAATGGGCAGTTCACTGACCTAGAGAACGAACTGTAGAAAAATCAAATTCCATAAAGGCTTTGCTGAATAAAAGGCAGCTTTTGATTGAATCGTTCACAACTTGCCTTAGCTTCGTACTGAGAGCTATGGATGTTCAGTTCCCACCACTATCTGTGTGAAGGGGGATCCACTACATTATTGAATCTGAAATTGAAGTGGAGAAATACAATTTAATTTCCGGAATTTATCTAGGTAATTTTGGCTATAGCTTTCTTCTGAGCTTGGGTTTCGACCTCAAAAGCGTCAGTACAAGTCTCGCCAGTTTTATTTAGCTAGCATTTTCGTGGTACGATTAAAGATGTTAAGGTCCATCCGATATTCGACAAGCAGTTCTTGGAGTAGATTTGTGCGTCTATACGACTGTGACAGTCTGTCTAGAGTGGTGTGAGGACACACTGTTAATACTGGGCTGTGTGACTCTAAAAGGGTCAAACTATTCATCTGTAGAACAGCTGTCTACAAAAACGTTTTCATGCGTCTACGGCTTCAAGTATATCGGAGATAAAGGACCTTACTGTACACTACGCTTGGTTATGCATTTTTGGATGCGCTGGTTTGTTTACAAAAAATCTTTTCAGCTATCTCGTCAAACAACTAAGATTTTTACAGATCTGACCTCAAACCAAGGTGTTACCTGCTATTAGCAAAAAATGGAATGGCCGATAAAGGCAACAGCAATAAAGGAACTGCTATCTAGTCAGTAAAGTTGTTTACACAAAATTCTCAGGTTCAGTCGTTTTAACCACGCACGCCCATGGGCTTGCATTTATTTTGGTTTGGTCACTTCGGTAAAGGACTTCCCACTCAGCCCGACCAGTTAACTGAATACTGTGTGACCTGCGTGTGTGTTCTGCTGTAATTGCAAGGAATAGACCATTCGGTTCAGTCAAAATAGTTTTCAGTGATTAAAGTAGTCCCAAGTTGTACTCCACGTGTAAGACAGGCGTGGCTAGCAAAACAATCTGAGGTCAATAGTTGTTTTGTGGTCGTATATATTCACCAACATGCGGTAGTTTTGCAGTCGCAAATTCCTATAACTAAAAGTTTATTAGATAAACCACAAACAAAACACAGGCTGGGTTCCAGAAATTCTTCTTTACCGGGGATAATTCTGAATCCGTGACGTTTGACACATTTACGGGATGTGTGTGCAATTGATTCAACACGACCAACCGTTTCGCTTCAAACACGTTTCCATGAGCTAGGCAGAACATTAATATTACCCTAAACGGTTGAAGTAAACTGTACTAGGAGATATCATTATGGTTTGTACCGATGGTCAAATTCTTAGGGAGTCCAATTATGTCTGGTCTCGTGCTGCCTTAGCGGGAGTTCCGTATCTTTGTTACATCATCCGATACCAGATCACAGTTCGGGAGCCAAACCACTGCGGTTATCACCGTTTTATCATCCCCCGAAATCTAGAATTTAATTTGTGCGGTACTACCGAGTCAACTTTCTACAGGCATCTATAGCTGTCACTATCTCATTGTCGTTATATCATCAGTTTTACACAATTGCTTTATCACTGATATATTTCTTGCCACGGACTGATAATGGACTGCGAACACCGTTTGACTACTGTCATGTCGTTTTCCCTGTAATTTGTAACTTACGATATTAACAGAATATTATCCATAAGTGCTGCTCGCCAGATCGTCCGTAATCTGAAGACAGTGCAAACACAAAGCTGATCGTGCACACCTTCGGTTACATCTATCGTGTATCAAATTGTGCACGTCTGTACTCTTAAATCAGGTGCTAACCTTATCAACTGTGGCAAACCCGGTCAACTTGAAAATGAACCTAACATGCGTAACGAATGAACGTCGACAATGATAATCCTGTCTCTGTCAGACAGCTTGCGTCAGAAAACGCTCACCTCAGGATAAAATCAACCTAGGTATGCTTTACCATGAATCTGTCTGATTTGTATCTGTCAGCTTCATAGGCATTTAGACAGGCTCACACTCTTAAAAGAGTTATTAAACATTATTGAGTCCAATTATTGTCAGTCCGAAATCACAAGTTGTTGCACTCTGGTAAGAAGACGTCACAGTGTCTATTGAAGACGGATATTGGCAGCACTTTACACGTGATGCTGTTGTCGGTAAAATTAAGATAAGTGTTTTTCCAACAGCCAGTTGCAAAGAACTACCAGAAAAATAACACATATCACTGGCTTCTGCTTGTCTCAAGCTGTACAGTTTCATTCAGTAATCATTTCTGTTGCCGCTAGCTGAAAGATAGAATCTAAAAACTGCGATAATAGTTGGTTAACGGTGGCGTTTTTTGAGTAATCTGTTGCAGTGACCAAAGCTAAAAGACGCATGTTTGCGCTGTAACACCTGTAGTTCCATTCACACATCACGTATCCATGATAAACCCGGAAGATAGACTAGATGGCATGTCAGTGACCGTCTTTGTGGTGCAGCTGGCTAATGTTAGTTCGCCAAATGGTTGATTAGTATAAAAATGTCACACTTATCTCTAGGATCCAAAAAGATAGCGAGTGTAGTGGGCAAATGCAGGCTAACGAGGAAGATGCGGAAAATATAACGCAATAAGTGTTCCATTACAAATGCATACATATATACACATATATAGGACTAGGATGAGAAACAAAGGTTTGGTTTGGGAAAGGTTACCAACAAAAATCTTCAGTATACAGTGCAATAACGACGCTGATGTAAAGGAAAATTTGGTGCTCGCTCGTGGTCCAAGATTCCGTGAAGGTGGGGCAGGTAGTTTACTTGATGATGGGGTGATCGATTGGAGTGAACAAGAAATAAAGCCAATTCAACTCACTTAAGTGCAACCTACTTGTCACCTGTTCGTTGACGGTGTGTTATGAGTAAACTGACCACCTACCGATCCGAAATGGCTAGCGTATTCACGGCATCATTCATCGTAAGGCCACAGGATCACATCATGATAAACAAGGGAGCCCATAGTTCTTTTATACATCAGAACCTTGTATTGACGGCCACGCAACTGTTGTTCAGTAAACTTTCGGGAGCCCGTCAGGGTCCCATGCCTCCAAACATTCCGGTTCTAGGCTGCCTACTCCCAGAATCTAAGATTTACACTGTGACGCTCAAGAACTAATGGGAAGACATCTTGACACGACAGCTACTGGCCACTCATCGTCACCGTCATCATCATCATCATCGTAGACAGTAATACATCAGTGGTTCATGCTAATGCTTAACTGCCACACAACCAAGAATAAAAGAACCAAACTTTGTCTAGGAAGAGAGGAGCAAAAAAGAGGAGGAGGGTAAGGGAACTAACTAGCGAAAAATCGCTGCTTTTATATTCGAACATTCAACATCAGAATACCTGCAGGTAGCAAACAAACAACCAGTCTGTAGGTGAAAGTAAGACGTCATCAGCAAGGCAGAATCCTTAAGACACTCAGTACTCCCACGTCATTAAACACACTCATTTCACAGACAACCCAATCAAGCAATCACAACATTCACATCACTGAACTTGATTAGCCACCATCTCACCTAATGTCACCAGCCACCGACTCTGGGAGTCGGGACGGTCTTAGCCAGGGAGACGAGCCCGATCTAGAGTGGCCAACCCCTTGGTGAATGACTTCATTTCTCTATGTCAGGTCCCCATCTGTCCATCTCACATCTTGGGCCAGTCAGCCGCAACTTCGGCAGGGAGTGTTCGATGTGGCAGATGACTAGGCGGCATCCTTAATTCATGGTCTACTCATCTGGTTCTGTGAGAATGTAAGGACAGAACGAAAGAATTTGTTTGTCAATGACTACCAAATACCCGCCTCCTAAACTCAGTGCTTGCTCGTTAATGTCACCCGATACCAACGATCGAACGCAAACGCCGGTGGTCAAATACCTGAAGACGGTTCACGTCATCTAACCTGAGCGGCCATGTCTTGCCGCCGTAAAGTAACACAACCCTTACTACCGCCTTGTATACGCAACCCTTAGGCTTTATAGAGATACATCTATGTTGTCCTAGTTGTCCCAGATTAGCGAACACCGCCCTAAGCTTAGAGATACGCGCTCCACCTCCACCGCCACTGTTGTAGATTCCCAGGTATACAAACCGGTCAACAAACTCCACGACTTCATTATCTAAAATTAAACTTACCTGGTCACAACAATCATGCAGAAGCACTTCGCGCTTTGAGGGTGCAAAAAGCACTCTGAAGTATTTAGCAGAGTTCAAGATGGCGTCTAGCATTGTCTGTGCTAATTGAAAGCGGTCAAACAGTAACGTCTTGTCATCAACACAATCAATATCAGTCAGTCTTTCACCAGATAGAAGATCCACGCTGGCATCTTGTGAGTGCCATCGGGAGATTTCTTGCTCGGTTTCAGTTGCCGTTCAACAACTGCTTGGGATTCGTTCGTCAGTCACCCTGCCAGCCACCGGAGCTGGTTGCGCATGAACATGAACTCAACGTTTTCTGTGTGCGCTCGCTGAGTTACCTCACTGTTTGGAACCATGTGTGACCACCGAATACCTAAGTTCTGTCAGGCCTTACAGAGCGAAGGAGTTCATATGCCACATACCTCTCTGCTGCAGCCATTAAATAGAACAGCTATAAGACAACGTGGACAGTACAATTGAAGGTTCAATACGTAGACTGTTTCTTCCAGACACGTTCTTTAAGACGTCTGAGAGTGGCGTTGGATTTGACCACACGTGCCCGTTTAGGTTGTCTGAAGGAACAAACTTCCTACGCCCCGGCCACAGTGATTTGTAGTTCATGGAATCAACCTCCCTGATGAGATACACAAGTGAAGCATATGGTGAATGATTACGCTCGCTGCACTTTTCCCGCAGCAGGCACGTGAGAAGTAATACGTCAGCCCTACCGCTACTCGTCAATAATTCACGCTACCCTCAGAAACTTCTGTTTCTAAGCATCACTGAATTCCTGAAGGACAGCTTCTTACGCCTAGATGGAAGTAGCCAAATGGAGCAAGGCATAGTTCAAAGTTGGACCTGCATGCGCCAAAATTTACCCTGGCAACCCATATTTACCCGCCGTCTTTCCGTTCCATAGCTGGTCAATTTTTCTGTGCACATCGGTTAGGTCCGGGGAGACGGTAAGTTCCTCTTTGGTGGCTTGCAATGGCAGGATATCATCTGTTATTCAGCCAGTATCAGCGGGCCGATTCAGTAGTCTGTCGGCTGACTGACTGCAGGTCCACAGCACCTCTTCTGATTTTGTGTTCTCAAGGTCGAGAACAGCATCCACTAGTTCCTCGGCAAACTCGGTGGACGGACGTCGCCTTAAACGATCAGTAGAACTGCTTGTGGCGGTCAACACAGTCCCAAACCATCCCGCCTTGCTTGTTTGCCAGCTGTTCTTGGGTCTAGGAAATCGTTCAGTGAGTTGTTGGAGAGCGCTAAGGAATGTACTCTGTTTGTCCTCATTGCTTAGATCCATAGTGAAAACAACAAACGCTTCATTCATCTGTCGTACCAGGTTGGATATAGCTGCAGCGTTGTCGGCGAACTAGTCCGAGTGTTGTTGACATTGGATGCAAAGCGCTTTGATAACGGGTAGCGTGATCTACTCCGAATGGTACTGTTACATAACCACAGTGATGATAGATGAGGACCCGCGTCGGAAGAGAACGGCAGCTGATTGATAAAAAACAGCTCTCGTTTTGGAGATTTTAGCCTTCTGATATCAAACCTTCGTGTCTGGTTGGATTACCTACAGTAAAAGGATCGAAAAGTAACGCGTGGCAAACAAGCGTGTTCTCAATGTCCCATCATCAAGCCAAATACAACACATTTATATAGATTCGCCGGGGATAGTGCATCAGTGGGGTAATGGTTGGTAAGCATGAATGTCAAGTAGTCGAACTCACAAGATTCAATTGAGTAACGGTAATCAAATGGGTTGTAAACGCTTCCGAAAAAATCGGCACGCCTACGTAACAGATCGATGTGGACCAATGATGCACAGCCACGGGGTGTTTAGTGTTATGACCAGACGTTTCTGTGAACATAACGAGAGTGAGTGTGAGCGGAGTGTAATGGCTAATACACGACCCTTGACCTACTTCGACTGTGCTCCACAGACTCGATAGATCGGCTTGGACGTATTGGCCGTGTTGATCAGATGGTTTAATCCGAGCAAGGGCGCAGCGACCGGCGATGTGAAAGCCTTTACCGGTCTTCAAATTAATTACGCCTGGTGTTGGTCCCGAATGAATATAGGATCAAACGAAACGCTGAACATAGAAAGCGGTAGTATGTGCCAGCAATATGCTTTTCGGTTCGGGACGCAAAACTGGTGTGGAAGTAAATCGAACACATAATTAACCTGCGAAACCGGTTTTGTCAAGTGTTACGTTAAGTCACCTGATTTTGTCTCCAACATTGTTTTCGCCCTTGAATGGTAGCAAAACATGGTCTACAGCTTATAGTATGTTTACTTTTACGCTGATTGGCATGTGCTTACAGATATATTGCTATGAGCAGCCATTTTTAGGGGATGTGTCAAACTGTTTTTCCTCTATAATTTCACCTAGGTATGTTTCTACAGCTCGGCTTGGTAAACACCGGATCAAGTTCTCTCATCTTAGAGATACAAAGCTATTAAAATTGGAATACTGTCCTGACCAAGTTGTCTCACGTTAGCCTTTACGTCTAAAAACCCCATACCTACAGGTGACTCGGGCGCATCATCGGGCGCAACTAATCCGAAGACCGATAAAGGCTTGCACATCGCCGGTCGCTGCGCCCTTGTTCGGATTAAACCATCTGATCAACACGGCCAATACGTCCAAGCCGATCTATCGAGTCTGTGGAGCACAGTCGAAGTAGGTCAAGGGTCGTGTATTAGCCATTACACTCCGCTCACACTCACTCTCGTTATGTTCACAGAAACGTCTGGTCATAACACTAAACACCCCGTGGCTGTGCATCATTGGTCCACATCGATCTGTTACGTAGGCGTGCCGATTTTTTCGGAAGCGTTTACAACCCATTTGATTACCGTTACTCAATTGAATCTTGTGAGTTCGACTACTTGACATTCATGCTTACCAACCATTACCCCACTGATGCACTATCCCCGGCGAATCTATATAAATGTGTTGTATTTGGCTTGATGATGGGACATTGAGAACACGCTTGTTTGCCACGCGTTTCTTCTCATGGCCAAACCGAGCATTTTCAGGATAGTTAAATGAAGGGATTGCAAACGGGAATAAATAGGCGTGATGTATTTCACCTCGAGTATCACTATTGTGATGGGTTTCTCGCGAATGTCGCGCTGTTGTTTAATCACTCAACCAGGCACCTGGTGGGTGACCCTTTCAATGGTGAGTTCATTTCGTTCTATCGCTCGCATCCAGAAGCAATCGAGCGTTTTGATAAACAGTGGAGAGGGAAGTGGACGGAAGCCACTCCTAGTGACCACACCAATGGTATGGGGTTCAGTGTCCCTTGATCACACCGCTGAGTTTTGCCCAACCCGTTTGTCACAGTTACCCATAGCAAACAGTGATGATGGTGGTCGCGACCTGATTACAAGACTAGCCACTTATATCACTTGTGCGACACATGGTTGGATTGTAAACAGAATATTCCAGCTGAATTATCTCAGCTGAATCGCGGCCGCATGGACATGCTTCGAAAGCTGATGCTGTGTGGTTCGCCTATCAATGAAATATTGCTGTGATCGGCGACTGCAACGGAAACACCATCCTTTCGAATATCCTCTGACATGTAGTTTATCCGATGGAAGACATAGCTATCGCCTGCTTCTTACAGTTTACCTTTACCTGCCAACACTGTCTCATTCAAACCTGCGATATCGGTAAGGTATCGGCTTAACTCTGTTGCCATCCTGGGGTATGGTAATCCGACTGTCGGATTCTGTGTCGACCTAGCCACGTACGTACTTTCAATTTCCCGACAGACTACGTTCTTTGTCTCAGCAGTCTGATCTGTGAGACAGAAGGACGTAGGGCTCTCTTTAAACAGTCGCCCCGGAGCCACTGATTTAAAAGTTTGACTTATTCGACAGTGAAGGTCTAATCCAACTCGGGAAAGCCGTGATTAAGACACTGTCGTCTCATTTAGATCACTATTACCTGCAGTAGATCCATTCTAATCTATGTCAAGTTTCGGAATTGTGCCGATTTCCTGACCGTGTAACAGTATAATGCATTAGCGGTCAAGGCTAACGGTTGGATTATCGGGCTGATTTTTGTTCGAGGGTGGTTTTTCGAAACACCTTTCCGTACGCAGTGTTTGAGCCATAAAAGTGGTCCTGCCGTATACATGGAGGTTTGTGCCTACTATGTTTACTGTTTACCAAAATGAAAATAGACTAATAAAACGGTTTACTTCAGCGGTAATAATAATAATAATAAGAATAAGCCGGTATAGAGCAGTCCACTCAACCTAAGGTAGTGCGCATTGTGTGAACACGGGGCGTTTCTACGATTAGTTCACACGGTCGATAGGATGGCCAATCCAAATGTTTATCGATCGATCAATAGATACGCACACAACGCGTGTGGAACGGTCGATGACGCATTACGCGAACACATCGTCCCTTCATCCGTTAGTTGAGGCTATCCAGCCTGAAAACGGTCTACTAGATGTCGCTGGCGCTGGGATCGGTGCAGAAGTAAGTTGGTAGGGCCCGCTGGCTCGGCCGTGGAGGCGTCATCTGACCCGATGGGTGAAGATGCTGGAGACTGGACGTTTCCTGGGTTTGATGTCCGCGGATTCACATGATTTAGAAGGCATCGCAACGTTCGCAGGTCTTCGGTTTCAGCCTGCATGATCTGTGCGATACCACTTGCGACAGTAGCTGTTCCCATGTTGATTCACTGGGTAGACGCATAAGGACGAGTTTGGAATCAAACGTCTGTTTTTAGTATGTCCGTCGAAACGGTCTCCTCCTAGTAGTTCTAGTTCAGCGACCACTTTTGATTGAGGACTTTCGTGGACTAATTCCAGCCGACTACAAAGACGACGAACAGACACGAGTTGAGGGTGAGGGGACTGCTGCAGATGGTTTCGTTGACACGGCTCCGATAAGTAAATAGGGCGCGACCCAGATGCAAGCACAGAGGAGCATCAGGCTATTTCTTCAGCTTATTCTTCACTGTTTGCACAGCACGCTCAACCAGGCGGTTCGCAGCGAACTGATAAGGTGATGCTGCAACGTGCTTAACTCTGTTCGAAGTACTGAAGTGTGCAAATATAGCGTTCGTAAACGGAAAACCGTTATCGATTCCAATGGTTTGTGGTAAACCAAATGTGAGGGTTGTACTTGACGTGATTATTGTGCTAGTCGTTGTTGCTGTTGTGCAAATGAACATCAATCCACATCGAATGGGCATCCGCAATCAGCAACATCATTGGACATTCAAACGGGCCAAAAATATCTAAATAGACTCACTTCGACGGTACCTTGGGGACTGCATTCAGCACCGTCTAAGCAACCTTACACAGTTAGCAGAGTGACGCAAGCACATTAATGTAAGCGTGGCTCCTTTTTGTCCGGATGCCCCACTTTGGTTCATGCAGCCTAGACGAACGTCGCAGAGAAGTCCTATTTTGGATAACTCCCCGGATCAGCGAATCACAAAAAGCCGGTCACCACACCGAGGTCAATGAAGAGGCGGAACATGAAAACTTACAACTCGTTAATCACGGGTGCACAGGACATCTATATGTTCGAATTGCTTCCTTACGAGAAGATATTACTCCTGTAATCGTCTGACCGGAGAGTTGTTTCTACACATTCCATTGATAACTAAACTTCTGAAATCAAAGTAACACTGTCATTAACCTTTCAGCCATTCAATCGCAACCACAGTGCCCCCAGTACATTTGTCACTACTAGAAGTACACTACTTTTAAATTGCCAGTAATGTAACGTTCCGTGAGGATATTATGGTTCACCGAACCAATCTTTAGACAGGGAGTAGGCAACAGCATGAAAGGTGAGTGTTTAAACATGTGGTTAGTTCTTCTTAAATATTCACGTAATCTACGAGTAAGTAGACAGCTAACTGCACGTAAGTAGAATACAACAGTCCTGGTGGGAACCATAATTTGTGCGCATACTTATATGACTTTATATGACTATCATATTTTCGAAATGTCATCTTCTGGTTAGGACATACTCGTATATAAGAAAGTTGCCCATAAGGCTACTAGTTTCTAATTGGACAGACCCCAAACGGCACACTTCAGTTATGATGAGTCCTCAATCAGACACCACAAAGTAATTAGTGGTCGCAGAGTTCAGAGTACGAAAGATCATCTTTTCTACCCACAGTTTTTTAGGCTATGGTCAGACAGTGGTGTTGGATTGACCTCGGTTGGTGAACAGAAGCATTGTAGACTATTCTCATCGATTCACTTAATTTAACTGAATGGTTCATATAGGCTGAATAAGTGACCTCTTTGAACGATGGTTTCATTACACGTCCACTGCAGTATGTTATACAACAGTAGGCAAATAACTGGATTAGCACACTGTGACCGCCGACAGATAAGTTTTCCCTCCCCCGGAGTGACATAAATGGGAAGGTATTAAACTATGAGTGACACCCTGTTGCCGGGAAAGCTAGATGGTGATTGGACAGTTCCGTAATTTAAGCACCCTCGTGTAAACAGTTGTCTTCACTACTGTTGCTATGTAGCATTTCTTTGTGTAAATTATCATGGTTTCTGAAGTTGCATCTACGAGGGTCTCGAGACAGTGATTTTGGCTCAGCAACGATGACGTCTTTCGAGCAGCTTTCGCTCACTTTGTCGCCGAGGTAACGAACTCAATGTTATTTCTAATCGAGTGGTACAGAAATGTTTAAGATAGTGTTGTTTTCGCTTCAAGATGACTAACTGTACAGAAAACTTCTTAAATGACGGTCGAACGATTCGGTTAAGATTAAGTTGTGAAGCTGAAGTTCTCGTTTCATTCAACCTTGGCTTGAAATGAACGAAATAATGCGCATAGTTGAATGAGTCCATGGCAGTGCATACCCGGGTCTGATTGCCAACGATCGCAAGATCGTTGTCAACTCGACAATGCTAGAACATGTCCCACGCTAGAGATGCAGACTAATTGTTTTCGATCTTCTCTGTGAAAATGTTAGCAACCAGTGGATCCGACGGTGGTCCCATAACTGTACCATTTGTCTGCTGATAACGTTCACTACTGAAATTGAGGTAAACGTTGGAAATTCAGGGTATCAGTAACCCGATTGTATGAACGGAGGTGCTGAGGAGTAGCCCTCAGTGTACTCAAAAACGTACGTAATATCTTCAGAAAGAGACACGGCTGTAACCAATGCAACTGTATGTGTGTTCCTGACCTTTTCGTTCTTTGCAATCAAGACGAATAAAAAAGTGTCACGTGAGTTATGGTGGCAAAATTAATAACAAACTGATTCCAGAATCACGGCCACAATTTTTGAGGTAAAAATCAGGGATAGTCCAGTCGCGGTTGACGCCGTATGTTTTTGGTGGCTCATATTGGCGCTCCACTAGAAAACCCGTGGCTTTGTGTTGTTCTAATGTAATGTTAATTTCATCTTCGTAGGACAACTATTTTTAGTGAAAAAGAGAACGAAGTTGACTTTTCTGTTTGTCATTATTTTACCATAGTTTCCATCACTATTCTGCTGATTAAGCACATACATTTTTGGATTTTTGAGTAATTCATGTGCGAACCTTCCTACGGTAGCTTTTTCCCTGTCCACGTCGCCATAACAAAGGGAGGGTAAATGTAGTGAGGCACTAATAATTCTGTGTGCTTTCCGGAGTTGCAGGCGTAAAATCGGCCGAGTTGATGTGATCTGCGTACAACATCAAGTGAGAAACTCACTCAGAGAAGTCCGAATCTTTTGCACATTAAATTAATGGTCGGTAACCGGCCACCTAGGTGACCTGATCAAGCCGATCAAAATACTCTATTGTAATCGTAACCCGAAACGACTTGCGATTAATGATAAAATTCTGGTTATTTGGTCACGTCCGGTATGAAGTGGATGGCACAGTTGTCAACAAGATTGTCTCATGAAAACCAGGCCGGAGTTCTAATTCAGGCCGTGGCAAGGATGTGCACTACTAATGAGGTCTAACAACAGTCTGGTGCTTCTTTTCGAAACAGTCTGGCTGGACATTTTATCCCAAAGTGATTGATGAACTGTGAGTGATGATTACCTTGAAAATAACGCCAATTAGCCAACGTTTGTCCAACTCCCGCGCACAAAATCTGATGCATGCGATCTTCTTGCCACGGAGCCGGTTACGTCATTGTCAAGCGAAAGACTGTAACCATTTTCGTTGATTCGACTACTCATTACTTCTACGTGCAACTTTCATACAATTTTCTGGTTTTACGTTAGCAGTATGATGTGTTAGCATCTCGCAAAGTGTAATTATTCCTTCTGTTTGTTCCGATTGGTCATTTGTTTACTATCAGCCATTTTCGATAGATACTGGGTACCATGTTGCTTTCTGGCTTTGCTGCCACTCTGCCTATAAGACACATGTATTCATTTCTTTTCATCTGCTCTATACCATTCTGAGTGTAAGTAGAGGTTCTGAATGGAGTAAGCGATCACGGAATGGAGATACTGTGATGGTCAATACAAGATACGATTTATTGTTCATCATCATCATCATAGACAGCAATACGTCAGTGGTTCACACTAATCTACAACTGCCACGCAACCATGAAGAAAAAGCAAACCCTATATAGAAAGAGAGAAGAAAAAAGAAGGGGAAGGGAAGGGACCTAACTACTGAAAATGACTACGTCCATATTCAAACATTCAACATCCAGGTGCCTACACCTTGCAAACAAACAACCGAGCTGCAAGTGAGAGTAAGGCGNACGCAGACATCGGTGACCAACTACTTGAAGACGGTTCACGTCTTCTACCCTGAGCGGCCAGGTCTCGCTGCCGTAAAGTAATACGGCCCTCACCGTTGTCTTATATACACGACCTTTAAGCTTCAGAGAAATACCCGTCTGTCGCCGGAGATGCCCCCAGATTAGCGAATACCGCCCTAGCCTTAGAGATGCGCGCTTCTATTTCATTCCTTACACCTCCACCGTCGCCCCTGTTGCAGCTTACCAGGTACACAAACCATCAACAACCTCCATGACTACATTATCTAACATCAAATCTACGTGATCATACCTATCCTGAAGAAGCACTTTGCATTTTGAGGCTGCAAAGCGCATTCCGAAGTACTTGGCGGAACGCGAAATAGCGTCTAGCATTGCTTGTGCCGATTGTAAGTTGTCAAACAGCAACACCTTGTCGTCAGCATAATTAAGATCAGTCAGTCAGTCTTTCACCAGGTAGGAGGTGCACGCCGGCATCTTGTGAGTGCCGGAGACAATCATCCATTATTTCGTCTATGACGAAATTAAACAAAAATGGTGAGAGCGGACAGCCTTGACGTACGCCACTCATGGTGCTGAAACTGTCAGACAGTTCACCGTAAACCCTAACCTGAGCTGAAGTATGGGAGTAGAGTGCCGACAGTATGTTCACGTACTTAGTCGGTACACCTTTGCGTTGAAGCGACTCTAAAAGTGTAGATCGATCCACTGACGAATTATTGTTAATCATTCAACAGTCACTTAGGTCAATATACAAGTGGTGTTCGTTAAGCTTGCAGACTAAACAGACTCCAAAATCGTAAGTTTTTCATATCTGTAATGCGTAATCTATTCTCTGATTTTACATCACTCGAAAGCGTTCATTCGTTGATGATCCTAACTTGCGGTTGCACGTCTTTTCAAACTAGACTGTTTTCTGGATGAGTGTCCACCTTTCGTATGATTGTCCTTTTTTGCTTTCGCTGAGACGTTTCTGTGGTTTACTAATTTTCTCGGCCGTGATTTGTTGGTCCTTCGTTTGTAAACTGGTGATTGTTTCTTTTTTTCGTCACATTTACCTCTGCCGATCTTCTCCCAGTGTCCTACCTTTGTGTCACGTTTACCCTTTAATTCGGGCTTCGAATCTGTAATTTTGTGCTGTTCCAATAGAGAAGCATCGGATACTGGTGATGAAAACCTCATTTCCCTCGAAGACTGTGTAACACACATTGCTAATTGGGTCGGTTGAAAAGCGGTCAAAGACGGTCGTGATCTGGTCATAGGAAGTGAGTTTCTGCCTTTTGTTTTTTGTCTTGCCAAAAAATTCATAATATCCAGATGAATTTGTCCCGTGTCTACTGCCGTTGCCGTCGTCGTCGCACTTCCCGTACGCTGGTTGTTCGTAGTCATTACGCTTTTCCAAAATTCAACCGACGTGTGACGAAGTAATCTATCCAATACATCCACCAGAAAAGGTCTCTGTAAAAAATGTGTGATAACCGTACAGTAGTCACAAGTCCTAGCTTGTTCAGTAACAACCACTTTGCATTTCTCACACTGTAGTTTAAAAAGAATAGGTCCAAACTGGTGTGCTATGTGATAGCGAACTAGAGAAGCCCAGGCAGGCTCATCGCGGCAGTGGTCAACTACATCGTGCACTAGTTCCGTTAAAATACTCATTATGTAGCACAACATGTCCTTCCTTATAGGAGCATGGTCACGTAATGACTCCACAAACTGTCTCACTTCCTTTACATAGTGTGCATCATGGACACTGTCAAAATTGTCGGAATACGTAGGACCCATAATTATCCAGCCAGCGGCTGGATAAATCAACCGTGTGCACAGACTATGTTGACATTGAATCAAAAATTCCCAGAGAGCAGCAAAAATTTTATATGTTGGAATCACCATATATTCGGGCATACGATGGGATTCGTCCCCACTATCTGCAGCTTGATGTTTCTCAACAGACAGTTTGTCTAACAGGTCTTGCACATCGTCCAATTTATTGTTTCTCATTTGCGATGCGTTCTGTACCATGCTGGACCAACAAGATGGGACCGTACGCAGCTGACCACTCCTTACTCGAGCGAGAATTTCATCACCACAAATACTCAAACATGATGGAACCGCAGGACTTTTTAAATGTTTATATTTCACGGTTATGTCGATCGAGTTAGACAACTGACTCATTTCCTGTTCAGTGTACTAGGCTAATACAGACCTGTTTCTCGTTTGTCGTTCAAACTAAGTCACACGCCCTGTCCGGGTCGATATTGTCAAAATGTATAAAAGCACCAACACGGTGAACACTCACGTTCACGTGAATAATCACGTTCGGTCATTCCGAACTGCTTTGGAATATAGATGGATTTTAGTAAATCACAGTTTGATACACCTGCAGTGAATCTAAACACTATATGAAGCTTGAGTGTGGATACGGAGCCAAAATGAAGTGAAACTAGAAGGACCTGACTCACAATAATTCGTGATGGTGCGTTGGTTTAGCGTTTCACCACAGTGAATGAGATATCCAATGGACACGATCCGTCGTGTTGCTACGAAGGGAAATTGAGGTCAAAGCGGAGATGATTTTGATGACATAAATCGGGAGATATGCTGAAATAGACCATTGTTTCCGTTAACCTTTACCTCTCCGAAAATCCGTACACAAACGACACGGAACGCGGACGGAACGAACGGCTCGGTACCTTGGAGATAAATTTTTGTGTCACTGATTATTGGTTCATTCGATTCAGTTGGTTCAAACACCAAGTGCACATGTGAATTTGAGGAAGATGGAAAATGCGAAGAACAATGAAAACTGTGAAGTACAAAATGTTTTACAAAATGCTATACAAAACTTTACACACATTGCCGCTAAGCTGAATACTGAACGAATGTCAAACAGACTAGTTACTTGATGAACAACTAGTTGGTCAAAGTATACTGCTGTTTGGGAGGAAGTCATCTACACCTGATACGGTGGACAGTAACACAAACTAAGTTCCTGTGTCGGAATACAGATTAATTATTTTTAATTTTTGAAATGTAGTATGGAACCATAATACAACAGTTATTTTGAGGCAAAATCGATATGGAAAGTGTAGAGAAGTTACTAACCAGTCGTCTAAAACCGAACCACTGAGACTCATACAGAGTGAATGCTCTCGATAGACAAATCACGTGACTCTATCTTGTGTCATGTGCGCAACCTACCAGTCCCAATTCTCGAGCCGACCAATCGACCCACAGGTTTGGTCAAATTCGTCTCGACAACTGCAACCACCTTTGTTACATTTCTATAATGAAAATATTCGCTAGCTGACAGGAAGGAGGATGCAAAACCCGCGAACCCAACTGTCAGTGATTACATTATTCGTCAGTATTTCCTCCAGGTTTTCTGTGAATTTTTGGAATAACCCTTTAGACCACCATCCACAGAACTTTTAGATCACTTTCCTTAAAGAGAAATCAAGCTGTGGTCCCAACGGGCATTGAATCAAAAGAACGCAACAGGCTTAGAGAATAAGCCGAACAACTCTATGAACTTTTGAAAATATGATAAGTGGTTAACTCTGGCTTAGTATGGGACAAACAGCGGTCATCGAGAGAATAAAGGAGAGAAACAAGGTGAGTCCACATACACCGAATGACACCCAAATCTGCGCCCAACAAAATTGCATAGATTCTTCGAATGCGTTGGACAACAGTCAGAATTTATATGCAGAAGGAGAATGAAGGTTAGAACATCTGATGTTATCAGAAACGGACAAGAATCCACCGCCTGTAAATAGTTTCACTTCTGAAGAATGTCATCGATTTCAAGCTTGAAATCATGCATGCGAAGCAATCGCGCAGAAGTGCACGGTTGTAGCTTGGCTTCTTAGAGGAACCACAATTTGCATCAAATAGTTTACCAATGGACTCAGACCATTTCGCCGTTGTGAATGACATGTTCCTTTCCAAATGATTAAGATCAAGTAATCAACTCAATCGTGACCTTGTATTACCATCTGTTCTTTAACGGTATGTTCTTTTCTAACATTTTATTGCGTTTACACACATTAGTTTTCATCATATATCAACTGCTGGGTTGTTTTTCCCGGAGTATTGTTTGATTCCAGTCTTCAGTGACTTCTTAAATCATTTTGAAAGCAATCACCAGCGTCTGATGGCACCTCACTTTATGGCCGTACCGAGCTTTTGGTTTGCCTAGTATGACATACCTAGCACAACCTCTGGTTAATGGCGGTACGCCTGCATATCAGTTGAGCCATGAATCATTATATATATATATATATATATATATATATATATATATAGAACAGTGCTTACAAAGATCGGAATTACACTATTGAATTGTGCTATAACAAAATCGCGTGCAAATTACTGACTTTTGTGTATACTCATTTACTTGCTCCTGTGGAACTAGTTACGTGGGTCACACGACCAGGCGCTTATCTGAACGTATCCGTGAGCATCATCCAGCCTGGATCAGTAACGAAGTCACCAAGACGATTACCAGCACAGCTGTTGTTCACTTCGTTAATACAGATAATACTGTCAACCTAGCCTCCTCTTTTTATCCGATTTACTCAGTCAACGGCATTCACTCAAAAACCGTTAGATGCCAAATTTTGGCCACGACTGAATAATTCACTCCTATGTGCACAGAAGCACTTTTTTCAAGCAATGAATTTGACATGGCCAAACACCCACACCACGACGGATCAATGCGTCATGGTTCCATTTGCGTCATAATTGTGGTGTAACCGTATCAACACGTTGTCTCCGTGTTTGCCTACGATCTGCCTGACTTCACTTGAACTTGCCTTTCGTTTTGTTCGCTTTGCCCTGACAACCCTGTTCCATATGAATGTTAGGTATTTGACCTGATAATGAATAACCGAAAGCGATCTTGTTCGCAACACCATTTTACGGTGTCTTTACTAAATATTTTAGCTGTAAACGAGGAGAAGACGTAGTGCAGCAAGACGTGATTTAAACCAACACCATAGTGGTTTCGCGAGAATGTGCACACACCAAAGTTGACGAATTCCACACGTATATTCAGCTGATCGTGGACGAAAACAGAAAAAAGAATGTGAACAAAACGGTTTGGTCAAAACTAAAGCGGAATTTTTTTAACAATCCGTAGTGCTATGTGCACGATATTTTTATAGCCAGACAAATTTGTGCTTCAGATGGGTACATTTTTATCGACATTTTACTATTATACAAGTAAACTCTGAAAGCCCGTTTTACCATCTGGGTGGTCTTCAATTGTCTTTAGATTTTGGTGTTCAGATGCTCAATACAAGATTTGTTCAGTCATATTATCGCATACTGAAACCAACGGAATCGATGTGGGAATACCGACAAAAGAGTTCAAGAAGGTGTTTTACCACTGGAACTATAAAGTTCAGTTTATGATTTCCGACAAACCGTGCTGTCAGAAAGGATGAAGTGGTAGCAGATTGCCATTTGATTTGTTATTGTCTGGTATTTCGGGGGATTGATTGCTTGGGAGTAATTCGTTAGCTGGTCACATAAAGTCAACCATTCCCTGTAAGCGCTATGTGAATGATATTATCTGCACATCAGATGAATCGAAAAGCCCCGATGAAATAGCGATTAACTTCAAGTGTACCCAAAGTGTATCTAATTTATCCTGTGACTTCAATTACCTGAAGTTATCGTAATTTTAAGTGTGTTCAGGTGTTCCTGAAATGACGTCATGCTAAGGTGGAATGCATATCGTTAAACACGTTATAGTAGGCTTGTATTATTAAGACAAAAGAACAATTAAAAACTATGTCTGGATATCAGAGTAATGGAATTATTCTTGAATGATGCTGTAGAAGACAAGTTCTACTTAACAGACTCATTGAACATGGTTATTTGAGGAAGTATACTCGTAAATCTGCCGTACTGAGCTGGACGGCAGGTAAACTAGAGACCACAAAATAAACTGTTAATATTTCGATGGTTTTAAGATGCCAAGATTGTTAGACTTTTAACCAAGCGACTAAATGTAGCAAATAATGAAACGGATATTACAGCTCAATACCATATCCAATTCATTCATTAACCAAACATTTCATTCCAAATAAAACAATTTTGCCTGTTCATTCAGGCTTCTTTCAATGGAATGGGCTAACTAGACTAAGCAACATTTTGTTCACACGAACCGATCTGAGAGCACCATCCAAAGTGATTATTCCACGGATGGATGACCAACTTTACGTCTGACAATTAAACGTTCGAATCAACTAATCCGATTAACCTGGCTGATTCATTCAAAGCGGTATTTCTAGTTCATATAGAGTAATTAAAGCAGGTCAACGGTTTCATATTGATACTTGTAGAAACTGTTACAATCCGTCCACATTCGCTTTTACTGTGTTCAGAAAAACGCCTGATATAAACAATAAACCTTCAAAGGTCGTGAATTCATACCTTTGATAGAACTTTTTCGTGGTAGTGGTAGGTTTCTCACTTACACTGCACAATCCAATCAGCTAATTTTATCTAGCTAAGTCTCCTGAATCAAAGTGCACTGGGATTAAACATCGATTTCATTTAATCCACTAATGTGCTACTTGTCATATTCGAGGTGACCATGCACATGTAATGTGTTTGGCCAGATGATGAAAAATTGAAAACGAGCTTCAATGTCACAAGAATTTTTTGTCGTAACTTTACCAGTACATTGAAAGCAAAGTAAGTAAGTGGGTAATTTTCTCCTTTTGTCCACTGAAGGTGTGATTAGACAAATGCTGGTTATTGATCACCTGAGGAACACAAAGCAGCATTGTAGTTTGACTTGATCTGACGAAATGTCGACGCAAAACATACTGCTACAAAATATTGAAGTTTGCCTGCGTTTACTTAGAAGGCGCTTTGCGGTAAACGTAAGGACGATAAACGTGTCTGCGAAATCTGGTTCACATGCTTTCTTACCCCCAATAATCATCATGTTTGATTTCGTATCCAACTATACACCGTTTCCTCCCGTTAAAATGTTGCTAGCAGGTGTCCAGCATTATTGACAGTATGAAAGAATGAAAGTATAAATAGTTCGGACTAGTTGTGTAAGAAAGATACTTGTTGATATATGTATATGTATAAAAATCATTTCTTTAGTGACCCATATTAACGCCTCCTAAGTTACTGGCAGTAGGAGTTCTATTTATGAGGCAGGCAGCAGCACAATATATGGATGTTTATGTACGTGTACATAAGTGGGTGACATTCAGAAAATGTGGTGGCCGAAATCTCGGTGAATAAATTTTCCAACTGTCAAACACAACAACGGAGAGTTAGGGTTAGATATCGGTGCATCTTGAGACCCTGATGAGGGAAATAGTTTTAAATTGTGATCTGGTTGCTCACAGTTTTAGGTGTATTTATCAAGTGTCTTAAGTGGTTTACATTTTGGGCGTGATCAACTGTTGCTGTTGCACGTGGCCAAAACACCCTCAAACAAAACGCAGAGTTTGACCCGCTGCGTAAAAATGAATCAAGCAATGACAGGGTGGAAACTGACATAATCACACGTGCATAGAGCAAAAAGGTATAATCCTTCATGTGGATCCCCGGCTAGTCGGCTTTGTGGTGCACAGGATTCTCCTGTGGGCGTCACTTCGGATGAACGGCTCATTATTCTAGGTCGTGAGTTATATCGAAGTTAAGGTAACTGTTACCACTAACCGCAAACTCATTCCGATTAAGTACAAGTGAGTAGCAGGTTGCATTATAGTTTTTAAGTTAAACAGCTTCCAATGATAGATCTAGCGTTAAGTGATTACGTTGAGCAACTGTTTGTTGATGAACAAAGCAGATCCAACCTAACATCTTCTGTTATCGTGGGATTTATCTCGTAAATCCCGCGGTGCAACATCACTTCACCACGGGGGCCTAATGTTGCGATCAATCACCACACGGATTGGGCGCAAAATCCAACTCGCCCTGGTTGCCGTGTTCACGTCGAGGTGGTTTGGCATGCGACATACGGTTGGCAGCATCCGAATCGGATTAGCCTGTCACAGTGACCAAATCCAAAGGACGCCTGCGCCTAATCATCATCGCAATTGGCTCACACCACACCAGTTGCGGTTCCACCCACACACCACATATCCAGTGTAAACCCGAAGGAAGAAGACCGGGAAATGTTCCAGTGGGGCCTTTCTGTCCAATCGGCCAATGCTGGTTAGCCACTTGATTGGCTATTAAGGAAAGTAAACTCTTATCTCTCGGAAACTAAACAGTGAGAGGCTATAATGACGAGATCTATACTAAGAAGAAAGATTTCTGAAGTGTAATACAAGAAGCATTGCAGTATAGGAGTGCAGGTTAGTGCATCTCAGAGAAGATTAAGATGAAAAAGGAAATTTACATTAGACTGAGAAAAGCCAGACAGATTTTTCACCATACAGTACACCCACAAAGCTATAGAAATGAATGGGTAGGAGATCGCAGACATCCAGGTTTCTGGAAAGAAGCGCGGATTACTTGTCAACGACCAGGGTGTTGGCCGATACAGTCATTAACAGAAGTGGAATGGATATACTGATATGACCTACCTGACCGGAGCCTAACGTACTCGTCGTCTCTTTACCGACGGTATACTATGTGTACGCTGGTGACCTACTAATCCCAAACATCCAGCGCATTCGCGGCCGCACAAATCACAACGCCGTATAGCTACGTCACCGCTACCTATAGCCCCGATGGTCCCCTTGCGTACCGCGCGCTTCCGCTCGAGGCCGCGCAATAACTGCTTGTTGAACTCTGCGTTCGCTCGTTCGGACCGTATTCCTCCAGGCCGTCCGGTTCAACGCTAATTCATCCCAGCATCTGAAACCAACGTTACAGCGTGAGAGACATATCTGCACAACATCGTGGTATCTTCGCCTTTGACCACCAGGATCTCGCTTACCTGTTTTCACTTATCCGTACAATAGCTGCTTCGGGATACGGTCATCGCTCATCCGACGGACGTGACGTGGAATGCGACAACATAAACACACGCGAAAACCCACCGTTCCACTTAGTCGTCTTTCTAGTTTGATGGGAAAATTTCCGAGCCAATTTTCATGCACTTTCTGGTTGCCATCCGATTTTGAATTACATTGCATCACTAACTAAAAGTATCTCGTTTTTCATCAGCATCCACTCCTGCTGATGAGAGTGCGGCGATAATGCGGTCAACGTACGGACGATCGCTCGCAGACTTACCCTTTTTGGGGCACGGCACTCAATCTGCCCATATGACAACGCCCAACATATGAACGTATTCAATGCAGTCCGATGTAGTTCGCTGCACCTATCAAGGTGAATAAAGCAGATTTTATGCACGCGTCCGATCGCAACACGTTTACTACGGGGGGATTATGCTGACCAAAAGCATACGTCGCATGTGTCGGTTGTACCCAACGAACTAATTACGACCATCAGTGCTGTTCCTGTATAACTGAGGAAATCAAGAGTCGCGGTCAAAATGGCAGAACCATTCGGGCTAAAAGTCAGACATCCAAGACCGCCTGTGTGAAACCATTGCATCGGTGAGCGTAGCGCGGTAGGACCATTGAAACAACTGCTATTGTTGTTGTGGTTCAAGAATGTGGATGGCGGGGGGATTGCTTACTCGGAAAATCAACACACGGGGTATGCGCTTCAGCATCAAAACAAACAAATACACTAATTTGCATTTAGCACCGATGATGTTACGGTTGCCAATGCCCAATTCCTGTGGGTAAAGGAAACCATTTCATGCCCAAATGCACTCCAGTGTTTCTCATATAGATTGAACATCACTCACAAACGATCGTAGCTGCCGCATTCCAGTCGGCCCCTTTTGAAAAGAAGCATTAGATTCGAGTTTTGCTCTCATTAAAGCTCGTCAGTAGTGCATTACTCACAAGCGAATGTAGTTGAGCATTCACATACGAGAATTCAGTCGTGTCCAATGTTAGGTCAGTGACTCAGTTGTCAAAGCAGATGACCCATGAAAGTGTGACCGGAGTTCTAGTACCGGCCGTGGCAAGGATACGCACCACTGACGGACCGTAGCAGCAGCGGAACTCGAGTCTAGCGATGTCTCTTTCGAAAGAGCCGATTGGAAATTCTCCGGGAATGTGGCAGCTGCGATCAGTTGCGGGTGACTTCCAAGTCCACTGCTCACCCACTGTTTCTCTTTGTATTCTGCTCCCATTACTTCAACATCCCAAATAAATGCTCCCACCAGACTACTGAGTAGTAGCGTGAGCGGTTTAGTGCTTCCCCTCTTCCTTACTACAGTGTACTGTTAGAAGACTATCCTCAAGGTGTTCCGTCTACTCTGTTCCCAAATTGATGTATGCTGACACTTACCACCTGATGGGCAAATACAACACGAAGAGCCAACTGAGCAGTCATCAATCAGCTGGCCACCAACTCAGGTTCTCTGCGAGTTGCCCCACCGATACAAAATCTCCTCATGAGCTGTACACATCAAACGTTTGATCGTTTACAACATACCAGAAGTTCACTTCACCCAAGTTAACCCTATCGATCGTTAACGCTCTACTGGCTTCGTGTTGTAGCACTCATGAAATGTATCATGTCTCTGGAGGCTTTTAATACTTTAAGCAAAATGGTTGTGTAACTTCAAGTCATTGAGGTCGTCACGCGGCTGCTCAAGGTAAGAACGTGGACGTGACCGGGCTTGCCAGTTCACAACAGTAGCAACTACAAATATACAGGATAATGTTCACCTACCTATTGTGGAACGCATGTGATTATGCAACCGAAACAGCAAGTGCTAAAGAAGGGTGCACCTTTTAAACAGACTGTCAACCAAAATGAAAGGTTTCATGCAATAACCTAACACACATGCACAAGGCAAATGAAGATATCTCATTGCTCCAGAGAAAAGAAGGGGTATTAGTCACCGACTAAAACGCACGCGTTTTAACTGCTAGGCGATGTCAAAAAGTTCTGCTGGTACACTTGAAATGAACGGTCAAACGGACTGTATGTCTTTTATCTGTCAAATTAATGGTGACTACGAGGCGAATCCGTGAAATGAACAATTATTTTATTTGAAACACTCGGTTCCCTCGAACAGCTTGAACAAAGCAGTTAGAACACGAAAACTGGTAGATACAAGCATTTCGTATTGACTCATCAATACCAAATTTGCAACAACATGGATGGGATTTTTTTTAACAAACAACTAGAGGGGTGGATAATCAATAAACGGGCTAGGATTAGTCATTAGGTCCAGGGAACAGACAAGTTCACGAACAGTTATTTCTGAACACAGGGAGCTGGTTTACGTCGACTGATTACAACCGCTTCAACAAACCGTAAGAATCTTAGGTTAGAATGACGCAACAGGATTCTGAATGCACAAGATGGATCGATAGCGTGACCGGTGGTCAGGACGTGTCTAGCGACTGAGGAAACTGGCTGTTTACGCGTTTCAGCAACATCGCCATTCCCCGATAACACGGACTTCTGCATCCATTTAGTTGAATGTCCCCTCATTCTGAAGCCCAAGCATCTCGGTTCTGCCCACGTAACTTCCTCCGCAGTCATATACAAATTGGTAAACACGGTGTGCAGTGGCACCTATAGGTTGATCTCTTTCGACTGAAGGCACTGGTAACTTCTGAGTCCGAGCGATTGCACGGAGTCCAGCTGCACTGAACTTTCGGTTAGTTAAATTTGTCAATCGCTGTGCTGTTTGATGCGTGATGTAATCACCCTTAAAAGACAGTTCAATGTAGACTCTCTTTTACTCTACAGTGACCACCTCTTCGGATGGTAATTTTTGTCTACTGCGCCTATCTATGAACCTTCTGGGGTAACCATTTGATTGTAGGACAGAAGTAATTTGATCTAGTTCTTCTGCAAAGCTGTCGTGCGTACAAATTTGCCTTACTCGTGTAAGCAGAGTACTCACTGATGTTCGTATATATTGGACCGGTGTGAAGCTGCCGAATTTTAAGTAGTGACCTGACCACGCGGGTGTCCTATAAACAGTTCTTCTAACTGAGCCATCTTCCCGAAGACTCATGAGAATATCTAGGAATGGCAAACAGCTTTTAACCCCAAATTCACAAGTAACCTTCAGATTAGGATGACGACTGTTTGGACGTTGCACCAGGTTATCTATCACCTATTTAGATCGACTAAAAATTAATGTCATCGACGTAACGCTTGTGAAATGACAAGTTTTCTATCTCCGTAGCTAACTGTTGCTCGATTTTTAGCATGAAAAAGTCTGCTAAGATGGGAACTAGTACACTTCCCATGGCTACTCCGTCTATTTGACGGTAGGACTGTTCGAGAAAACGGAAACTGATATTCTCAATACAGAGCAGCAAAGTTGCCCTCAATATGTCGGTAGGAAGCGGCAACGAAATGTGACATTTCAACGAGCTCACAAATATAGTCAATCCTTTATTGCAGAGGAACACTTGTGAACAGTGAGTGAATGCCTGCAGAGCACATCAGCTCGTTGGGAAGATTGATTCTGTCCAGCTCACTGATCAATTCAAAAGAACTTAATGGAGTGTGTCTGAATTTTTTGTTTTACCGGTGTTGGAATAGTGACTAGCCGGCATGCCAGTTTATGGTAAGGGGAGTCTGTCATTGTTACAATTGGCCTAAGCGGCATCCCAGACTTATGTATCCTTTGTAGGCCGTAAAGTTGGGGGTGTTGACTATTCATACGGCTTAAGATATTTACTCGTTAATTTGTCAACAATCCACAACTGTATGAGCAGCTGAATATGTCGTCCTACGTGGCCCTCCAGTTCGATAACATTGCCCACTTTCTCTATTCGCGGAGACTTTGTTTGGTCATCCAATATTGATAACATCTTCTGTACATACGCATATTTGTCTAGAATGACCGCCCCAGAGCCTTTGACAGGCTTAAGTATGACTACGTTTTTGACTTAAGTTCTCTTAATGATTGTAGGTGTCACCTAGTGATAACACTGCGTCATCTGGGTTCACTGTCATTTTGAGCAACAGTAGCAGTGAACCGTGTCAGGCGATTGTTTATCCCTACCTGAAGGAGTAAGCGAACGCAAAGTAGTGTGTTGGTATTTTTGTGTAGGCACTGGGTTGCACAAATGTCTATCGTTCCCGCTTAATCAATATGTGCTGTCCTGATGATCACCAGCTCATTACAGTAAACGCGTTCGATTGATCCGAACATTCTAGGACGTTTATTTTTGTCCAGCTGACAAGAAATGTAGAGTGATATGGAAAATTCAATTGGTGAGCAGCTCCCCTGAATATCAAACCAAGACAGAAGAAATTGCCAGATGACCAAAGTGCATAGTAAACAGGTGGACTACGCTTTCGGTCAAACGATTAGCTGCCAACCACGAACAACTACAGACGATGGAAATATTCTTAACGTGCCCGATTGAACTCATCAAAAAGTACTCCTAAAAAGAACATTCCAGTTCTGTTCCGGCCATGTAACTTAACAAAAATTCATAGAAATGAATTTGTGAGCACTGATTTTGGTTAGTTGAAGAAGTTCAAGTTCACAAACTTATACGCGAGGGCGCTGATGACCGTAACGAGTTTATCGCTGGTACTGAAAACGAGTGGGTATTCACTGGCCCATGTTCAGCGTTAAAATAAGCTTACATATAACTGGACTGCATTCGGAACAACTGATCACAGAAAGTCCAGGAGGGTTTAAGGCGACAGGAAAACTGGAATTCTGGGGTAAAACATTGGGAAGCCAAATTTGTTCTCTGAGAAGTTTAATGCAGACTTACCTTCGTAATTGCTTTGTAATTAAGTAATTATTTTCAGGTAATCAGTGTTTACAAATGCCGTATGACCTCTAATACTGTTTTTAAGCCAGGTGTCTCCCATAAACTGCATTTGCTTATTGTTTCAACCGGATGGTGCTCCACCATACTGAGTAAAGGCGTTTGTTCAAAATAAATCCGATGGATGGTGGAAAGATGGGATGACCAGCCACTAAACACAAATCACTTCGATTTTTATCACAGATGGCTAAAGAGAATGGGATGTTCCAACATACGAAAGAACTTACTGGAGTTGAACTACTCCCTCACCTTAAGCTGTGTCCAAAAAAACCCACATACCATCGTGTTTCCTGTTAATCACATTACGGGATATGACAGGTTTACAAACCTGTGGAAATTTTACTCGTACCAACCGATAATGATGCTACCGGGGGGTCGACCAAAAACAGACCATATCTGTGCAAGTTTGTCGGGATGGTACTTATGTGTGGTAGTTCAGTCAGTGCCCTGAGCAGACTTTTTCCAGCCCAGACCGCTGTCTGACAACGTGTGCAGAGCCTTAAAAGTAATGATGAATGAGGTTAGGCTGAAATTGCAGGAGACTGCTGGAAGAAATGGTGAAGTGGAACGCCAACCGATCTGTTTCGATTACTCTCTCAGTTTAGTGGTTAGATGGGCGGGAACACGATCACTTCTTAGGGGATGATTTCATTTAACAGGATTCATAAGAATCACAGGAAAATTACAGATAGGAGGATGCTGATGATGCTCGTACACATATAACTCTGTGCTGAAATGATAAGTGAGATAAGACTGATCGGATGACTGTCTGAGCTTTGCATAGCCAGAAATAGAAACATAGTGAATGAGTAGACCTGATCACAACAAGCGAAGCAAAACCCCAGTCACCGTCTTTCAAGCTTATAGCAGTCCAGTTGCATCTTAAAGCAAGAAACAGATGGCTAGCGTCACCACTGGAAGGTGGAGAGTATCTTCGTCCTACCGTAGCGGTTCTGATGAGCACGTTATCTGAATGGCTGGTTTGATGTCCCGAACGTGTGCGTCACGTCTGCGTCCGTTCGTCCCAATGACCGTAGTGACATTGAAATGGACAACTTTGACAAGAATGTGGTGAATGAACCACCACTGCGTAGATACAAAATCAAGCATAACATACTAAGAGCCGTCCAATTTGACTGGCTCTGAATCCTGAAAATAGCCCAGATGCATCCGCAGCTGCCAGGCCGTCGGCTAGAAATTTAAGGATTAATCGTCTAATTCGTAATTATGTTGCACTAGACGGCTTTCAAAAGAAAGGCCCAGCAGTCCTGAGAAAATCGTACGAAATTTCTACCACTCATTACTGATGCTTATAACAAAACGCTTCTCACGGATCTAATCATCAGGCCAAACGACCAAGAATAGATAATGATGGCAATCTTCTACACCAATCTATTTATTACGTGCCATACAGTGACCCGTGAACTCGAAACCTCCGGTCGAATATCAAAGAGTACACAAGCAGAGTTGTGGGACAGACAACGCACTGTATGCGCTTGTCCTCAAATAAGAATCGACTAACATTTTCAACTACAATTACATTTCCAAAGCAAATAAACATTCAAAGAAGTTCTAGCAATCTGTTGACCAACCTTGAACCTCGACAGATGGAAGGGCAATGTCAAAATGCAACAGGTCATTGTGGAGTGCCAGTGAATTTGCGCCAAACTGTACACGATAGTCAATCTCTCATTGAGACGTTCGTACAGATTAAATCAGAGAGTAGATATAAGTGATCTGACAACGAATAGTTGTTTGCAGACATTGAGCAGACATCACGCAATAATAATTTGAAACGGGTCATCGACTGAAAAAATCTAACATTATTTCCGAACCAGAATTACTTTCATTTAATTCTTCTGACTTGACAGTAGAACGACACAGAAAAAGTTGTTAATCAATTACTTAACAAAGTCCATTCAAAGGAGGGTGCGCATAATTACATAAGTACCGTCATTTCGTATATATCACAACTTGATCCCGTGAGAGAACCGAACAGAGTTTACTACTACTAATTAATAAACCAATAATACAAACTCTTCCAAGACGGAAAAACATTGCTATCAATTCTAGATGTAGTTATGAACTTACGAGGTTGTTAGCTACATTGTGACACCTAATATGGTGCATAAAACAACTCGTAAATAGTCCATATAGGAACTTGTCGCGGTCCTTCAGTTTTAACGTTTGTTGTTTCCCGGAGCAAACGATGTATGAAGAGCCTAGGTGGGTTCACTTGATCTTGTTAAATATCTGGATAACTTGGTTAAACAAAAGATAAGCTAAGAAAAACTTGTGTTAATTTAGCAAGTTCAATGAGTATATTTCAAATGCAATTTTCCAACCAGCTTCAATAATTAAGTCGTTTTCCTGGATAGGATTCACATGGGCGAATTGCAAACAAGTATGTTCAAGGAAGTAACTGCTACATAGCGTCTGGGTAGTTACATCGAAGAATGACGAGTACCACTGTGTATTAACCTATGTTTAATATCAAAACTTGATCGACAAATTCTCCTGCAGTAAACACTAATGATATCGGAATATAAATTTGGAAACCACAGCTGGATTGCCTTGGGTTTTAGTTATTCATCTTTGTTAAAGGTACAAAAATCAGTTGGTGATGTCATAAATCTTCTTATCTGCTCAGTTCTCGTGTACTGAAAATGTAAGATGATGCACTGTTAGCAATGAATTCGGCGAATGGGAGCAACAAATATGTTCCAGCTCCCACCATTCGATGGGAATCTATTCTGTCTATCCACTAGTGTACATCAATAGGTAGTTGTTCGGAAGATGCAAACGAAGATAAGTAACCCACAGAAAACATCGTGCTGAACTACAACTTTTTCAACTGCTTCATTTATGGGAGCTATGTTCATCGGATTGTGCACGGTTTTAGGTTTTAGATTCTTGAGCAATATGTATGAAATTTTGTTCACTGCTAAGTGATTCGGCGTTCTTTGCACTGATGAAACTGTTGCCAAATTTGATTAATGGAACAGAAGGTGTAACATTAATCTCTGTAGCACCACTTCTGGCTTTCACCGTTCGATAAAATGTGCTCTTCGATCTGCCAAACATGGCCTATTTCGGGAAATACAATACAAGTTCAGAAGTGGTCATCGAAACCCATGTCGGTCATCCTAATTTGGGTTCATATTCTCACTGCCGGACAGTAGGAATACCTCGGAGGTATCAGAGAGCGCCTGGCATCTTTGATCATGACTTAAATAAACGTCTTCGGTATAGTGCGCATCTCGCGTAAGCAAACTGGACAGGAGTTCATTTGGAGAAAAATTAATCTGTTCCGTTGATCATTAAAAGAAGACTAGGATCTCCGTGGGTTAGTCCATCCGCATACAAATTAAAGTCTCACTAAGTGCGTATGTAGCTCTGAATAATTCATAAAGTTTGGAGGTGACAACGTAGCGAGATGAAAGGGTTTGGGAGAAAGCTGGCACTTGATGCTATTCGTAAAACGCTCAAGTTTAATCTCCTGTCAAGTTGTGTCATATCAGTCTTACAAAAGCACCATAGGGTATATCACATTTCCAAATTTTACCGCCTATTCACTAAGCCGCGACGTTCTACGGCAAAACTACAGAAAACGGCACAACGTGCCTCAAATTTTGCGGGAAAGTCGTTGACATCCGTGTGTCTTCCAACTCTAGAATGCAGCACTTTTAATATCCACCGTCCGGTGAAAAATATTCCAGTTACACTCATTGATGGTTGCTGTTTCCCGGTCTGGCGCTGCCTTTCGGTCTTTTCTACCGCTCGTAGACTATGCCTAATAAAACGATGAGATGACAGAACTGAACGGTTTGACCAGCGAACACGAATCTGGCAATATGTGTTTTCACTGAGTCCGTTCGCTCAGCTCCAACCCAGAACCAGGCCTTTTGGGTAGGCCTTTCACCGCAATATCCAGTGGGCTGGTTTGGACTCCGGAATTTGTCAAGATCAGCCGTGTTGAATTATTGATTAATTGACATGCAGATTCCTTACTGCCGCGCCTTATATTCAGTCTGAGTGAACTTATAAGAGCCTTCCGGAGGTCGAAATTGTCTAGTAGATAAATGAATAAAACCAGTCCGGCCAGTTCACAGCCGAGGTTTTGGTTTATACAGAAACGTACTTCAGTCAACTCTAGCACTATTATTCACTTAGACCAGTTATAAAGACACGTAACATACGTTGAATGGGCGAACTAGCATAGGAAAGCGACAGCATGTATACGCAAATCCTTGGATAAGAGAAGACGCCAAGTTGGAAGTGTATGGTGTACATGCAGGCATGGACCAGCACGGACAAGCAAATGAAACATTATAGAAAGGTAAAATACCAGAGCTCACAGTAATTGTCACTAGAATGCTTAAATTCTATAATAGGTTGCTTTTGGACAAACAACACTTGCCTGAACATTTAAATGATAAACCTGTAATACATTGTAGCGTTTGAATTTGTGAAATTGAGAACAGAACTGAACGCGTCTTCTGGATCACGAAGTCCAAGTTTGTGTGCAAATAATTTACTGTACTCACTCATGAAGATACAAGAAAATTCGTCCCAACCTAGATCATCCGATGTAATCTTATAGTCACTCATAATCACATGTGTAACGACTCATAATGTTTAGTAGTGGTTCAATTTTCACATACAAGTTCTTTCAAAACGACCTAATCAGAAAACGTTAATTGAGACAACTGATATAATTTGCTCTATGCAGACCAGCCGACAGAATAAAACAAAACCACAATTCAAGTCTGCAAGTGGAAGACATCAATTCTTTCCAACTCACATTTCACTCACTCTTATCGAAAGTCGAAGAGCCTGAGCTCTACAAACGAAGGTTGTACATCTCTGAAGTGAATCTTCTGAAAAAACAAACACATCAGTCTCTTGTATTTTAAATCCGGATGTGTTTCTCTTAGTCTCAGTGAACAAATTAAATCGAAGAAGTTATGAAAATGTGAACTATGGTTACCTGTCGATGTACGCAAGAGATTTTCCCTTCTGTTTGAAAGTACCAAAAATCACATTTTTTCATATATTTCAGCATGTCACCTAAACTGTCGATGTCAAGTACTGAGTGCACATACGTCACAGTACAGCCAGAACCAAGTAAGTGTGATAAAAATTGGAAAGGATCTATCTTGATAACATGTTTAAAATTATGTCAAAGTGACGTAAGTTACTAAGACAAAACATAGAATGTTGCAGCTTCCAACAAAATGGTCATTTATATACTAAGCTTTAGTCTACATTTCTTGCCCTCACAGAACATCACGTTTTCCAGTAAATCGATAGTAATTATGCTAATATGTGAATACATATTCGACAACCGTCTGATCTCAGGTGCATTGCTTTCAAACTTGTGGACCCTGCCCTGTGAGGGGAGAGGTACTTAAAAATAGCGGGTTGCCGTAAAAGCGTTATGTACGGTACAAGAGAATGTATGGACTGGAAATAACGTTTGTTCTAGCCATCGACTGAACCAATTACGGAAAAAGCCAGTAAATAGCCAGTCAATTAGTGCTGATTTGATAAATCCATGCATATTGGCTGTCGATGTGATTGGTTTGCAACTAGGCAAACCACAACACACCAACAATCTGTTTTCAGTCATATAAGAACGCAACGGTTAACCTGACACGAGCAGATATCCAACATATACAGAGAAAGTACCTAGATTCAGAATAGCTTTTTGAAGAACCCCATAACTACGAGCAGCAGGAGATGCTAAGATACTTGGTAAGAACGCGATGAATGTTGTTTCGCGTGGTAATGCCTGTCCACATTGAAACAAACAACCTTGCTTGACATGAAGAATGGGTGAAGGCCTTAAGATGCGTTTTAGTCGAGAGTGGTAATTCCCTTGCTTAACCCAAAAATGTTTCACCTGAGAGATGTTCGAAGTTCACTAGAGCCGAAGAAGATCAACAGTTTGTTCATCTGGTATCTCATGTCGTCTCATCGGAATACAGCAGTACAAGCTACACAGATTGTGACTCTCTCAAACATCAAAAAGTGTTTATTTTCTGATCAGGTGAAGATTGTGAATTCCTTTTTAAACTTAGTGGATATGTTCATACTGGTCAGAATGTAGGTCGCCTACTGTACACTCTTGTGCACGAACGAAACCAACAGCACCAACAGTTCCATGAACATCATACGACATGAGACAAGTAATCCCAAGTGAGTGATAACTGCGTGTGTACAAACATAAAAGACAAAGAAAACTGCATTTCGGGACGTCATTCTTTTTCAAAACCATCAGACTACAAAAAGTTACAGAACTGATATCAAACTTTTTCTCACGGTATCCCGTGTGAAGTCAGAGAATTCTCGGATGGTTAATTACGGTATGAAAATCCGTGGGCGAAGCATCAAACCGTATGTATTCAATGTAAGAGCGTCAACACAAGGTGAACAAGTTTAGTACCAGAAAAGTTAGGGTATGAAGTTACGAAAGAAAACAAGTGAGCAGTGGGTTTTGTGTACTTGTAAGGGTCTGCGTCTGAAGTCGGACGTCCACATTTTTATGTACAAAAACACACAAACTTACACACATACATCGATTCACACCCAGGGGTGAACCAAGTACAAATGCGCCCCTGCATACGTGTACATGCTGAGCACAACTGACACTGTGACCTGAATTGTTAGTAAGCCTATGCTTGTGCGTGTTTCGACGTAGGTATGTTGAACTTTATTCAGCTGCTCAGTTGACGGAAAGCAGTAATGAATCGGGCTTAAGGCAATGTGGACTTGAGAGCCAAAATTCTAGTGAATGATTTACTAAGTGATAAGCCACTCTAAATTGGCTAAATTAAACGAAACACGGAAAGCAGGACAGAGAAAACAACATTTACTCACATGAAATCATAAACATGACAAAACCTGACGATTTTAAATCATTTCTGTTCTAGTTGTTTTTGAACAAGATGAGGAGACTCATGTGGGATTCGGAAATTCATCAGCAAAAGTACAATGCAGCTAGGATCTTAACTGGATATGACTGCTGTATCCTAGAGCATTGTAATATGTCTACACAGATAATTCAACGGAAGAACGTACCTGAGAGAAGATGTCTCTAACCCCAGATCTTTTATGTGATTTCGCACTAATACGGATTCTTCTGGTGGGTCAGCAAAGTCAACCACCATGGGTATCAAAGAAACCTAAAGACGAAGAAACAGGTTTACCAGAAATGACTTTACTTCATTAGGAACATCACCGTTGAAACGACGGTAATATGGTTCTTTATGTGAATCGTCTCCTACAGACATCTGTGGTACGACAGATTACTTTGAAACTCACCTGAAGAAGTGGCATGTCGTCTAATCTGGTGGATCTAATCCATCGTTTTTCAGCCTTCTCACTGAGCAATAAGAGGTAGTTGAATAATGCCACAGGTAGGCCATGCTGAACGTGCTTCTCAAAAGTCCTACGGAACGACGATTTTAACCATGGGTTTGGCTTTGACTTCAACGACGTACATGTTCAGTCAAATTCTATGACTTTTGATATTCACGATACAGTCAAACACACTAAGTTGACAGAAAAACTCAGCGATTTTCAACAATAGTGCACTGCGGAGACCGTCTACACAAGGTTACATCTTAACCAGTGAGCCACAGGTGGTGCCCAAGGTTTGCATCAATGTCCCACTGGACGGCATTGACGATTGGGCCATTAATTTGGCACGACGAGTGAGGTGCATTTAGACTACCCATACGTAGTTTCCTGTGGAACTGCTACAAAACAAACTGAAAACCAGACTGACATGAGAAATTGGTGATATAGTTTGGCCAGACGCAGCAACTTTTATGCAACTGGATGATCGTTGGCAATTCGTCGATGTTGTAACAATGAAGATTGTCCTGAATTACATCTGCGGGTAACAGTCAAAGTCACATAGTACGTCTGTTCAGTGTTGGCGATCCAAAATACTGCTTAGTTCCAAGGAGCATGTCTAGAATAAATAAGTCAGATTCTGCTGCATAGTCGTAATTTGATTCGTAATTCGACTTTCTGCAATCATATCCGGATGAGAGCAGCAGCAACGCGGAACTGTGAACGCCAATACCAACTGAGTTTGCTAAGTGGATTTAGGGTCAATCTCGGGCTATCGTATAAAACTGTCCCCTAAATGCACGAAAATTCGCTCCATAAAAGTATTGTTGTGTGATGGAAGTACCGTCATCTCCACTAATCTAGAGAAGGTTAATATTTTCAAAGTTCAATATGTTAATACTTTTGGTGACAACCGAGGGAACGTATCGGTCGTCGCCAAAAAAGTCTGCTCCTATTAACCTCATGGCCACAATTATCACGTCATTAGTTATTTCGAAAGCCAGGAGGACCTTTTGAGAACAAGTTATATGGCCATGGTCTTATCTCCAAGCAGCACTGAAGGACGCACAGGAAAGGTGGCGGGACCATTATGTGAGGTTTTTACCGTTCCATGGACAACGACCAGCGTTTGAGTGCCCAGAGCACCCCAAGGATTTCAAGGGAAGAACAGACGCAGTGAGCCGACGGACTTCAAGTCAGCTGTCTTATTGTCAGTTGTCTTGATCGACGACCAGTTCTGAACCTAAGTTGTGCATCGCACGCTGCTGTCTGATAACTGCCATGGATTTGGAAAAGAGGTTTCATGCCTAACCGACCTACTAGAAACAAAAAAGCAATGGTTGAGGTCACCGATGTTGGCATACTAGTGGATGTGTTTTCAGAATTCCCCACGGACTCCAACAAAATCATCTGTCTGATTCTGTGTGTGAAGCTCCACCAGGATGGTGTCAATGGTAATTTACCTCTGTGGCTCACAGTTTATCTGAAAATCGAGATTTCAATATAAATGGTTATTTTCAAGTTGAACATCACCCACAATTGATCGCAGCGTTCGCATTCAGATAGACTTTCCAGCCAGCCTCTTTCGAAAAGAAGCACTAGACTCGAGTTTCGCTCTCGTTAGAGCTCATCAGTAGCGCATATCCCTGACACGACCNTGATGTTCAACTTGAAAATAAACCAATTCCCCGACTACTCATCAATAAATGGTTATGGCGTACTTTTCTACTGCTACTCTGATTCTAGCGGAGTGCCTCAGGTGTTCTTTGTAAGTCTGCTGTTGTTCACATCACTCGTCCCTTAATTACCACATCAAGCAAGTTTTTGTACTGTTACAGGCGTATGACATAGAATTATGGTGAACAGTATGTAGTATAACCGAAAGGGTCAAAAATAAACGGGATGTTGACACTTTGAACCTTTGTGCTACAACGCTCTAACTTTCACTAAACCCTTTCGAATGCAAATTGACACAGATTTGTCTGTCATCACTTCGAATACCTTTCAGGAGATGAAGAGCAAGTTACCACTGTCTATGAGCGAGACCTGAGGATGAAGGTTCCCAGTTTGCTTCCCAACTGCTCCATGATTACGAAAAACGCTAACATGACTCCTCGGATGTTAACTTGGTCGTTCGGGAAATTTCTGTATGAAAGTTTCCAAGTGATATACAACTTACCAATAAGCCGTCAACTTTAGTCAGCTATTCAAGCAAGTTGGCAAATTACCTATGAACAAATTTAGTCTGATTGGGAGGTCACAGCTAAGGGTTGAAAAGTTGTTTTTGTGCTGCTTTCAGTTCTCTAATCGAGAAGACTGCTTAGACTTGGTCAGTTCTCTATTTACTATCGATAGTTCAGAAGCGGCCTTAGTCTGATCCGAAAAGATCATATCGTAAACTCTGAACTGGGTTCGTATGATTTGTCTCCGAGGTCACTAGATGATACAACAGCACATGAGACGCATGAACCGCAATCAACACTCCTTCAGTGTTATGGTATGTCCAATCAGGAACACCTTGTCTGAATCTGTCGTGACAGCGCCATCAATGGATGACTTTAGGTGAATAGCTGATGCACAGAGTGACGATGATTTTCCGAGTATCCGACCCATTTGCCCATCGGGATAACTTCGAGGTGGTATTTGACATTTAATGCCATTGTTAGCAAATCATCAGCTGATGAAGTCGCGCTTGGTTTTTATGTTCGAGATTCGCTTGTCGTTCTAGATTTTCCTGAACTGAGTCTAATTTTGAATTGTGCTCCGTACCGGTTTTTTTTATCATGATTTAGCACAGATTCAAGTGCGCAACTGAATTGCAAGTATCCTGTAGCCTACAAAATCCTAATGATTTGAATAATTCCATGATCCAGTGTGAACCGTTTGTGATGTGTTACGTACGCAGGGTGTGACAATAGCTGACTAGTCCAAAGAACTTGAGACGCTGAAAGTCACACCAACCATACCGTGCCAGGTTGGTTTCCACACCTATTAGCACCAGATGTGCAATTGACACTGAGACTATTTCAGTCACTTGTGAAATACAGTCGATAACTGCGATGGTAACCAAAATACGGATGAAATATGCACCACGTGACGCGTTCCAATTTTTTCCGAATTTTTCCAACGGTGTGCAATAGAAACAAGCAACAAACATCGAGCATTTTTTAAAGTTCTGCATGAACACCTTCTCTCGTCTGGTTGAGGCCGCAGTTGTCTCGAAAAAAAATACGAAACGACACTTTTTTCCCACACAACCTTTTTCACTGGTCACATCTGGCTTCTCACGTGGTATGCTGTCCGAAAAAGTGATGTAAGCGCTGTTAGAACACGGCATTAATGTGCGTCTCCTGCGTTTTACAAAACGTTGTGACAGCCAGTCATTAACTTGTCCACAAATTAATGAACTTAAGACAGTTTTGTGACAATAAATCTTTGTCCTATGGATTTTGTCACACTTGTAGTTGACCACGTCAGCTGTAGTCTAGTTATTGTCACTATGAAACATTCGCATTCGTTATCGTGAAGTGAAATTTAAGGTTGTTATGGTCCCGTAATTTTCAACTGAAAATTATACTGCGGGGTGAGACGAACTCGCTTCTTACTATAATAGAACTCTCACAGAGACTTCCGATGTAAGTGACACTCTCTCGCAAGTGAGCATCTTAGTCTGGTGACGCAATACCCGCTACATCGTTGTGTTTTATGTTGACGTTGTCTCTAAGCTCTGCATCGACCGCCTGCCGGGCACCCTCAGGCAAACCGTAATGACCACCAGCCAGTTATGAGGACGACTGCAATTCACGTTGTCAAAGTTTTACTGTCACTTGACCCACACCAGAGTTCGTGTGCACTATATGGACGATGCTCACACAGCCTCTAAATGACCTCAATCATGAAGGGTCTTTGCATCAATTTTTCAGGTTCATACATGTGAAAACCCGACCTTTAAACCTGCAGTGGATACTTCGCCCCTCTTAGGTGTGTCACTTATTTTGATCATGCCTCAGATGTCTTCGGTTTACTTTGTCAACTTGAATGTTATGTGATTGGCTAGTTGCCGCCTAGTGTACTAAGCTTGAGTGGTGTGTGCCTCATATTTTCTGGAGTATAGCTCAGTATCCTTATTTTGAAACCCGACTGATTCACTGGGTATGAGCGTTATGTTGTGTGAGTAAAATTCATCTCTCACCTCTCCTACGCCAAAGTGTTATTCGTATCCTGGACACGATCTATCGATCAATACTGCTGAGGTCATCTATTTATCCACTTTCCTGATTTCCCCACCAGTATCATGACGCTGTGGTTCAACCTTGCTTTGACAGTCGAGATCGTTAGGTTATCGTTACGCTATGCTCAACATTTTGAGAGATTGTACAGTCTTCGTTAAACTGGCAGGTAGTTCTAGAGAAATGTGAAGCACACCTTAAAGATTAGTGATAGATACGACATCAGTTTTTGGAATTTCGGACCCACAACACATCAGACTACGGAACGTTGAGAAAGGGGATGTGGTTTTTCCAACACGCGCTCAGAGCCATCAAGGTTCCATGCGATGAGACACGAAAGAAGTTAATGCAGGTTGTGAATATGCTTGCAAGCAGACAGGGGAATTGTGATCAAAGGAGTTTATCGATCCAGAAGGGAGATCGGTTGTCCAACCAAGCAAACATTCCTAACAGTATACTTAACATTCATTAGACAATTGGTTGATGCATTTTGGAAGCAAAAAGTACTCAGTCCATCCCAGCTATTCCAACAGAATGTCACGAAAATGTCCCTCGAGTTAGGCTACACAAAGTTTTTGATTATCAATGGTTAGCATCTGGGAATTATTCAGAGAAACAATGTCGACTTGTACGCTATGTGCGAAAAAGTTGTAGCAGCGGTTTCAGCCCCTATGAAAGATTGGTAGATTCGTCCGAAATCTAAAGTGGGATACCTGACTAATGATATAGTTGAGGATGAGGCCACATTAGTTATTCGCTTGCTGCCGTGCACAATAGGAAGTTCATCCAGTAGAAATGCTATTCGAAGATCGAATCACAGCTCTGCCAATATGTGGTGTAAAAAAGTGACCACCTGATGCCGTTGGTACTTCAAAAAACAGAAACTTAATATACGGTAGCACAAATAATGTGTGGTTATTGGTCAAATTTTGTCGGAAGCAAACGAACGCTTTTGTGGTTATTAACGTTCATAGGGTGTGTACCCGGTGAATTTCGGTCACACACTCTACCGCAAGAATGGCAGATGGTGTAACTTGTAGATACTATCTCACAACTGACTATCAAATGAGTTAGTATTTACAGACAAACTAAGATGCTATAAAAATGTAGATCTGTTAATTTTGTGTGTAACGTATGCCAATACAAAGCATGAGTGAAGACAAAGATGTTTCCTGCTTAGCTAACCAAGAGAACTTTCGTAGGCAAGGTGGCATTTGTTGGCGAAAAAATTACAGCTTTTGTTCAACATCCGTTTTAACTACCCAAAAATCCCTCTGAAAAGAGCTGCAGGAATGACCTTTTGCCACAAGCTACATCTACAGCGTGCACAATAGTACCAACCGCCGAGATAGACAAGCAAGTAAGCATAAAAACATCCTGCGCAAAGTGAGTTGAGATGCACTTGTGTAGTGAGCAGGACGAAGTTTCAGTTCCTACCGTCAGGTCATATCTTGAGCGTCGTGATTTTCATGAAAACGGGGTGAAACGGTTCCGTAAATTCCCAGCAGTAGCATAGATCCCCCAGATGAGTACTTACCAGGGTTGTTCAGGTCTTTAGGATAAGAAATAAATTAGTCCATAAACCCTGTTGAATTTCCATTCCTCTTCACACAGTTTTGCATCTTACATGATGCTCCTCAGTACATTAATGACCGTCTGGAAGAGGTACACGGAGGAAACTTCTCAGGCAGACAGAAAACTCATGAGTGGAAGTTCGTAGCGTCGACAGGGATCATAGATGTTACATGTAGTTTCTGCTGTGTTTTACAGAGTATTCTGGCGTTATTTTCCGGGGTTACTAAATCCCACAAATAATTGAGGAATCCCTGGAACAACTGACGGAGCAGAAAGCATACACATGATGTAGGATTTTTAATGGTACACAATAATTTTGAGGATTTCTCTGCCTTTAAGAGGATGTAAGCTGTACCGCCTCTCACGGGACTGTTGAGCCAAGGGTGGAAGCAAGAGGATGATCCCAAATTACAAACCAACGTCGAGTCTTGACGCTGTGGTCATAGTGAACATATCAGAAAAATGGGTAATTGGATAAACTCAGCAGATTGGATCACTAGAACGGTTCCACTAAAGCAATCGTTTGTACAGATGCAGGTTAAATGGGATTAAAACTACAAACTACTACGTTCACGACAAATACACTTCTGTTGAGCTGTCAACAGTATCAAAAACAAGCAGACTGAGCAATGCTCCGAAACACTGAGGCACGCACCATATAATCAAAGTGAAAAAGCAGCCTACTGATTGTGTGCACTTCAGTCATGTTGATACATTAAAACAAAAGGCTTGAATCAGAGTCAGAACCAACGTCAGCAACACGACTGACCCAACATAAGTAGGTGAATATTTGGGTGGAATATTCTTAGATCGAATTTTCACGTTCAAACTTCCAAAGTTGTTACATAGTTCACACAGTTTACGGCTGTCAGACAATCGTTCTAACGGTGATCAACTCACTGGGGGATCACTTTATCGAGTCTGGAAAGGCAGTTGCTCTACTCACGTATGATGACAAACTGAATAACTCCGTTTACCTATAGAAGTAAAAACATTCTGAACACACCTTTTGAACATTCACTATCGGTTATCATAACTACAAAGAAATTAAGTGCCGGATTTGAATATATATAAGCAATCACGATAAAAAAATACCAGAGTAATTGTAAATGATTCTGTTTAGGGGATAGATCCAGGTCTCGTTATCGAGGCTGCTTGTCTGCGTGAGCGCGGACAGCGAAATAGTGGGGTCTGCTCGGGGTCGGAGAAGTTCTTGGGATAGAGCCAACAGCTTTTTTGAACACAACAGCGATTGTGAACCATTCAGTCTTTGCGAAAGTCCGCGACTTGACTGTCTTTGACTGGTTCACCGGAATTCTCTGGGTGACCTTAAAGGTTCTCTACGCGTTCACTTAATGTGTACTTTCCCCAAGATTTGGCACCATCATATTCGAGATTGGTTTTGGGACCCCGGTTATGAGTTTAACTGACTGACTTTTCTTTGCCAATTAAAAATGCGTTTAGTCAATCAACTGTTGCACCTTACGTCACTGGTTTGCAGGTGATCAACGTGGAACCGGAAATCGCCTTTAACCAAAGGCATTCTTGCATCCGACGAATCATGGAAATAATCAAATATCTCCGTTCTCCTGGTGTATTGATACTGTGATTAATACTTAGGAAGACGCATTTTTTTAAAAAGAGCTGTAGACAGACCAGTATATCGGCCTTTGTAGTTTTGTTCTTCTAAAACAAAGTTCTAACACGGTCCCCTCAGTAACTCCGCGTGCCAACAAACTCGACTCAAAAGACGATGTAGAGAATGAATTCTATTTTCTTACTGACTGGCTGCAAGTCTGTTTGTCTTACGTCCAGTCGAAGGAAATACGACCGTTAACCAAGTATTTCAAGCGGTCGGCGAAATAAGCAGCTCCAAGCGAATCAGCAGGAATTTGTCTCAGGGTTAGACCTATGTCCGGAATCGGTCTTGAAGACAACCGACTCGGTTAAAACCATACAATTGTGTGGGTTACTTCGCTTGCTGCTGTTGTACGACAGAATACGTCGGCCTCATGATTAGACATTCACGTAAACAGAATAAGAGATCGTCATCCAAAGTGAATCCGAAACAGTCAGTGAATTAAACACAATCCAAATTTTACAGCATGTCGTGGAGAGCAGTCACTCGGCGAATTCATTAGTGACATTAACACCTCAGCTTCCGAGTCTCGCATCAATAAAAAACGAAAAGTGGTCGAGTGGCGGACTGTTTCTGATCCATTAGGTAGGTCTCAACCAAGGTAACCAAGTGGTCCGGCTCACCACATTTCAAGTCAAACACGAGGGACTAGCGGTCAAGCGAGTGGGGCCTCAGCCTCTTTTACCAGGGCCAATAGACAGATTCGTAACCGGACTACCCCCTCTCTCCCAGATGAAGAAAAACAAGGGCAAGACAAGCCAAAACTGTGTATTAATCTGTGGGTGTGAGCATAAAAAGACAAGTTTAAATTTTTTGTTAAATCAAGTGTAAGATATTTTGGCAGAGGCACGATCATGTGTGCTGATTAGTTATACCCATTTGGCTCATCAGACACAGCTACTTCAGTGACAAGTTTACGCTGTTCAGAAATGCGTGCGTCGGGAGGTGAAATCGTGGTTATCCTAACCAATGCTCAGATTATGTCTATTTTCTGTTACCGAGATTTGTACTTGTTTGGTCTGAGGCTGTGGAAATCGCTAGCAAGACCAAGGGCTCGGCGTACAAAAATTTCGGTCAAAAGTTGGACTAATTTGATATTTCAGCTGTTTACTAGATATGTCACTAAGTCTCGAGAAACTTTTAAGTGTTTTCTAACCCATTTTCATCGTTGTCTTTAACAGCAACCTAATTTCTTCTCTGCATCATCCAGCTGTTCTTAACAGCATCGTTCTTCGCTACAGAGACATTGAAAAGAGCTGTTGTGGCTCACATTTTTGCATGTACTTCAAGATGTTTTCGAGTAATGAGTATGGTAAGCCTAATTATTCGCATACTGTGTCTGACCCCAAATGCCACCTAGCGAACGATCATTATTCTGTCCTTTTTACCTCGTGTGAAGCTTTACATGGCGGCGATTGTGGAGGGAACTGGTTACCAACCGGTATGTGGTAATTCAGTGTACTTGTGAGCTATGCTGTATACGGTTTGTTTGGTTCATTACGAGAATATTGAAGTACAACTTGGGCGTTGTCCGAACAACATTGTGTATGCCCATTTGCTTCCGTGTCCATCACTCATGCTGACCTGTGAAATCGGTGCGTGGGCGTGCCCATTGTTCTCGGCGCATAGGTAACCGGTGCAAAATCAATTTGCTCACCCAGTGGACAATAAATACTTGTATGCCTGTAACTCCATAGGAAGACATGTGTGCGTCTTGGATAGAAGCATACGAAGGACTGGAGATTTCGTTCAATCGAATTCGTAGGATCATTTTGTTATGCTGTCCCAATGTTACGCTGCACATTGAACAACACCACGAAAATGTCCCTTCAACATATCCCATTTGGTCGGTTTTGTGGCAGTTCGTTCCTAATTTTCCATGTGTGGGTACGTGCACGCGAAAAAATGCGATGAGTTGTCAAAGCCCCGGTAGTTGTCGTTGCGTGCACGACGCCGCCGATGTGCCCACTACCAAGGCCTCGGACACAGACCACCAACGGAGATCAACCTCGTCATATGTCCTCGTCGCGGAAACGATTGAGTCGAACATTTCCATTATTGGGGCTGATTACTCTCTGGCAATCTGGTAAGGCCGTTTGTACCGGTGTGTGAGTGAATGTTTGGAAGCGAGTATTTTTGGGCATCCGTCCACGTGCATGATTGATGTGTTAGCGGAAGAACCACACCCACTGTAACAAAGCTTTTGTCTCCCGCCTTTCCATGTCATGCCTATGATGCTAATCAGTCAGGGTCTGAACCCACTCAGTAGGATGAGTTCAAAATCCAAGCTGCAACGATCCGATCACCACCTGGACTGTCAGGCGTACTCTGATGCATGCTTGTATTAATGTCTGCTAAATATTAACCAATTCATTTCATAAATATGAACCCAGTAGTGGCAAGTCAGGCACAAGTGGAAGCCAGCGTTTCGTATCGGCACGTCAGTGTCAACTAACAATAAAGCGCGATATATAATATTGCAGTTTTTTGCTGATAATTAAGCCGAGAACCATCGAACATAAGTGAGTGGTTTTCGCCAGTAATCGTCTCCTACATACACAACTTGCTGCACATAATCACTGGGCCCACTTAAAGCGAGAATGAGTGAGCATGACGTTTCATCCTCGTCACGGTAGCCCCTACAGACCACTTGTTCTGGACAGAACGCGTAAGTACTTACGCATTAGGGTGTGTTTATTCACACGTCAACATGGTCACTCATCCAGAAAGACTGGCGTTGGACGTTGGTGGTAGCAGGTGACAGAGATTTGGCACAACCCAATCAACTCGGCTATGGTCTACAGAGAGCAGATCGTGACCAAGGTAGGTGACGGGGTCATGACCTGATGAAGTGCAGTCTCTGTATCCACCAGTTCGAAGTATTAAAATATTGACGAACATAAGGGTTGGAGATCAAAACTGAACAGGGTAAAATACAACTAGAAAATCTGAATTACGGTAGGGATAAGTGCAACTGGGTCGGATCAAGAAAAACGAAGAGAAACCCAAATAGGACGGAGTACCTTTTTGTTAACAGTTAGGTTAACGATAGCTAGAAGCTTGCAAACAACTGGTTGTGTACACTTAGTGTGGTCTTGAGACGTCTAGAGTAGATCGTCTCAGCGAAACACAAAATGCGTGGGTTCGTGGGAAGCGGTATGTATTTGGATAACTGATAGCGCTTGAGCCGTTAACTTCTGAGAATTACGCAAGTGGTACCTGACGAAGTCAGAAAATTGCGTACGTTGCGTTTAAATGGGTTAGGCCCTGCGGTCGTTTGCTAAATCCGTTTTGACGTGTTTTCTGGTTTTAAAGCACTAGTACTCGTCGGTTATTCCGGTTGATGGATAATGACAGTGACTTACTTGTAATGTTAATGAGCACGATTTCAGTAGTACTGTACTCTCATTTAATAGGTGAGGCTAGAAATGTTGACAATTAAAGCAGTATTGAACCCTTTGAATAGACAGACATAGGGCGATACACATACTATATGCAAACAAGTTGACTTTATCTACCGGTGCCCATGGCTAGGTGATTGCACGTAAGCGGAGTTCTTTTTTAATGAGTCACATATGCAAGTGCATCTTGTGCATGTGACTAGTTTTCAAAGCACTACTCGATTGTGCGCGATGATCAGTTTATATGAAGGTTTCATTCAGTACAGCGCCATTTAGATGAACGAGGGGGACTATTCCAACGGATAAGCATGCATCCTCTTTCTGTTCACGAACAACTTTCAAATCAGCAGGACGAATATTAATTCGCTTCGCTATATGACCAATTGTGTTAGGGGGTCGAGTAACCATGGCCATACAACCGACGTAACGAGTGTCGAACGATATCGCCAACGTGTTTTCAGTTGATCATCTTTCTTTCATGGGGAATACCAAGAGTTGACTTGAACGGTATTCGATAGCCACTCGGTGAATGAACACCGACATGTTCTGTAGACATATTGTACAATGATGATTAGCCGTAAATCTTAAACGTTTGTTCATATGGATAACAGTCAGCCGAAACCCACAATTCACCCAAGATTAATGGAACTAACGGTTATAAGACAAAAGTCGGTCATTCGAGAAATCTCTTGACCTTTCTTAAACCATTTCTTGTTTAGCCTCGTCTCCACCTACATTGCCCATCGTATGAAATATTGTCCGTAATCAAATATTGTATACCCCCTGCAGTGTCATCTATCTGGATAATTCAGTCTTCAGGTTTTTGTAAAAATGCTCCCACCTTTCATTGTTTATTTGTTTCAAGCCTGCGGTCTGTAGCTGGTGACTGACTGAGGTTACGAGTTAAACTTATACTGTTAGACTGGCTGCTGAAATCTGTACCACTTACCGTGCATTCCACCTAATTTGATTTACCATTTCGAACGGCACTGTGGTTCGAGCGACAACCTGTTCTTACATGAACGCTACAGGATCGACGGTTTAATCAGGGCGCAAAATTCACAATTTTGCGTTCAAGTGTGCCTTTAGACGTCGAACAGCATCAGTACGGAGTACTAGCAGAGTTTTCATTTCAGTAGAGGAGAACAACTGTTTGAAATCATTGCAGTATTTTTGACATTACTGATGACTGTGTGGACAAATGAGGTTGAGGAAGTCGTTTACTAAGTGTGCCTGCTTTAATTTAGTATGACGTCATCCAAGGAGGAGGTGACCTGAAAGCAAGCGGTTAGAAAAACCCAAATCAGTCGTTTCATAACTGACGAATCCTCTGCATTGCATACCGTTTATGCACCATAAGGCTGATTTGTTGCCTTGATCCCTTGTCCACGTAGGTTGCTCGGGATATCTTAACTATGGTACTCCATCCCTAATATGGATTGATAGATACAGAATACACGATGGGTGGTTGTGTTATTTAAAATTTCGGGGCATTCGATGTAGCTTCTTAGCTTACTACTTAAAAAATCTGTTATAATACACACTAAGAACTTGTTCACTTTCTAAATACTCAATGATACTCAATTGTTATCCCGTCTAAGACCAGAACCAAAACCGAGCAATGAAAGGAAAGGTCCCAAACGATTATTGATTTCCGTCAAATGGTAGATATGAATGATTTGAAAGAAAAAACATTTAAAAGTCCACAATTTAAGGTTTGCCCAAGGCCTATGGATTTGTTAGATAGCTACGAGGACGATGATTTCAATTCGAGTCGTTTTTCATGTGCATTTTAAGCTGGTTCCTTAATTGGTTCCGTAAAATTTCCATCGGGCACTTGCCGTAATCTAAATTTGACTTAATGTCAGACGTATGTGATAACGTGCATAGAATTAATCCTGTGTAGGTCAGAATAAAAAAAGTATGCCTATTTATCTAATAGTGGGTCTTCAGTAGTGTCATTGGATCACTGGATGTCAGTTTTGTCGGCAATTCGGCCTAAAGTGAAAACAGCACTCAGAAAGTGTGTTGATCCGGAAGACGCCCCTGTGGCATGTCGTCTGTCTGGTTACCCTACGCACAGGCCCTCATGTACATCTACTTGTTGGTGTGATTGGTGAATGTGTGTAACAGAAGCTAGTTGTACGGTTGTCAGAACTGTCCATGTTATCAGAAAATCGACACAAATAAGATCGACAGATTAATAACTAGACATCCCTCGTTAGGATTTGGAGTCAAGATATAAGGCAGATGTAGTACCAGTTGTTTTGACATGGAGGTGATCATGAGTAAGTATGTACAGAATCCGTCAACCTTTTCCTCTCTGCCTCTTGTCTTCAGCCGACGGCCGTTGATTGTCAGTCTGTCACCGCAGAACAAGCAGAGACTGAAACACAGTTCTAAGTGTCAACCAGCTTGCCACGCACACCACTAGAGCCTGTTACCAACCACCTACTGTTTCTAGCTCTGTTGTTCCGCACCATAAATCGGTGAATCCGTATTGCGCGTGCGTCTGTCTGTGTGTAGTCTCTCATCAACAAGCAGACAACCACTGAAATACACAAGGCCATCAAGGGTCATCATATCAGCATACCCAAAAATGACATTGTTTTTCTTACAGTTTTCGGTATACTGCTGCGCTGTAGTTTGGTCGTTTGAGAGTTTGACTGGAGGTTCACCCGGACACCTTGACACGTTGACAGAGACATGAGTACATCAGTACCTCGGCTGTACCCAGCACAGTCATTGGTGTGCATTGGTGCACTGCAGCCATATCTATCAACAACGATTCAATGCGTTGTGCTTGTCGACAAGCTGAGTGGATTTGTTGTCAAAATAAACACTAATACGATCCTGGTTCACAGTTAAAACCACCAGAATGAAATTTGCATGAACACAGTTTTCGTAGGGCTTATAAAGTTTTGAACGAAAAATCACAATACCCGCAGACTAATGTAAATAACTGTTTGAACAAGAAGCAATAACTGTTGAGGTAAAGCCTCAGTTGGCGGCTAGTTTGAGTGTCATGCGTGAGGGTAAGTAGGCTTATCGATTTATCGGAAACAGGTAGTCTCCGATAAGAATTACTTTCTCCCATTTTTGTCAGCCTCCAAAAGTATAACATAAGCAAAACAAATACACAAGCCGCGAATACAATCGTATCATCCTTGAGCCTAGATTAAAACCACGACAAATTCACCGTTATTGTGAACCAATCCCAGCTGTTGTTCCAAATTCAACTAGGCATTGGTCAGTTTGCTGGGTCGATGACACATCGGTTTACAAAGAACAGTTTTCAGATCCACGTGATGGCCAGGGTTCAAATAATGTTTAACAGGCGATGAAGAAATTTGACACGAACGCCGATCGATTCGTGTAATGGGTTCTAACACGTTGGTCGCCAAACACTTCACATTATGTTCGCGTTTTCTCACAGGGAACATTCCATCGATTCTGTTTACATAAGTTTGTTCACACTGACAGATTAGACTTCAGATTAGCTGAAAGACAGGACACATTGGTTCGCCTCCCATCAATGTGGCAGCTACAGTTTTCTGGTCTAAAATGAGATGCAACTATTTCTGCGGTACATTTGATCCATCCAATTACTGCTTCGTATGACTTGGTTTCCTATTGCGACGAACTGTTTTCTTTAGGGTGGGTTGACACGCAAATCTTTCTACGGTACTGTTCCTGCCAATGTACTTTGCTTCTCATCTGTTGCACATTGTTTGACGGGCGCAGTTGGGCAATTCGTTGGCGCACTGCCGATAATGGCCATGGTTTTTTGCTGAAGTCATTTATTTTAGAGTTCAGATAAACTTAGCTCTATGAAAAACGATAATTGTCATGACGGTAGAAACACCACCATAATCCCAGCACGATCAGCATCTACACTGAGGAGCCTCAACCGAAATCAATAGTTGAATATCGACTGCCAATAATGTTCCGTTTGCCAAAGCTTCGATCAAATCCACATGGTTTGGAGACTCACCAGTAAAGACTGTTGTACAATGTCCGGACCCTAGTGCGGCGTGCCTAGTTTCACTGTCTGTTCAACTATCGTTTGACCACGTTGGGCAACTGTATCGATATGGACCCAAAAATCCTCACGGGTCAGCTGACACTAACACCGAAGTTAGAGCACACGATGGTTAACTACCAGAACTTTTTATCGGAAAATCCCAAGATGAAAAATGTAAAATGATTAATTGTATAGACCTTCACTCTGATGGTTGTCCTCAACTTCAAAATTACATTTCTTGACGCGACTGAGGTTGAGGAGAAACAGCCACTGTTGTCCATTGAGATGAATTGCTTACAGAAATTGAGCTTATCGTTGGGATTTTTACCACCATCCGTTTTGTATCTATTGATACAAGCCACACAACCAGGCAACATTCATTCTGACAGATTAGGATGGACGTATCCATTTAGGTCTTAACTTAAATACTTGTTCGGTGAGCAAAATTCCAGGTGTTCGATTAGGCAAAGACATGAATATACAAAGCTCCATAATTAACGGATTATTCACCCCCTAATTGGAGTTTTCTGGCAAAACTGGAAAACGCGGGAGTGAATGGAAACAGTTTCATTCACTAGTCTTAGCAATTCTTGTTCATTACGTGATGCTTTAATGGAATTGCAGTTAGTCTTACGTCTCATTCCTTATGTTCATTTATTCTGCTAGCAAGTCCTTCAGTAATCCATCTGATATAACGGTGTAAATAGTCCCGTTCGTTTTACTTATTACAGTATCCTCAGTTCAAGAAGCAACAGCTATTTCAGGCTAACTCTAACCCATTATGAAAACACCCCCTGATGACATCAATTAACTACCGTACGAAAAGTTCCCGACATCCATTGTTTGTTTTCCCGGTAACTTCGGCAAACAAATGAGAGTAAGATGTGTCACTGATTTTTTCAGCGATAGGTTCTAACATTTCTTGTGACTGACGCTTCCACAAGTTGATAAGAGGGTTCAGCAACATAGGCACACACTTCGACTTGTCTTTACAACGGTACCTAGTTGTTATTGGCGTCTATGCGGAAACGTCCGGAGGGCACACCTGGGAAGGTCAATGACCTGTTATCTAGACAGAGATGGGTGGGTGCAAAATGAGACACTGATACAAACACTGGTCGATCAGACATGAGCTAGTCATCACTTCTAATGGCGTAACCATATCGGGACTGGTTATGTGCTTGTGCCAATGAGTGTCGGTAGCTGAAAGCAGTGACAGCAAGTTAGTTGTGTAGGTACTGGGTTGCACAACTGTACCTTGCTGTAGTTCATTCGAGATGAATGCGACGTGCTCGCCAACGGTAGGCTACTCATATTCGTTTGTCTAGGGTGAGTTTTTATGAAATCAGCCCGAAGTTGACCACAAGGGACAAGCTTAAGCAGTACAACCTCACGGTTAGTCCACAAAGTGCCGAAGCAGCCCCTCGGGTATAGTAATTCGGTCACCATAGTGCGGCACTCAACCCGGATGTCTTATGGACGTGTAGCCAGAGCTCCTATCCCGACGGTGACATGGTTGGGCAATGGGAATGAGCTTTGATACGGTCTCAAATTGATTGCATCGCTTATTTTTAAAGAGGCTGACTGGAGAGTCTGTGTGACCGAGAAAACTTTTGAACAAATGCGATTGCTGTGTCAGTAAAATCAACCAAATCTCCCGACTACACACCAGTACACAGTGGATACTTTGATCAAAGTTAAGCCCACGGAAGACCAAGATCTGCATCGAATTTAAAGTATGTGGTTGCTAAGTTGAAAAAGCGGGTTCTACCATCGACATTGGAGGAGTGAACAGATACTGTCAACACGTAGAATGACAATATCAGCTAGATAATGCTGTGAAACGCGCAAACAATTTGAATAATTCTTAAAATCAGTAGTCCGTGCATACGAATTTATTCCAGACTGTGTGAAGAATTATGCACTGATTCATCTATTCATACAATTGATGTGCACCAGTCATTTACAAATAAAAAACATGGGAGCTTGACATTCCACCAGCCTCTTGACTTGGACGGTGAGCTCAGATGAAACGAACATGTCATGACATATCGACACGTGTTCCCCACTTACCAACTCGCTCCTCTTATTATAATGGGTGATAACGAAGACGTTCATTCCAGATATTCGACCACTGTTTTGTTTTTTCCTCTAATTCAAAACCTTTATTTACCGTCCAATGATAAATAAATATTCTGAGATAGACTTAGCTGTTCTTGTTCAGAGTGTTTAAAATCCAGTTCATCGCCTTCCGAACTGCCCAGTGCTAAAATTCATTGCCCCCTCAGCCCATATGAATTAAGTAGAAACTGAAATCAGATCGAAAAATCAAAATATAAACCCCTAGATATTTTGGGAGAATAATTTTGTTAACGTGAATTTAAAAGGGGTGAATCCGTGGTAAAATCTTGGAGTTTATTCAAGACTCGTAACAATTGTGTATCAAAGGGTTGTCGTACGTAAGTAATTATCGTTACTCAAAATTTGCTCATTGTCTTGCCATCAGATGTGTCCTTCAAGCAGGCAGAAGAAGCGTTGGATGTCCTGTTCGAGATAACTCTGTTGTTTCAGATCAGTAGAATAGTTCGATTCACGAAACTTCTTTGAATTCTTACTCATTAGCCCCAAACAATGAAGTCTATGGAACCAACATCGGGTGACTTGCATAGATACTTGAGTGCTCCAACCCGACTAGTCCACGTTCTTGAATTGCGAACGGTATTTGCACAATGAGTGGAGCCGCGTACCGCTAAACTTATACGCGAGAGCGAGGTGCAGGAGAGACGGCGTTTGAAAAAGTAGATAGGAACCTGAAGCTTTTGTGAATAAGGGTTAAAAGGACGGTTTTCCGATTTTATAAAAATGCCTATTTATCACTAATCCGTCGCGCGTTTACTACAAACAGTGATCCATCAGTTATACCTCCCAGAATTCCAGCCCAAGTCATAATTCTGTAATAGCGCTTTCGGTAGACCTCATGCAGTTGCAAGGCTGATTCTTCACTTGTTGTGGTTTAATGAACATTCATTCCATTATCCTACCCAGATAGCATTTGTAGCATCTAAAGTCATAAGACACGAGTTAATGAATTTGAAGTTCCTTCGGTGCTTGTATTTAACGTTCTTTCAAAACTCNGACACGAGTTAATGAATTTGAAGTTCCTTCGGTGCTTGTATTTAACGTTCTTTCAAAACTCTGAGGACGGATATTCCCGATGGGTTGTATGAGTTTGACGGAACTGACGTGCTGCTCTGAGAGTTACTTTCTGATGTCTCCTTCACCTACGGTTACTCTCAGTGACTGCTACTCTCTTGTTCAATAATGAAACCGATATTTTCGAATTTCAAAATTATCCGCCTTATAATTGGTGAAACAACTGGGGGAATTAAATTAGGAAAGTCACCCGAGGTGGATGAAGCGTAGATTATTACAATTTGCGGGTAACGTTGTGTTATCCTCAATCGGTCTGCCACTAACTGCTATTCGAGTAGTGTAGAAGTTGTTTTTTAGTTTCTTCGTTTAACAGTGAAGCAGAATATCAATTCAGCCTCTTTATTTAAAGTAAATACCGTTCCCATGTGATCGTGGCATTCCGAGCTTCGTAACCGGACCCTATGAAAGCTAGGCGCTATAGTCGGGTTTTTTCATTGTTAAAGCACATACGTGGCAGGTAAGCATGCCGTGCCTTGGATTTGAACTATAATACAATTCCTAGCATGTGACAGTATGCGAAACAGAGAGCAGTTTTTAATCGTTGCATTACCCATGGACTGTATGGTCCAAACAAATCTACTTGTCGAGTGTAGTTCCACAGCTGATGTGAACACTATGTTGCGTCCACGCAGACGTTACGAAGAACATCCTACTTAGTGAGCACTAATATATCACCCAGATTAAGTAACCACATTTCAGTAATCCACATAATCTACGCGAAAGTTTCTTTAGAGGTGCTTTTTAGGGTCACGAATACACGAGCGAATCCACAGTAAACATATCATATTTTTCACTACGGTTCATACAAAATGTAATATGTTCTAGGGTAAAACAACCGCCATGCCCTAATGCATTTTAATCGACGTTCTTCAGTAGCCAAAATAAAGTATGAATCGTGCAATTTGTGAAGTTTACAAAGATAGTTATTAAAACATATCACCACAAATTCATTTTCAGTTATTCTTCTTTATTGTCTTGTTATAACAAATGTGAAAATCGAAAGGGATTGTCGGAAAATTTCCGTGAGACCAGAAGTAACGATGTGATTGTTGGGAGGCAAACTCACCAAAACATTCTAGTCAGGACATCGGTAATGGCTGATGAAATCAGTCATCATTTCAAACCATCCAGGGCCGCGGTGACAGCGGACGAAGTCAGACAGCAACAAAGCACTGGGGGGCACGTCGGACCAACAGGCAGGATACGTGCAAGTGAGTGGGGGTGTCATGCCCGCCCGAGAAACTAACGCCTATGGATTTGACCTTACATGGCAACTTGGAAACGAAGCGGCCTAAACAGTCAGTGTCTCATCAAGTAAATGGCCATATTTGGCCACTATATCATTATATGTATTTACAGGCTTTTCATTCATTTGGTCGAACTGGTTTTTGGCAGTACAGCGTGTTTACCGTAACCGTGTCTTTCTTGTCACCGCACAAGTCAGACTAGCGGAAGCCGCATAGCAGGAACCCAGGTCTAGCAGTCAAGCAGTATTAGAACGTTTGGCAAGGGAAAGGCGCGTCACATCAGTGGCGACAGAGGTCAAANTCTCAAGTCAATGCAGTTACATAGGTTCCATCAAGATTTATCAAGAGACAAACCTGAAAAAAGTGACTGTTAACGAATGGCAATAAGGTATACCAATAGACTTCACAAACTAATTGGTTGGAGGCGGATCGGGCTTTGATTGGATGTTACATCACATGGTCAGGGTCAAATGTTTGTGTGGTTAGTCTGGATATGATTGATCTGTAACTACGGTAATTGCGAGAGTTGAACAGATTTCTCTAGAGTCCACAGGTTAGATTTGCGTAATTTGATAGCAATCGATTCGGCGGTCGCCGTTGTGCGCTGACTGATTTTCCTTGAGTGTTGGCAAGTCCGTAGGCAACCCGGAATGCCTTGGTGACGTCTCTTCGGTGGTTGTTGTCGGCTAGATGTGCAACAATGGCGCTAGTAAATGGTTCATTACAATCATTTCTTACCTAAGCCGGTTAATGTTCTTTGATCTTCTTTGGCACGTGCCTAGTCGTGCGACCAAAGCATTATGTAGTAAAACAGCAGCATGGAAATGAATACACGAGCATGGACTGGCAGATTGTCTTTTAGGCTAAACTTTAACATTGGCATTGCTGTGAAACAATTTCTCATTCTTGCCGCTAGAAAAGTTCATCTAAGTGACGGATGCACGCAAACTGTGTACTCAAAAAAATTTGTTCAGTCCTTGTATCTACCGTAGCCACAGATCAATCACACCCAGTCTAACCATACACACACCTGACCGTGTGACGTAACATCTAATCAAAGCCCGATCCACCTCCAGCCTATTATTTTGTGTAGTCTATTCCTACTCCCTATTAGCATTCTTTAACAGTCAAGTGTGTTTTTTTAGGTTTGTCTCTTGACACATCTTGATGAAAGTTATGTAATTTTATTGAATTGAGAGAAAAAGATTGCGTTAAAACTGACTCAAATTCTGTTTATTATAAATGTCCTGATTCTCTGGTGCACCTGAGATTACTTTCGTGTTTCACTGAGCACCCCCTAACACATTGATACGCATTTCATTCTCACGCCAGTTATCCCCTACATAAAAAGGATAATGCTACTGGTATGTAACGGTGCGGTGTTGTTTGGCTATAATTATTTTCAACCTCACAGGGAGCCGATCATTTGACCGTACACTTTAAATGTTCGACTCACGCATGCCTTACTTACGGGTACTTACCAAACATTTTTTGCCTACATTGCCAAGCGTTTGTTTTCAGTTTTGTGACTACAAACAGGTAGTTTACAACACCTCTTCAGAAGTTGTACTCACATAATCAACGCGTTCCTGGTACAATTGGGTGTATAATCCAGAGGATGGTATAGGACAAAAACAGACAGACCGAATGGGTGTCCACTGCAGAGGATGATTATTGACTTATTTACAGTGGACCATCTGACTTCACTACGCCTTCAAATCCTATTCAGATTACTGAAGAAAAGTCCGACAAGATTATTGATTTCTAGGGAACCAACTGAGGAAATCTGGATGACCACTGGACTCTGATCAGTTAGATTTTACCAGTGAATTTTTGTCATAGGCTTGCAGATCAGTTGGTATTGCCCTTGCCAAGTCTCGGCACTCTGTCCGTGTCACTGGTGCGAGTCGAGCCGAAGTTCACATGTATTCACAGTTGCGTCTCCTAGACAGTGTCGAGCTGTTTGTTGACTGGAATGAGCACAGTAGATTATTCTGACATTGCCAACCTTTACGAAGGAAAAAAACTGTCGGTTCCATTTACACATACTGCATACCATTGCTTTATGTGTACATATGCAATGTACCATTCTCACACGGTAGTTTAATAACATTAGTTACATTTACGAAAAAATCTCCTCGTAACTGATGCGTATCTTGCTCACCCCGGTTAGCGCGGGTGAACACATTCCCTCTCTTTCGGTACTCTGAACTGGCTACTAGCTCAAGTGATCGAGTTGGTGGCTAGAATGTTTCATGAAGCTCACTGTCAGGATCGGTTACCCCTTGATCGTTTCCCGTTTCAGACTATCTTCTCTTGATGAATACAAGCATGGACGAGGTTGGCTTGGAGTGTAGTTTTGAGGATGGGCGTCATTGTATATGATCCTCACATTTCCCAGTGATTAATTCTTGAAAGAACACGAATTGCGCAGTTTGTCTGTTGTGAAACCGCAAAGGCAGATTTTGTAGATGTCTAATTCATATTTCTGGTTGGTCTCTTGTTAATCTGCACATAATGGTCACGGTTAACGGAGACTTCGAGGCTCATGTTCCTTTGGCTTGATTATTGTAGCGTGTCTTCCTTAGGAATTCATCAGTCTGGACAGTCTCCACAGTGGTCATATTACAGTTGCTACATTAAAGATTTCACTAGTGGTGGACTGTGTGGAAATAACTGTTTGCTGTTGTTTAATAAGTTAAAACAAGTAGATGCTTACATTCCAGAATGTAAATCACACGGTCAAGTTGCTGGATAAAAACCAGCTGACTATAGAAGAGTGTCCATTATAAAGTGTTTACCCAGAGTATGGAAGGGACACATTCAGAATTGAACGCGACTGCCGAAGTGACATGATAAATGGCTCATCTGTCTAGTGCCTGTGGTATTCTTCCAAACATAGGCAATATATTTATCACATGTATGGATTCTATAAATTCAGATGCGTTGGTTGTTTCCTATGAAACACAAACATGTAAAAAGGAACATACGTAGGTTTACGTTAAAAAGTGGAACGGTGTTCCAGAGAATTGGCGCGTGCGCTTAACATCCTTTAAAACGTCAACCTATATACCGGCGTAATGTCGGCCTACGAAAAAAAGACTCCACCTGAAATCATGATTTCCTATTGGTGAACCTAAAGTGGTGTTGTGAACCCAAAAGGTGGATGGTACAGAGGTTTAGTTGGGAAAGCCAATACACGATTTATGCCTCTCAACGGGACTACGAACAGAAACACTCACTTGCATACCACACTCTTCCGAGAATGCTCCAGTCGCTTCAGACACCATGTCTCAGTTCTGTCATGTGGCGAAAACTATTCCATGTCATTCTGCCTTCCAACGATCCTTCCCGTATCTCTCCCATATTTATCCCGCGGTCATTTCGATCCATGCTGCTACTGAATAGTGATGTGAGTAGTATGGTGCGACCGTCTATCCTCACTACAGTGGTTAGTTTGCTTCAGATGATAAGTTTACAAAGTCTTGTTTACATAATGCCTAGTCAACAGAAGTGGAAACGTGAAGCGTACAGAATGACTGATAGAAGATAGGAATATGAAGTAGACGAAGTCAACTGCAACGGGACGGACAAACTACGAGTCAAGCCCTAGAAGAGGAAATGCTCATAATCAAGATAAACGTCACAGGATGCAAGTGTGAAACCTCAATATTTCCGGGTATTTGAGGAGAATGAGACGAGTAACGGTCAGATCCACAGGTCAGCGGACAAGTGAATAAATGGTGGAAGGAATGCTTTTTTGAATGACAGAGCCAGAAAATTAACCTGAAAAGTATTCAATATTTTTTTATAAAAAGAAATTAGGTTTTACTAGATGCAGGTGTATCGTTCTGAAGTGTTACGATACCAACTGATCCACTTTCGTGTCCTCCAAATAGAGGGTGCCTGGCCAAGGAATTTTGTTATTCGTTAGTAATTGCAGTGCATAAGAATACCGTTAAAGTTTTTCTGTTTACATTACCATTTCAACTTCATAACTGATGCTAGCTATCGACAAATAAGCATACTTTGGTGGTGTTTTATTAGTTTAAGGCAAAAAGATCAGTTCACAGGTTCACAGATTGTTAGAGGAGGTGGAACTTTTTCCGGTTGAGCGCTTCACTCTCTGAGCTGATCTGGAAACCAGTTTCAACGAATAATGGATCTGAGAAAAACTGAATGGAAGTGGATTAAAAGAAATCTCAACAGAACTGCTGGCTTACAAACTAATTCATAACCAATAGTTTAATGAGCTGTAACAACATACCGTCAGAGGTACACAGTTCGTGACCTGTAGGAATGCACTAAGAATGTAGTTAGGAAAGCTGTAGTGCAGGCTATCATTCATGCATGTGTCGGTCGGGTAGAATTCTAGAAATCCCAAGCCTGGACGCTTTAATTTTCAGAATACCCCTCCCAAATGTTTGCTTGTCTAGCAGAATGGGTTGCGTACTGCCAGATAATCACATTTATTCCTGTCTAATACGATTAATTCTGTGTACGATCTGGCGAATTATGTGCAGTTATTTCCAGCTGGTTTAATGCCACGGGGTGCGTTAAGGTTAAGTAGCTGTTTTGCTATTTTTGAAGTTGAGACTCTACATGACGAAGTTATAGTTTGTCATCTTTGATGTCTCCCACACACGGGACGCGAGTGCTTCAGATGCTGCAACTAAACATCAGGTTGGGTACCTTTTGTTAAGCCTGAAATTTTGTTTGGCGTCAAGCAAAACCTTGGCCCGGCGAATGTGCTTCTCGTCTTGTATGGCTAAAGCATTAGCAATGATGAACTGGTTAGAAACTTAGCGTTTTTCACCGGGAATGCAGTGAAGGCTGTTTCGCTTGAATTTCTGTCATTCAAAACCATTGTCGGCTTCATTTTACAGCTTTAGCACGGAAGTTTGCAAAAAGCAAGATGATTTGGGTGGACTGAGCTGAATTTTATAACTCTTTTAGTGATTAAAGATTAAAACATGACGACAGTGATTGCTCACCCAATCAGAGTAAAATTTCAGACAAGTTGTGCGACAATTTTACGTAGTAAAGAGGTAGGCCATCAAACCTGCGTATACATTGTAAAGCATCTGCTGAAAACCGTAGAGGTGATAAGCATTTCAGGGGCATCTAAGTTGCGCATGATTTGTCTTCCGATTTCATCAAGAGGATCCTCAAAAAGACCAAGGTAGACCTAGGTTTAAAAGTCTGTTGTAAACGCAGATGTTTTAAGGGTATATTACTTGCGGATCCATAGGTCCCAAGAAGTTGGGCATCCTCGACTACTGTTGTTAGCCCGATAAACTCTGTCCCGTGTTGGGATGCGTTTTACAGGAATGAACATAGTGACCGCAGTGTCATTCAGCGAAATCACCTGGATTTTGAGCACTTAAAGCGAAACAGTAATATTTGCAAACAATATTTTGACTCAACAACTTTCGTTCCCCTTATGGGTAATTACGTGAGAGAAAACCACTTCGGTTACCAGTTTCTGTCCCTGTGTTGGACGGTCCACTGGTGAAAAGAAGACACAAAGAGAATGAGGTAAAAACAACTCTCAATGAAGCTACCTGTCTGCAGCTATATCAGCAATGAACATTGAAACATACCTAAACAACTTTCCGCCAGATATGCACATTTACCGACCTGTGGGACTGGACCAGGCTGGTCGTTGGGAAAGTTGTGGGGCAGGTTGTCTGTCATGTGTGGGTCGGTCGAGTAGAGTTTTGAAATTTCCTATCTGATTCAGCTGTGACAAACTGGTTGAGCAATGTAGTTCAATACGAACAGCTTCTGATTGTGAAGCAGTTCTGCCTATACAATAAATTGTGCATTCCATACTCCAGTTTCTGAAAAATACTTCCTAAGGACCTCATCTTTATTTACTGGTAAGAGGCTTATTAGTGGATTACATGAAACTTGTAGTACACTGTAAATGATAATGATGTTTTCTTTGAGGTGTATGTAATCTTCTGAGAGTCGACCAAATTCCACTAGTCTCTTTGGACAAGGGGTTTTACTGAGCCCCATAATTTTTCTAAGGCCCCGTCGCTGAATGTTTTTAATATATACTACATCTCTAAGGAAAGAATGGCAAGCTCGTACGATCTTTCCCGTGCATAGGTGGTTGGGGGGCAGAACATACTGTGAGGACTCCAGGGCGAAAATTTCCACCAGTTCGTCCTAAAGGTTGCAATGTTATGTGCCCACTTTTAGCCATGGTTACACACTTGGCAGGCTTACTTAATCTGTCTGTCATTGGGGTTCCTATCTCTCTCTCGCATACGAATACGAGGGGTTTACGGTTGCACAGCCAGCTGCCAGAAAACTTTCACTGAAGACTGTGTTACATTTTGTTGAAGGCAATTTTCTTCAATGGACCACCGGTTTGCGCACTCCAGGTCCCTTAGTAGGGTTTGTATATATTCAGGTCACTAAACCTCACCCGAGTTTTTAATCGTAGGCGTAAAGTAGTTTGGGTGACTTAACGATGTTAGGAAGTTTAGGAACAAAAAGCATGAGTAGTAAGTGTCCCGTGATGGCTCCTTACCGAACGCCGCTGTTGGTAAGGATCCAGTTTGACGTCTGTCCATTCAGCTTGACCTTGTACCTAAGTTAGGTTGGATATTCCTCGAGTTACCTGAGTTGACCCCCCTTCGGATGGAGTAAGCATTCCTGTCAAAGTCACTGTGAAAAGCAAGACAAACCACATCAGCCGTCGTTCCTGCATCGGATGCTTTCGTCCGAAACTGACGCGCGAACAATAGACTTGTGACTGACGAATGCCTCTTTAGAGAGTCACGTTACCATTTGGTAACCTATTCGAAATCTGTCCCCTTTTGAAGAGCAATGTCATCTGGTAAAATGTCCATTAATTTGGAGACCCTTGAAAGCAATGACAATGAGAGTCTGTGATCCTAACTGTTATTCATCAACGTGTGAATTGACGTTGGCTGATTTTCGTCCTACTAATCTTTTAGATGTAAAATAAATACCTTTTCATGGTAAGTTTTCTTTAGCAGTATTGCTGAAAAATGTCGATTCGATCACTACCTAAGGTCCCAGATGTCAATAGTCGCACCCATTGTACATATGCACAACTGGACAAGGGTGTAGTTGTTGTTATGATCGTATTAAGAAGATGCAAGTTTAGACCTGACTGATAATTTCATGCAGCTCCCCAAAGAATATCTGCGTGTTAGGATGGAAAGTCTATTTCCAGCTGTATTGTTGAAAGGAAACTTGGAAACACGTTACTATCTGTTTCCGAATTAAGAGTAAGACTGTTGAATGGGGCGCAGATAAAACAAATACGGTTCTCCACCTGCCAAATTAAAACCAAACCCAAACGAATTACTCATTTTAACTGGCCATTTTCAAAAGAAAATAAGAAACTTTACATAAAGCGCCCCGGCAATTGCGTAGCCTTCAATCAAAACGCGATTCTTTCAATGTATCTACGCCGGTGCGTCAATCAGTCGAACCTAGAAGAATGGGAGAATGACGGGCCGTGAACAACCCCTGTCCACCTACCTACACATCTCCCCACAACTCTGTATAACTGAACGGTGCCAAACGGCAGAAACTCGTGAACGTGGGGTCGGCTTTGACGCTTGACCGGCAAGCCCAACGCCACTCAACTCATAGCGAGGAGGTCTGACCACGTACCTGGCCAGATAGCTATGTTCGGTCCGGAAGAGAGCCAAACGGTGATTGACGTGTACCGCGGGTGAGTGAAGCACTAGCGGTCTGTTGCAACGCCCCATGATTCTGCTTCCTACCTCTGGTTGTGGTCGTGCGCCTGTGATGGTGGTGGTGGCAGCGCTGTTACTGTTAGTAGTCGCGGTGACGACAATCATGATGGGAATGGCCGAGGCAGTGTACCGACAGTAATGTATTTCATTCGCGGCTTATCACACATCTATTACTGCTTTTACTAATACAAGTACTACCAATGTTTTGCCACAGCTGTTTTGTGGTAACGGTGGTGGTAGTGGCTCCGATACTACCAACAAACTCAGCTCACTTGTGTGACAGCCACCTGCCAATTGTGAGGCCTGCACGACATGCGACACACCAGCAAGGATTCGCTCTGGATTGAGGCAGAGATGCGTGAGTGACAGCTGGACGTGCGGAGTGTCCAGTTGGTGCGTGGTTGTTTGCTTGAAGGGTCTGCCGATCGGCAAATAGGCGACAGTAGACCGAAACAGGCAAGTGACGAATGAATGCGGATGCACTTAGAGAACTAGCAATCTTCCGACACGTGCGGCATGGACACAATAAGTTGGACTCAGTGCCGTGAGTACAAATAAGAATGACGTTCAAACTGTGTGTATGCTTGTGTGATGGAGTGACAGTTAGGTCAGTAGGGACCAAGACAATCGAGGCGTGGAAATTAGTAATTTTCCTCCAGTCCAAAATGTTTTATAAAGGCCATGCCAATGGAAATAGTATAGCAGCAAACACCATATTATGCGGACACAGTTTATAACTCAAGTGACCGGCAAAAGCGTGTTTCTAGTTTTAAAAAAACCTATATACATATGGTTATCATACGATCAGTCAACATCAGCTCATCTCACACAGACTCTTTTATTCACAAGCGTGTGGCTGGCGCAAAAGTAAAATAACTACCCGTTGATAAAAGTGAACAAAATAACCAACATGACAGTGACTTGCTTTTCCGTACCTAGCAATGGTGGTCGAACGTTGCTGAATGGTCGACAAATGTTATATTGTAGAATACACGATATTTTGTGAGTTCTGAATGTCACTGGGTTCACCAGTGGTATCGCTATACCACTTAGACACATGTGCGCTAGACTCATTTTTATGTATAGTTTTATTGTATTGCTACGTTACAAGACGGTACATGAATTCAGGGCTAAATTTACTGCGTTTTTAGGCCACTTCAACGTAATACGATTTTGTTGATTTTTTTCAATCCTATTATCACCCTTCAAAAAAAGTTTATCATACAAGACACACCAGTGCCTTGTTGTTAGTACGGATAGTGAACAGAAGAAAAAGAATATGGTCTGAGAATCAGGCCTGTACAAACGACTGTAAGTCTGGCTTGCCCCTTCTGTTTGGCTCTCGTTTGTGTACAGACGGTTGCTATCAACTGAACTTATAAAATGTTGTGCTCTTACCTGCGATAGAATTCCAGATAATCGTTAAATAAACCAAGGCAGTGAAGTTGGGTATTAGGGATTGACACAGTCGGCTACATTAGGAGCTGATAACTAAGTTTCTTTTTCTGTAACACTCATTAGATGAGTCGGGTGTGTTGTGTTTGTGGGGCTCGTCTGGTAAGAAAGCAATGAAAAAACCATGTTTGACCGATCCACTTGATAGGCATGCATAGAAGGTCACAGGTTTCTCCCGTCTATTCTCATTAGATTTGAGTGCAGCCAACTTTGTTGGGTGTAATTTGAAAACAGTTGCCGGATGAACAAAAATGCTGGTAAGGCCGACAGCGTGGGAAGTGAACACATCAGCGGATAGTTCCGTCACTGTTAGTTAATCAAGTTGGCACATCACACTACCGAAATTTCAGGGCGTCTTTGTGGGGAAAATTTATTTAATTGGTCTACAGGTCCGTACGCCCATCTCTATCCTACAGTGAGAAGGTTCACACGTGGCTTCCGACTTAAAACCAAAAATCCCACGATACTTAGGTTTTTCCTATTTATAAGGTAATTGTTTTGCAATTCATTTTCGACAGAATTCAGGACCTACATACGGAACTACTGCAAACCGGGTTGGGCTGGTCAGTCAGTTAAACTTGGTTGCTTAGTGACGGTCTCAGTCGGTTCAGTTGTGTTGAAGGTGGCAAGGACCATAAAGGTCTTTTCACTCCACTCCACGATCATATACGAGTCATGTCGCTAGCTCTTGGAGATCACTAGCTGATATGATAGCAGACGTCGGATTTGAATCAGGTACGGTCGTGCAGAGACCCTAAACCCCATCGTATGTGGATATCACTTGAGACAGTGCCACTACATAACAGGTTCGAGTTTGCTACTCCATACCGAATATATGAATATAATTTACTCCATAGATAGGAGCTGACAATAAAATGACCATTACCAACGAACGATTGTTCACTCCTCCTATAGTCTAATTGAGTCAAGTCAAGTCAAACCAAAGCAAATCACTCTGTGCAGCTTGAGGATTGAATGTTGCGACTTCAACATCCGCGAACGGCGTTTCATTCTGTTTGAAAATCATTTCGAAATACAGAGAAGAAGATCGCTCAATGGGCGTAATAATTGTCCTCAGAAACAACAAATATCATAGCAAGAATTCGGTTGAATAATCAGTTGATAGTGTGGTGAAAATCAGTTCTGTTCACCACTTATCCAAACTCCGATAAAATGGAGGACCTAACAGCGAACCAGTGCAACGTTGCTTTAGGAAGCATCAGGATTGGAGAAGCAGTTTCATTATTTCTTCTGATAACCGCCAAGTTCTTTGTGTTGTATTTGACCAGTCAGATTACAGTCTGTGGAGTTAAATGTGTTATTGGTACCAACCAATGGCAATGTCTGGTTTCTTTAATATTGATGCACATCTTTAAGGCCGTGCTCGTGTTCTATGAATAACATATTCATGTGCCCATGAACAACTGACTGACAACTACAACCAGTCCGAGGTGTTGTCCTTATTAATTACCAGGACGGCCTGAGTATGGTTATCACGGCTACCCGAAATTCCTTATTCCAAGTATTGCAAACAGGTGAGAGCAAAAAGGTTAGTGTGAAGAAATAGGTTGAGTTCAGAAGAAGAAGAAGCTTTCCATAGGGCTGTCATAATTAATGAGAACGGAATAAGTCAATTTTACCCTGCAGACTTCACAGTGAGTGGTGGGTTGGTGGCACGCCTTGTCATAGGCAAGTTTTCACCATAGTGTCTGATGACACTTTTAGGGGCCAAGTAAAGATGCATGGAACTGTCAATAAAGGATTGAGTAGAAAAGGAATAGAGAGAAGGTCTAGAATTATTCTGATTAACTTTCAATCTGTTTTTTTTGGAAAATTAACATCATTACAGTGAACACATCCAACCTACCGGAGTTGAATCGACAGCTGTAATACTATCAATACTAATAGTAATGGTCAGCGCGCTGAACCACCTCCTCGTGGTGCCGACTGGACTGTCTGGGTGCAAATCTTAACTGGCTAAGCGTTCGATAACTCAAGATAAAGCCAGCCGCTCTGCGTGGTTTCAGTTTACTAGTTAATTTCGGTCAAAAACACGAACATGCCTTCAGTTCCTCCACGCCGGCAGTACACAGGATAGGCGAAGTGCAGTACATCTGTTCAGAATGTGGTCAGCTATGTAAGTCGGACGCTGGTTTATCGGCGCTTAGTCATATGCATCGACGCAGAGATGGCACAGAGCATGAAGTAGGTGCTCAGCCTCCTCCTCTCTTAGACTGTGCCAACTGTGACCGCAGCTTTCCGACCAAAGTGTGTCTCAGTTAATACAGAAGGGGTGCGCATTACATCGAACGCAACCGCCAGAGCCTCAAATGTATGGAGGCCGCCGGATCAAACTGATCTCAGCAAGAATCGGCTTCTCTTGCTAAACTTGCCGATGAGCTGGCTCTGTCATTCCCCATTCAAAACGAACTCCATCACCGGCTCTTGTCACATTTCTCTGGCCTTACTCTGGAGCGCACCAGGAAGCATCTATGCGCTGTGAGTTGTTAGAAAACTATTGTCACCACTAGCAACCCAACCACCGCCTCACAGACAAATGTGAAGTCGGATATTGAGTTCCAAGTTGATGAGCACTCCTAGTGGTTTTTCTGTTTGGCCCAAGCATCAATAACCAAACTCGAGTCCAATAGCGAGGCTATCTTACACAGCGACAAATTGCTAGCAACTGCCCGCGGGCTTCTTACAGGTGTTTTCACAATGGTAGAGACAAAGATAGAGTTGAAGATACAAGTCTTACGAACTTTTCCGTACACCTGGTGACTGGTCACCACGAGAGTCTACAAGAACAGAAAACAGCAGCTAACTACGCTGCGGTTCGAACTTGTACCACCAACTAAAAAGGTGCTGTTATTGACGTTGTTCGTGAAACTGGAGAACCTCCTTTAAAACGAGTCGCGGCCTTCCGGATAATTCCAACGAGTACTAGTCCGAAATTTTATCGGTTCATCCGCACATTGATGGGTGACCGTCATGTACGACTCTGCTTCCGGACTGATCCTCAGTCGACCCGATCGCTGGAGGGGAAGTTTCCCATACTTTGAAGAACATGAAAAATATCTCCCTCGGCTTTGACTAACTGTTGTTCAAGCAGTTGAAATATTTGAAATCTGATGGCTTGATCGGATATTTCAACCTCCTGCTGCTAACTGCAGGTTGCCCAGTTAATTTGTGCCGCTTGTTCCAAAAGTGCACAACCTTTTCTCTTCAAGCGAAATGAAGCCTATATCCGTATCTTCAACGTTGGTACATTGCTTTCACAAGATATTGACTGATCGGTGGAATTTCCGTTTGCAACTGCCCGCTCTTCAATTCGCACTCCTACACCTTGATGGTTTCCTCAAGGCGGCCTTACTAATCCGTGCACTACTCCGGAACCCATGATTTACATCCTCCATCCCGTGTTGACGTGTCGAAGACTTTCACTTCCATGCCACAGGACTTGATTATCAGGTTGGCTTAAGCATTCGGTGCTGCTCCACCTTTAACACATTACACTGCCGATTCTTACTGGAACGCTTTCGCTCCACCCGGAGGCTCCCTCCTCCAGCAGAATGACTCACTGTCACCGCTGCTACTCACCATGACACTGGATAAGGTGTTGGTTCTATCTCGACCGGAGCTTGGTCAGCTTGGTTAGCGGTTTTGTATATGTTAGCGATCTGATCCTCCTGGCCCAGAATCCAACGCGCCTCTCCAAGAAGCGTGCAGCTGCCGCTAGTGCTCTGAAGCCATCTGGATTGAAGATCAACACGTGTAAGACTGAACTCACGGTCATCTGTGGCGACCATCAGTACAACACAACGGCTATGGCCGACAAATCTACTCACTTCCGCCCTGAAATGCTCCACTTAATAAGCAGCTCTCATACGGTGACTTATCTAGTTATCGTGTTCACCTAGGAAGACAAAGCTTCCACTAGTCGTCGAATATAGTTTTTTACAATGCTGGATGGCACTAACAAACCGCCCCTGAAACCGCAACAGCACACCTACCTTCTGAGATGACATTTGATCCCCAAGGTGAATCACCAGTTGGTTTTGAGCCGAGTCTACCAAACCCGTTCATAACTTTGGACCATAAAATTTTCCATTCTGTTCGGCAATGGTCCCATCTTCCCACAAACACACCGGATAGCCACATCCGTACCCCAACTCGGTTGGGTTGTCTGGTTATTCCGATTTTGTCCACCATTATTTCCATCTCACGTAGATCAAGGGTGAAGAGACTGCTCCCCAGTCACTATCCAGTTCTGAGGAACATGAGCAAAGATGACCAGTTTTGCCCTAACATGTCCCGGTAGGCATTCATGGTGAGGTAGTGATGAACAAAGAGAACGCCCATGCGACATCGATGGACAAGCTCTACCATAGGCTAGACGGCTGTGGACTCCAGGAAATGTCTCGTCCTCCACTCTCCAATCGTTGGCTGCTACATCCAGACCGCTTTTCCCCAGGGTTTTCATTCGTGCCATCCAGCTGCATTGTGGCTTTCTTCGGATCGAGGATGCGGAAGTAACCACTCAGTGCACTGTCGCAGCAACTGAGGCCAACCAGAAAGCCTCTTTCATATTCTCCGATCATGCTGGATCACCCACGATGTACACTGTCCTCAGCATAACAGTGTGGTCAAAGACCTGGGGGTAGAGGTTACGCAATCTGGACTGCGCAATATTCGTGGGGCAGTGGGTGCCAACGGCAAGCTCGCTCATCAAACCGGACGTTATCGAGGTTCGTGACGCACTGTTGTGGTGCGGGACGCCAGTGTGGTGGGCGACGGCTGAAGCCAATTTGCCTGGACGGATAGAGTTGTGAAGTGCCAGTCGATTCTAGAAATGCCGTCATTCAGTCGGCCTACTACACTATGGGTTGTGACGTGAATTCTACTTCTCATTCAACTGTGATCATCTCTTTTCGTGGCATCGTGTGTCAATCTTCTTGCAATGCGATACTTTGAATGAGACTTCCCTCCTACGTAGTCACTAATTTATGCCTACTGATTGTTCTAGTTTCCCTGAAAACCTATGACACATCAATGCCAAGAACTTGCATTGATTGTTGCTACCTTCAGACGGTTGTCACACTATGAAGAACATCCCCGCGTTCCGATGCATGAACTTTGACTGTGATAACACTCCTGCGCTCTGAATAGATTCTGATTTTAAGAGACCCCTTTCATTATTTTGTCCTTTCTCTTTGTTAACATATCACATAAGTAAATTTCAGTTGATGACTGAAATTACTGACGTTTGCTACTCTCCTGATAGGAATTGTGAACTGTTCAGTGTTGTTAAACATACAAGTCAGTCAGCTTGTTTGATGTTTAGTTTTTTGAAGAAACTCCTCACTGTTTAACTTTTGATATACCACTGTTTGCTCTTTAGTTGGATGAGTCTTGTGAATTGCTCTTTAAAATAAGCAGTAGATGACAGCCATGGTAGTCATTGTTCTGTTGCTGGTGTTTGGGTGCTGAAACATTTTGAGACCTACCGCAACGTATAGCGGAAAAGTACTTTCTAACTGCTTCTTCAGAACGACTAAATGATGGGTGCGTGTTGACAGATGACAACTGTGCACTGACGATGTTTATTACTCTATGGTCTGGAGACAGTGAATACTAGTGACTGTCAACAAAATGGTGAACGGCCATTTCAGCTTGATTGTTTTGCATCAGCGTCGTGTAAGCAAGCGAACCGAATCCACGAAAGATGAGCAATTACCAGAATGATGGTTTAAACACTTATTCCTTTGATCACAATCTCGTGATCATCAGGTTTACAGAAGAACAAGTGATCTGTTTCCCGTAACTGCTGTTTCACTGCTTAAAGATATGTGCGAAAGCTAACGGAAATAAGCTGAGATATACGTCGGAACAGGCAAAAGATTCTGCCTTGTTGTGTAGGCCAAGGGGTATAGAAAAATGTGGTTTTGTAGTTGTTAATATCACCGTATGAAATACACGGTGATGCACAGAACAACTCTCTAATGAAAAAATCACCAAGTTTTTAAGACAACAAGACGATGAATAAAAATGTTACATGTTAAAACTGAACGATCTTCATACGTACATCTAGAAGTACACTCGGATATCAACATTGTATTGACATTGTTCAGGAGCTTAATGAGGGACAATGCTAATCATAAACGAAAGGCACCGAATTTGATGCAGAATGCTTGTAGCACACAGTAGTCACACCTGGTTAATTTAGCCATGAGAATTACGAACGGTTAACAACTATACTTTAATACCTAAGTTAATGCAAGCGAGCTACAAAGTAATGGTTAAAAGCTTATGTACCAAAGTGTGTAAGAGACGGAGTGTCCGTGGTTCACTTGCACACACCAGTAAAACACAGACAAAACGTATAAAATACATTATGGCATGGTGAGGGAGAGCAGCCAGTGTTAGGCTTGACCGGAATTAAACAAAAAGGTCACATAAATGGTGTCACAGGAACCGGATCCACTGCATCGACGGATTCTGTGCATGCAATGCTGGCGTGCAAATTCTGACAAACATCATTGTTCACAAACGAAAGTGGTTGAACGTCCAGATTTGTTAATTTGTTCCTACATAATGTGAGGTCAATGGCACAGTAGTCAACACGGTTGCCTCATGAACGTGTGACCGCAGTTCAAATCGCGGCCGTGGCAAGGATATGTACCACTACGGACGAACTCTAATGAGAGCGAAACTCGAGTCTAGTTCTTCCATTCGAAAGAGGTTGGCTGGAAAATCTATCTGAATTCGAAAGCTGTGATCAAATGTGGGTGATGTTCAACTTGAAAAAAGAACATCAATCTATTTAAAAGTGGCAATTGGAGTTTCGTTTACAGGTCACTTTTGGGAACGAGTTTCTGGGTAACCCAAGTGGAATGTGCTGTTTGACTAGTTGTGAACAAGCTGTACACCAGTGGCATTCATTTGTGATTCACTGAAAACATTTTTCAATAAGGCACAGTATGTCCCCATATCAAATACTAATCAGAAGACCAATAATTTTCTTGAAGAAACTCAAACTTCGGACGGATACCCGAAAATATTGCTGTATCATAGATTGACAGTGGCAGATGACGTTAACAATTGAGCACATGAATCTTACAACACGTCCAGAGCGGTTGTTTTGAAGGGTGAATCGATACAACCCAAATGAGAAACCGTTACTAATGTGTAAGCTGCCAAACACGTGTAAACAACTGGTCATCCCGTTGACCTGTTTTGCTCGTTCACAGTATTGCTCAGCAGTCAGAACTTTCAAGGTTACCGGTATTCGTTGAGGGGATTTTCACCATAAACCTACAACTGATGTTGTATATGCGGTATTTCATTGCATACATATACACATATGTATATCGTTCAGCGAGTTCGCACGATGTCAGGTAAAAATGCCTGCCACATCATTTTAGTGTCACTTCTGCATCCATTCTATTCCGTGGTTGCACGAATAGATGTGTTGGTGTCCAACGGTGGATTTGTGGACCACCCACCCTTATACTGGGTGTGACCGAGTGCAGTTTAGTTCGTTTGACACGAACAAATTTTACTGAAGCATCAATGAGGTAAGTAAGCTGGTTCTCCCCGAGGAGCAGACTATTTGCAGCCGCACACCATGGCAGTTACCTTGAATATGAATGAAACGGGCCAGTAAAAAATGCATCTCAGCTATTCACTGATTGGTCAATGTTACGATCAGCTATGCCTGAAAGAGCATCAAATTCAAACACATCTTCGTATGACTGGTTCTCTTACACGCAGTGATCTTCCAGAACAAAAGTTCTCCACTCCTAATTTCAAAAACATGGCGGTCATGGCTCTCCTAACGTCACTGTAGTGATTCGCTCACCTCAACGTCCTATCGAGCTGAGCTGGAAAGCGCGACTATCACACTGTCACAGGAAAGCATGTCAGGTAAGTAAAGGTGTGGCTAACTGTCGGTCCTTGATCTTCCATGTCGGGAGTGAAGTAAGTCTTGCGCCTTATTCCAAAAATGGAGATACCCATTCGAGTCCCTTGCCGCTTACATGTCACAGTGTACTGCAACACTTTAGGTAACACAAGTTAGTTAAAAGTTACAATCTTCCTTCCACCTTGGTAAGGACGTCCCAGCCGTATACGTAGTTCACACAAAAAATAGCATTGCAACTTAAAGCAAAAAAAGATACTACATTTACAATCCCGTAAGCTAAACCGGGTTCTCTGTGTTCTGCAGAATTCATGGTGGATAGAAGAGTATCTTCTACTGCCATCTCCTCCCACGAGAGCCATTTCAGCCTAAACGGCACTGATGCGAGGTACAGTCTGAGACAAAGCCGTAGACTTAAGGTGCTGTCAATCCGGACATGGAGTGTTTACGCGATCCACGATCAGTGCAGGTCCGAACACTAATACGTCGCACCGTAGTGATGACGATGGAACGGAATCATCATTGAACCAATACCGCTGCATCGGATGAGATGAGACCTACTGACGAAAGTAAGCTCCGCGAAACAGGCTCTGGGTACACTTTACATTGGATGGGCTGTCCAACAATAGCTATTCTCCGACACCTAGTCTCACCAGCTGATGGAAGATAGTCAAATCGCATGATGTCAACCATCGAATCATGCTCACGCGCCTGTTCTTCGTCTACCTGATTTATACCAGTTCTCAGCACCGTTCCTTCCAACTTGCCCATAAAAATATCTGCCAGCACTGGTCCTTATGGTGGCCCTATTGCCACTCCGACAATTTTTCTCTAAGTGTCACCAGTGAAAATAAACTGCACGTTGTGGGTGCATTTTAGTAGCTGTCGTCTCCAACACATTCATATAATCTGTTGTTTCCACTAGTGGCACATTAGTAAACAGGGAAGTTCTGTCAAAGGAACATGACGCGTGTGTCACGAACTGCATTCACGAAGTCAAATGCGTCTCGCAGGCTATGAGTACAATTTTTTTCCAAACTGGCTCCAAAACCCCAGCAAGTCACTGTGCCAAGGCGTGATACGGCAAAAGCAATCACCATTAGGATCACGGCTGACAGATATTTTGGGGCAAGTTAGAACGACCGATGTTGAGCACTGTTACAAATTAAATGGTTTCCTACCGGCGCTGTGTTGATTATTTATTCGCTATCACAGATTCATCTATCAGGGTAGCTGAAGTCTTAAGGAAATTCAACTTTGGATATCGACTGAAAAGTTACACCTCAGATGGGCCTTCCCATTCCCAGGACGTCCTTCTGAGTAGAAGAACTGAGGGAAGCTTGAAACGCTACGTTTAATATGAGGCCACTCGGTCAGGACAGTACGGCAACTTTTATAGTCTTACTAACCTAAAATACAGATGAGAACCTGGTCAGATGTTTGGTGGACAGAGCTAGAAGAATCTGCTCACCAGAATATGGGATGCAGTTTGTAACCCGCACTCTACAAGAGAATGGTTATCCTGACAATTCTGTGACTAAACATATTGAAGCAGTTGAGACATCAGTTAAGATTTGAGGGGTTGATAAAAAGCCCATGTTCATACGACTGCCATAAAAAGAAGATGCGTTGGCTGAATCACTGATCCGTCCACTTACTAGTCCCCTTAAGAGAACGTTCAGTGCAGCTGATTATCTCATTCACCACTTCACCACTGATTCCTTTAAATCTGAAGGATAAAGTGCCGGTCCACAACTCATCTATGGTGATTTACTCGTTCATTTACAATTACTGAACAAACTACTTGGGTTGTACAACTAGGCATTTATCTGAAAGAATCAGAGAACATTATCCATCGTGGACCGGGACAGGTGGGAGAAAATCAATCACGAGCGGCAATGTAGGTCATCTGGCTGACAGCAATCATCAAGCCAACATAGATCGGTCATTCACCGTTGTTTACGGGGTTCCACTGAACCGGTCAAAACTAGTTTACTAGCTGACTCACCCGATCGATATCTAGACAGCTAACACTCAAAAATTGAGATAGTGTGAATTTTCAACAATACCAAGCTTCGCATGCAACCGCTTTTAGTTTCCTTTTCTTCCATAGCAGTAACAGCTTGATGGGATTCTATCGGAGGCATGCTTGCTCCACTAAGTGTTCAATGACTCAATGGGAATTTTCGAAATATCCCAAGCGGTTTACGTGGGTTTCAACAGTGAACAGGGTCGCACGGTTAACGTGCGTATAGGTAGGCTGACAGAAACAGGGAGTGGTTGGCCTTTACGGAGTAGGAGGAGAGTTCCATCGGGTGTAGGACTAAACGGGGCTAGTGCGACTCCACCCGGTTACCAAGCTAACGGGGCTGCAGGTTAACAAGTATGTGGTGAGGACTGAGAGTGTGCGTGTGTTCGTACGATATAGAACGCACCAGGGCAGCACACCTGACACACCCGTCGGTGGGTACATGAAAGACCCGCTCAGGTTGGCGTAGGCTTCCTTCGAACAGCCGGGTAGGTCGGGCAAGCCCTAATTTTGGTGTTGGACCGACTGCCAACTGAGAAGTAGTTTGTTGGATGCCTTGATAGCTGAATGCGGAGATGAAACGACCAAAGTAATACGGATCATCCACGAAGTTTGGACCCGGATACAACAGCAGGAGTCCAAACCGAGGGATTTGCACATAAGCAGGCTTTCTAAATGAGTAGGGTTAGCAGGCGGCCTCGATAAGCCGCTGTAACTATAATCATCCCAGCCTAAACGAGAGCGAACGTGTATTTCAGATGGAGCTGCTCGAGAAAGTGCGCTGGCAGTTGTAGAGTGTTTATGGGCAGGATTTTGGTGCAGTGAGTGTTAACTTGCTGGTTAATGGTGTAAATTCGAGCGATGGTGCATAGATCGGCAGATAACCGGTTTTCGCGCAAGATTTCGGAACTGGTGGACCTCAGCGAAGTGTTTCAAGCATACTTTCCGGGTGGTTTCCGTTGTGATGCTTTCGCGGAATTCCACAAGAAGTTGCGAATGTTTCAATTGGAGACTGGAACGAGTTTCATTCGAAGGAATTGTGTAACACGTGCGCAGTACCACCGAAATTCGGGGAGGAAAATTCCGAAATGTGCAATGTACAAGCAATTCCCTTTTTCGTGTGCACTGTACTAGGAAGAGCAGGTGAACGGAAGGCTTAAATCACAGGTGAGTATGCTGTGTTTTTCGCATGGCGATATGGTGTTACAGGTTTCAGGATTTCCAGTGTCCCTTCGTTATTCGAATGTCTTACATGGACGGAGGTTTGCGCATATCGCACAGTTAATTGGTTGACAAACACCGCTAACCAAATTTTCGACCAATCACGTTCACTTCTACAGCCGATGACCACCCACCGTTGCTCGGCCACCGTGGACCACGACCGATTAAATCTGGCTTCTCACACACGTCTCTGATTGCGTTTCAGCTCTTGAAAGCAGTGCTAGGCTGGAAACCACTAAGCATCGATGAGTGTAAATGGATAAAATAAAAATACGATATTTCTTTGGCGGATTACGCTACCACGACAATTTTTCCAGCAAATGATTGATAATAAAATGTTACATGTATGACCGGCATAGATTTTCAAGTTGTTAAGTGGTTGATTGAAACCGTACAATATGTCCACAGAATCCGAAGTATGTCGTGCTACGTTTTTAGGTTTATTACACTGTGTTGGGGTAGGCGCCAGTTCCTCGAAAATATTGTGTGGCAAAGACCAACAAAGTGCACTGGCAAGTGGCCTTCATAGTCGGTACGGTGATGTGCCACTTCGCCCTTCCACCCTTGTGCCAAATCTCTGGCACCTAACCTACGCGCCTCAACGCTCACATGCCAACATCCCGCCTACGCGCATCACTGTACTGTTTGGCTCTTCATTTGGTCCACCATCTGAGTTTGCCTTCTGATTGGTCACAAACGCTTTAGATATGATCTAGTTTGTGACCGCGCTGTCTTCAGATTGTGACATTAGGAAGCTATGTCCGCAGGCCAGTCTACTCTCTGTTTTCATGCGTTAGCCTCGGGTGGTTGGGTTGGCCGGGTAATTACGAATTAGTCGTGCATAACCCGTAGTCCATTGTTCATTGTCGCTGACCGTTGTTCCGTTATACACCGTTTCACCAGCCTTTATTCCGTTCTTTACGCGCTCGTAGACCGTCGATCCAATTACAACGCAATGACGTAACGTTTTATGGCCATTTTAACACAACAGTAGGTTACTGATGAGCAGTCGGGGATTTGGTTTATTTTCAAGTTGACCATCACTCACATTTGATCGCAGCCTTCTCATTCAGATAGACTTTCCAGCTAGCCTCTTTCGAAAAGAAGTACTAAACAGGCAGTAACTGTCTCATCTCGAGACGATCGGGCAACCTGACCATTGTTGGCAAGCGAGAGTGGTTGTGCGTTCAGATTTGATAATTCGGTCGTGCCTAATGTGAGGTCAATGGCGCAGTGGTTGACACGGTTGCCTCATGATTGGAATGGCCGGAGTTCAAATGCCGGCCGTGACAGGGATATGCACTACTGATGAGCTCTAACGAGAGGGAAGCTCGAGTCTAGTGCTTCTTTTCGAAAGAGGCTGACTGGAAAGTCTATCAGAATGCGAAGGCTGCAATCAATTGTGGGTGATGGTCAACTTGAAAAAAATACAGTAGGTACCGGTTGGCATGTTCCAGTTTTGTGATCGTACTGGGCGGTGTTACCCCAGGCCTTGTCAACATGTCTTATCTGACCATGTTATCTGCATATTGGTGCCGTGATATGGGTGACTGGCAACCTTACTGGCAGCAGGGTGGACTGTCCACTCAAAAATACTGTCCAGACTGGGGTGCGTTACTTTCTGAAAGTTGCATTGCCTTGAAAAATGCCGCCGTGCTTAAACTGGACTGGACTAGAGATGATGTTAGAACGAGACCACATTGGTGGATCACGACTAAGATGCTAATGTGCCGTTTAGGTGAAACAACTACGGACACCGAGACCACCGTTGTAAGTTACAGGTGAACCATGTTCATTATATCGTGGGTACTGGATACCGTTAGCCAGGAGTGACTACATCTTCCCAGTGCATGCTTGTTAGTTCACTTCACCTGGAAACAGGAATTGTCGTTGCACCTTAGTTGAAAGGTGACAGAATCAAGCAATTCCCCCAAATTATCAGGATGTCCATTTACTGAACTGCACTGGATAGGTTTCAAAGAGATTCTGTCAGATTCGCAGGCCAGCATTCCCACGACGTGTAGACTATTGTTCATTGGCAGAATGACTGAAATGGTGTTCACCACTTGTCACATTGTGAAACACCATGGCGAACATAATTAGTCATTGATTCCCATCTTTGTGAAATTCATCAGAGTATGATTCCGTGAGTCTTGAAGTACTGTGGACAGTGATACGTAAATTTTTTTGTTCAGGCGAACCGGTCAGGCCAGTCCAAAGTTCACACGGGATATAAAAACAAAATTGTCTTTGTTTTGATTGTTCTGTAAATCTGCGCTATTCTCACTGGCTTGAAACGAGTTTGTGCTTAACCCCAACCTTGGTTTACGTTTGACCTGTTGTTCTGAACTCAAAGAGTGGTATTCAAATGGAATACCACATGAACTGCCTCCTACTGTGTAAGTGATGTTTCGGTGCTTCAATTTTGCCATATAATCCGACCATCCGCTTGCCGTCGTTTGCAGATTTCGGTGATATAATTGTGTACAGCGAAGATGAGATGCAGCAAGTGACCATGGGCTTTGCAATGGTTCAACTAATTTTTGAATGTATTCCAACACAGGTAAGAAATTGTCTTTTTTTCCACAAGGCTTGCTGAGCAAGGTTGGCCAATGTTTTCATAGTCTGTGAATGAGCTGTCGCCCGATCAACTGCAGGAAAATGATTTGGAAGGTGTAAATGAAGATCATGAAGACTCAACAGATCGTATGAAAGTTATCCTTGATTGTGCATAGAACACATTAAAACAACCTAACTTACTCGCTTTGAAGCAGGGCCCTCTATCCGAAAAGTTAATTGGAAGTATGTTGCCATTTTTATCGTTCCTCAAAGGTTACAAAGCGCAATCAGCTTGAAATTTACATTTTCAACAAGTGAGCAGGATGATTCACTGTGTTGCCTGTCTGCTTTTTGGGAAGGATAGCAGAGAACAAAAGAATGGCCAACCGGTGTGGTTGAACAATTACTAGCCAAGTGTTAAAGGATTGAAAGAGGTAGCACACAAACTATGCTGGCCAAAGCGATAAATAGCTGACATTCATTCGTTTATTTCGCCATGTTCTTTTAAATGCCTGAGAGGCCCACCGATCATTACCCGATTAGATATTCGTTATCACGTCTCCTAAATTTACTACTGTCGGAAGCAGTGAAACTTGTTTATCGTGGTGGATTGTCCTGTACGTTGGTCGGTCCTATTTCTGGTGACTACTTTTTGTTGGATTCTCGATAGAGCTGTTCCAGGTTGGTAGGCAAGGCGACGATTTTTGACACATGTAACCTCGACCGAAACAGTATTGGTGCCTTCGTCATGCGTTACATAGATCTGATACTCGCCTATTCATGTGGTCAAACAGTTCCTTTTAGACATTCGGTGTCCAGGATCCCGTTCTGTCTTGACCCAATGCTCAAGATCCTAGTCGAGGATGATCGCTTCCTCGGGGCAAAATAAACGTATGTGTATCGTCCGCCCTAGTCAACTGCAGTAAACTGACGTAGCTTCAATGTTGGCAATTATGTGTATGGGAGTAGTTTTAGGTCGCCGCTTTTTGTCCAGATTATGTCTGTTCCACGAGGTATGGAATTAAAAGAACCGCGCACTTTCGGAAATAGGGAAATGGAATAGGCCCTACCTCGCCGTAGAACAAGCCGGATTAGTAGTCACAGGTGGCAATCTACAGCTTGCTGCCAGTGTTGTGCGGAAGAGGGACAAACAATGGGTTTGGTCTTCGCGATCCGTCACCTGAGACGACGGAGGCCATTAGCAAACTGATTTGTACCCAGTGTCGTGCCCAGCACGTCCTTCTTTGAAATGGACCCGCCCGGCCCCGTGGTGTGAAACACTGTAAGTTCCGTAGTTTTGTGAAACAGATCTGTTTTCTCACGGCATAACTAGTGTTGTGAACCCAGAAGGCGGACGACACAAAGGTTACTTTATTGGAGAAACCAACACACTACTTAAGCGTCTGAGCACGACAAGAAACGGAAACACTCATTTGCACACCATACTCTTCTGAGGATACTCCAGTCGCTCTAGACACCATGTATCAGTTCCGTCGTGTAGCGAAAGCCATTATATGTCATTCTGCCCTCCAACGATCCATCCCGTATCTCTGTCGTATTTATCACGCGATTATCTCGATCCGCGATCATCGCGATCCATGCTTCTACTGAATAGTGGTGTGAGTAGTATGGTGCGACCGTCTATCCTCACTACACTAGTCGCTAGTTCATTCGTATGCTAGTCGTAGAGGTTTTCGGAACATACCAAAGTTAGAAAACATATAGAACATGTTTGTTCAGATAATTAAGTGGGGTTTATGACAGCCAGGCTGGCTGGCAAGTCATTTTGAATGTACGTAATTCGCCGAGTTGAGGAAAGATTAAGTATTGATTGGGAAAAACACAACGTTACGAGCAAGTTATAATACTCTGCGTTTCAACCACCTCGGGGGCGTTGTAATCGGAATTACATTCGACTACAACACTCCTGAGGAAGGCCACCCGAGGTGGTTGAATAGTAGAGTATTACAACTTGCTCGTTGAGTTGTGTTATTTTCACTCTGTTCGTCAATAACCCGTTAAACGCCACGCCAAAACTGATTGATTTCATCCGTACTAAATTCGTTGACGATATTTTATAAAAGATCAACTATCCTTATTGACTGGTATCTGGCTAGTGCCATTGATGTGTTGGTCTGGTGATCATCAGCACAAACAGTAGCCGCTGATTACCACGACTCATACAAGGTCTAGTTAGTAGCAAAGAAAATCAACACAAACTAACCTGTTTTGTTAGAATCCCTGAGACCTAACAAACATCCGGACAGCGTACGGCTGTGTCACGTGACACTTTTGCCAGCAACTTGTTGTATATGGCTTAGGCCATCCATGCCGTAAATGAAAGACCATATAATCAAACTAGCAACTGAGGGTCGTGGATAATTGTGGTAATTGGAAATACGCAATAGTGATCGAAAATGTACTTAGTTCGAACCCAGAGCTAGTTTCTACGCTGTACTAATAACACAACAGGTCAGCCAACGAAAGTGCAATGTAATCAGTATGTGCACAACGTAATTACTCATACAGTAAGGCAACAATAGCATACAATGTTCGGTGATAAATCACAATCACTACAATAATATTGATGCCGTTGAAACTGTTTTCCGTGAACGCCAAGGTTCGGCTAAACGTACAGTAAATGTGCACTGCTTATCATTACCACAATCGGGCTACTATCATTTGCCGTGCTTCGGGCTTTTCAGGCTCTATTCCAAGTACATACAGGTTGGCATACTAAGGATGTCAATTCACTTGGAACTTGGTTGAACACACTCATGCTTTTATTCACGCATCCTTATCGGGAATTCACCTGTTAGGTCATTACTTTGTGTAGGTTTGCCCATAACTTGTTTTACTTTTTGCAACCGCATGGCTGGTACCTTAATAAACAATGTTAAGTTTCTTTGTGAGTAGACATTGCGCCACTGTAGAATGATGATTAGTTTTACACTGCAAGCACAAAAGAAGCCAGCAGAGAAAAATTACGGAAGCGAACTGTTCAGAATCTCCAAGGTTATGAGTCTTCCGGTTGTTCACATGTTTACTGACAAAGTCCTGTGGTTACGTTTTATTAAAGGTGCAGATCTGCTTGGTACTGGTAAGTGTGATATAAAATGTACTACCTTATAACTATCCCCACAATACTTATCATCAAAAGCTACACACTATTAGGTGTAATACTTCTTCGGTCTCTCGATGGATGTCATATTCCAGGAGTTTGGGAGTACGTGACAATACACTACCATGCTGTTCACACAACCAGTCCATATGGTACAGGCCAACCGACAAAAATAACGATTGTTGAATACTGGAAGTCTACTTACATCTTCTGCACGACTGTGTCAGGTATCCAACTATTACAGTCGAGCGTAAAAAATGTAATGTACACTTTACCCTACGCAATATTCGAACGTCTTGGTGATATCAGAGAAAAAGATCAGCAAGAACTCCTTTCATCATCTTCACAGACAACAACAATATTACAATTCGTGAGTTGACAAGCGTAAGGCGACTAACAGTGTAAAGCTGTCAGCTTTCAACAACAAGGACAGACTGAATCCTACATCGAGACCACACATTAAAATTTTAAAGCGCATACCCTGCGGATCACCCGTGTCATTTAACCGTTTCAGGGTGGTACGCCTATTGTCTTAATCATTATTACATAGATCAGTGAGCCTGAAAATTTTAGCAGCCTACATTGCTAGTATGATTACCTATGAACCATTCTTTAAAATCAAGCCACTGGACAGCGTTGTCAACTGGAGCACATCAATTTCGTTCGTAATGCTATACCTAAAACCGCAAATCGCTCAAATGAGAATATACAATCGTTTTTTACTACCAAAAAAACAATTAACCGTATCAAACTATTTATCTCATACAACATTTTACTAACGTATAATCCGACGTTCAAGATACTCCATGAATGTGTGATATTAACCACAAGTGTGGTTGCAAGATGCACTGATAAATCTGTACAAATTAACGATTTTTGATAGCTAGTACAGTAAGAGGTTTACAGTAGTCATTGATTTGCCAACGTTAACATTAACTGACTATGTATGAAACATTGATCAAACTGAAATAATGGTGCCAATGAATAACACAACCAATTGACGTACTTTCGTGCGAAAATATACATTAATTTGGTACCTCTGTTAGTTCACCATTTTAAGCATAATCCACCTTTGTGGTAAGCGGCGAATGGTCACCTAATTTATAAACCGATCAGCGGATTGTTAACAAAGGGAGAACCAATAGCTTTTGATGATTGTAAAGCTCACTGCCAAAAATCACATGTATAATGGTGTAAATTCAAGAAAGTTTAAAACTAGTGGGATAGGTGGACGTGGATATAGAGATGGTGGAACTGCAAGTCTTGAAGGTGGCAACAGAGTTAACCGAAATCATTGTACAGGAAAAAACATGTCTTATCATAAAAACACGCGGAGGAAACAAACCAAGTCAACCTGGTAGCCAGTGCTGTCAAATCTCAAAGGTTTCGATCCTGCTGTGTTTAAAGTCGTGAAATACGGAAATTTTAACGTTTCGGTTGTCAAAAAGGTTAACAGTTGCCTGTCTCATCAATAACCAAACGACGGTGTTATGATGTTTGTACGAGGCAATGATCCATAGTGACTAGCTAGCAACATCAAATATAGAGTCAAGTCAATCCAAGCATTTTTAGGTGCAAGGCACGCAGCCGTATCATTTGACCAGATCAGTATGCATTGCGCGCTACTTGCAAGTGGATTAAGTAGAGTGATGCCCAAAATGTAATCCATTATGCAGTCGAAGATTAGCTGGTTCACCCTGTTGAACCTCACTAGTAAAAGAGGACTCGCACAACAGTTATTTGTAACTGCACATTCCATTCTGACAGCGGGTAAAGAGAAAATTAGTTCAAAAAATTGATACATTATACTGGAATCCTGTGAAATGGTAACATGTGGGTAGAAGTACTGCCACGGCCGCTACCACGGAGAGGTACTGTCCACCTTTTCGTCAGTGGCTCTGGCAAGTTGAAGACTTGGTCTGTAAAACACAGGCAGGTAGTGAGCGTGTCAGTTCTTATTTCCTATTATCTCATCACTACAGAGCTCCTCATTATTAGCGAGGTCATCTGGAGAAACAACGTTAATACCTCTGTAGTTTTCAGGTGATCCTTTGGTACTATTTGTGAAGATGACAATGGTTGTTGTTAAGTGTGGTTCAGAAACTAGAAGTGTCAGAGGTTACGGTTGGGCGACAGCGTGAAGTTACCGAATGCAACTGTGAATGTATAACAACCTATCAAAGAAAAAACACTCACTAGTACTCGACCACTCAGTAGTACTGATCATTTGTACAAGCCAGTTAACCCCAAGTAGTTTCGCAAACCACTCGTTGTGTGCATGGGTGGCCTGTCACAATAACCTGTTGGTAAACTCTTTCCTAACGACTGTGTTCGGCCAATCAGTCAAAGCAGCAATCTATGTGGTATGGATGGAACACTGTTCCCACCCTTAAAATGTAAGAAGTGAGATGTAGCTTCAGGTCAAAATCGGCATCCACTGGTCAGTCAGAACTGGCTGCAGGAATGTCTAGCCAGAAGCGTGAGGCGATCACTGACTATCAATGACGAACGTGGAGTACACAATACCAGTGAGCTCTCATCCCACGAGCGAGTTGTCCGTTGGACATGGCCGATGTCTGATCGTCCAATTGTCGCGTATTTGGACCCAAAGCACGTTGCCTAACCAAGTATTACACACAACATTGCCGTGCATGTGTGCTGAAACACGTCGACCAGTACTGAACCACTTTTGAAACCATCGCAATGCTGGCGTTCTCGATGGGCAGGCGAATGGAGGGTGTGTGCATATGTGACAATTTTGAAGTAATCCCTGGAGTACGTGTTTCCGATCATGCAGAAGTATTGCCAGCCCATTTTGACGTGGTTTTTCATGAATGTACGTCCAACTGCAGACTTGGTGAATTCGAGGTAGCTACTTTGTCTTGCACGAAATTCAGTAAATCACACAGACTGAAGCTTGGAGTGAACAGAATTCAAACACTTGGGCACCTGAGGTCGGATATCCTACCGTAAGAACGCTCGTACAACAGCGACGTTTGATAGTGCACTCATAACGCTCTTTGCGCTGTAGTCATATTGTGTGTCGAATCACATACAACGTGAGTACTTTCATTATCCGAGAAACTGTAAATCTCCATACCTAGTAGATTTGCCTGTAACTGACAAACTGCAATGATTTTAACGCACATGGTTCCAGCAGTGCTCTCCCGTGTTATCCGCTTTGACGCCATCTGCATTCTGCTCTGCATAAATCATGCTCCATTCTTGCAAGATTGGCTGCCTTTTGGGATATCCACCAAATAACACATCCTACTTAATCTCCAATTCTTCCTTACTATATCTTTTACTGACGCTCTCTAATAGGTGAATAGGATGAGAATCTGTGTAATCTTTCTCCACGAAGCAATCTTTCCGGTCTTGCGGGACAGGTTGCATTATTGCACACGGTGACACATGATTTGCTATCACCCGCTGAAGTCAACTGAGAATTCTTTGCGTCCAACGTTTGTATAACTCTAAGTAGAATGGTCCTTTTTTGACCGTGTAGTCCATGATGTCCCCATTAGTCTTTTCACCAGTGGCATGCAATTGGTCCCCATTCCTTTCACTACCGATATCGATTATTGGTGCTGTTGTTCGGGTTCGGTGTTCTTCCAAAGTTATGTGATCCACAGAGATTAGAATTTTCTTCGTCAATCTATGTGGTTTAAAGCCATTAACGTAATATCATTGAATTTGTTCAACCTATCTGGTAACAGGCATTAAGAGCTGGTTAAACCTGCTTAACTTTTCTACTTTCTTCCATTTTCAACTGTGCTCATCGCGGCTGAAACTTGCTAAATTCCCCGTAGTGCAGTCAGTCATACGTTCAACTGGTTCCCCAGAGTTGTTCGGGGAAAGAACTTACTAAACGTGGCCTTCGATCTTGATTGCGTATTCTTCAGAGTCAGCATCGCGCCTTCAGTAAACTATGACACCACGTCTTTGTCTGGCGGGTTATTGGGAAACGAACATAACCGGAATTTTCATGTTCCTTGATCCTGACACAACTCTATTTTGTTTCACATCACTAGCTTAAACAACTTTTGATCGATCATTTCCGTCGTTATACGCTTCCAAAACACGTTCTATGTCAAAGAAACACTATGCGAACTTTATGAATGTGTGGCTGTTTTCCAGTTACAGATGCGTAGGTAGGGAATTCGTATCTTGCGATTTAATTCGCGCTCTGTCTTACCACGAATTCTGGTGTGCCTAGGTCACCAGCCGTCGTAAACCATTGGGGAATGTTCATCCGCATGGATTTGTGCATAAATGGCAAAGACGCAACGATTTACTAACAAAGCCATGCACCAAATGCCTTGACGTAACGACTGTGAGTAGTTGCATCATATCAGCTGCGAAGCCGCTCCCAACGTTACACAATACCGCATAGAGAATTATAAACTGCTGTGCATTCACAACTCTAACTCATCCATTACCGTTAAGCAGAGTCACCTGGATGACCATTCGTTGTCTCAGATAAAACGGATTACATGCGTACTTACACTGAGGTTGTATTACGGCTAAGTAACCATAGCCTGTCCACAACGTAATTTCATAAACAGCTTTGCTACCTAGTCGCTGCGTTGTTGCTATATCTACATAAAACACCACACGCCGACACTCTTGAAGGGACTTGAGGCAGTTGATAACCTACTTACCTGAAAATTTGTAGAGGGATTAGTGACACCTGAACTCAGGTGCCCAAGTGTTCGAATAACGATCAGTTTGTGGTTATCTCAAAATCACCAAGTCTGCAGTTGGACGTACATTCATGAAAAACCACGTCAAAATGGGCTGGCAATACTTCTGCATGATCGGAAACACGTACTCCAGGGATTACTTCAAAATTGTCACATATGCACACACCCTCCATTCGCCTGCCCATCGAGAACGCCAGCATTGCGATGGTTTCAAAAGTGGTTCAGTACTGGTCGACGTGTTTCAGCACACATGCACGGCAATGTTGTGTGTAATACTTGGTTAGGCAACGTGCTTTGGGTCCAAATACGCGACAATTGGACGATCAGACATCGGCCATGTCCAACGGACAACTCGCTCGTGGGATGAGAGCTCACTGGTATTGTGTACTCCACGTTCGTCATTGATAGTCAGTGATCGCCTCACGCTTCTGGCTAGACATTCCTGCAGCCAGTTCTGACTGACCATTAGTTGGCAGTTTTGGGTGTATTTAAACAAGTGTGAGTCTACGTCTTTTTCTTGTTATAGCTTTTGTATATTGCCTGTTTCTTCCGATCTCTGGCCGTCGTTTCCATGATCCGGCTATGTTGATCACTGCTCTCTGACCTCACAGTATACTTGGCCTTCTTACTTACTGAACTTCAGCTCGACCACCTTTATTTGCAGTTGACGTTCATATTTCCCGATTGTCTCCAAAGGCTGTCTGTTAATCATAATCGAAGACCAAATTTTTATGAACGCTCACAAAGTTGCCTAGAAGAAAATGCACTAAAACTGTAGCGTTGTAACTGAACTAGTATCGGTTGGTGACAATTTCATTCAATATAATTTGATTAGTGGCGCATTGGGTCGGGTGAATTCATTGGGTTCCGTGGATTTTCTTATGCGGCTGGTGTATAACTCATTGATTGAAGGCGATCGGACAGTGTGAATATTAATCACAACACACAGATAAGTGAGTGCATAGACCTGACAATTCATAGCGTCTGCCGTGAGGTTTATGGTACTATTTTCAACAGGGTCGCGTTATTAAAACGTCTGACGTTCAAATCCGGATTGTAGCAACGGATACACAATGGTGACTTGCCTTAACTCTAGCCAAACTCAAACCCATGCCTCCTTTCAAGACTATTGTTTGGAAAGTCTAACCTATTGCGACGGCCACAGTCCGAGGTGAACCACATACACTATATACATGAACTAACTCTCCCAATACTAGTTTATTCATTATCGTGTAGGTAGACGCCAGAATCTCACTTAGTAATGAAACGGTTCTTGTTCTACACTTCCAGTACACTCTTTCTTAACTTAGATCGTTGTAATTTCACATGCACAATAACCTTTTGTCTTGCTAGCCTGCATTGGCCGACCGGACTGCAGGGGAACTCGTTGACATGTTTTCAGGTCTTATTACTTTGAGTTCACACGGGGTTACAAGTTTGTGAACCATCTTGTAGGCAGTGTAACATAAGTCACTTGTGAAAGCGTCTGCGTGTTGGCCTATACTGGTTTTGGTGAATGCACCAGACTAAATTGGAAACAGATGCCTTTGACCATGTACGTTACATGACAAAGTTAATATTGCTTCAGTACATTCTACACTTCACCATATTAGCAGAACACAAGCGATGAAACTTAAGAGGGTGTTTACCTATCTGCACTGCTAACTGTTGGTTGGACAGTTAGTATTAAAAATCATGCGCCCTTGTAAAGAGAGCAGAAAAATCGGTAGGAGTAAAGTGTATGAATGACGAAACCCACAATGCAGATAAATACCAAATTCGTTCAGTGTATCGAAGTACCTCGGTGGATTATGAAATGGTGATTTGTGGGAAATTGAATGAAGAACATTTTGATAGCGTAGTCCAAACACTCGTTGCCATTGGCTATTAGAATAACCACAACCAATTTAGACATGTACGTACACGTGTGATTGTCAAACGTTTTGTCCTGCCTAAGCAGACTTGGTGTAAAGGTGATACCACAATTACGATCGGCCAAAACAACGGGAGAGAAATTCAGACTTATCTGCGTTCTATCATTCGTCAGCTGTGGCATGACGTTGCGAACACCCGAACCTTGTTGCCTACCTATGCAGCTTCGACGGGACGTGGATATACATAAAAATGACCATACGGCCAGGAGTGCACACACACACACACATGAAGAACGAGCAGCCTACGCACCATTGCTTTTTCTACAAGGGACAATTCGGTCATGTCAATGAAGAAACATCGGCGATAACAACAACAGCAACAACAACAGCAATAAAGTCAACAATGCTATCAGCACGGAGATCAAAGTCACAACTGTCAGCACGTTGACAGCCCCAGTCGCCTAAACTTGATGCGACTTGGTCTTACAGAACCGATAGAACTACTGACGGCTACGTGTATGTGCGCGTGTGTTCGTTGCATGCCCGTACACGTTCGTATCTGTCTCTCTCTCTCCACCTACGGTGGCGATGTTCGTTGTCGGAGCTGACCGCATACGCATACATGCAAGTGCACAAGCTGCCCTGTCATTCTGACAATGATATGCACGCGCGACCAAAACCTGTCAAGCTGCTTGTATGTCAGCCAACCGTTTACCACACGTGTGACAGCTACTGACCGACCTCTTGTCAAGGCAGGGTTGTATGGTGATGTGATTGAGGGAGGGGGTTGTTGATGATGGTACTGAGTGGTGGTGATGAGCCTTGTCATGTTGATCGCGGTGGCCGTAGCGGCGTCAGGAGCTGTTGCGATCTCGGTAGGGGTGCTGATGATGGCGGGTGATGTAAGGCCTTCAAGTCAGAACACGTGGTGCTGGCTGGCTGAAATAATACGTCGCTCACAAATTGATGCACACACGTGATTAATGTGATTATCCTACTACATCCTCATCCGAGCTTCCAGTCAGGCGTGCAGACAGTTTAACATAATATTCGAGTGTTTCGCTGGTCGATAAGTGATATTACCCTAATTCGTAAGAAGACGTGGAAACAACCAAACAACGACGGGTTCTTGTTTCCACCACTGCCTATTGTCTCAACAAAACCGCTTGAGCCGTGAGATCAAGTATGCTGGGTTAATGACACTATGGTGTACACCATCGTAGCAGCTACAACCACATGAATAGGTGTGAACGTTATGTATCCAGTGCGCGTAATCTGGTTCAACTATTTTGGCAGAATCGTCAGCAGACCGTTACTCAAATGATCAGAGTCCGGTGTGTGCAATGACATAAGTACGGACTGATGTAACGATAAACTGTCTACCACAGAACCCACTGGTTACAGGTTGAATGCCTTATAAAAACTGTGCTAACTATAGGTCTGACGTCGTGGGTCATTACTTAGTTGACGCAAGAAGTAACCGATCCGGTGTAAGTAAAACACACGGAACAACGATTTGTTCGCTTACGCGATTACAGCCACGAATAGTTTTCCATTAGAGTCCATTCCATTGGCTCTAAAACGTACCTTGCATTTTGCATTAGGTCGATCAATGAAACAGACACACATGTGGACAGACAGACAGATAATCTTGCACAATACGACCATTCATAACGAAAAGAATACTCCATCGTGAGGTTTGGCATGGCTTGCTTTATATCAGTCTGTGAGTCGCATTTCACTAACAGACAGCGCAGATTATGGGCCTGCTGAGTTTGGAAAAGTGGTGAACCTGATATGGCTCAGATGGGTTTTTTTCAAGTTTTGTGGTTCAACTTGCTGCCTTTCCGCACTCCCCAATGTTTTCCTACTTGACTAAATGAGAGCAGAGTGAGTGTTCGTAGTTCAGCCGTGCTTCTGGCATCATACCACCAATGGAATTAGCAACTGCGGTCACCCAGGTCCGGCTTAATGGTTGTACCTTAATATACATCCTTTCCCCTACTCAAACTTAGCGGAATGGGAGGCGATTGTCGAAATATCGTTTCATCGAGAAATACGGACTGAACGAGGGTTTGAACAAAGTGGATCATTTGAGAGAGGGACCCTTGACCTACCAGTTGATCGAAGAAATTTGTCCACTCTTGCAGTGTGAGGTATTGCAACAAAAGTTACTCAGACGTGCATTGTAACGACCTCGGCTTTTGCTGTTCTAAGTCTCGTTTTCTCTGTTCACTCCGCTGATCCCCCAGAAGACTGGTGGTATAATAAACTCAGTGTGTTGAAAATCACTGATAGACACAAATTGCACAACGTCTTCAGTGGAGAACAACGAACGATTATTTGAAACGAGCGACTAAAAAATCCACTGACCCACTAGATGGGTTCCCAACCACCTGGCATGTGCGTCCACTATGTTGGATACCACGAGACCCTCGGTTTATCCAGGTGAATTCGATCTCATTGGTTACGGAGCGATTTCGTGGAGACATTTGCAGAGAAAATGGTGCTTATTGTACTTCCCACGGCCTACCCTCATTATGCTAGTCATGCAACCCAAACTTGAGAGCTTCCGACTTATTGTGTTGGTGTACTAAGATAAGATGACGAGAATCAAGTAACAGAATTTCATCAAATGTTTCGGTAACCGGGAGGTCACTTCCAACCAGGTTTCGTAATAATTGACATGCGTGCGCACCACGAATGTTCGAGAAAGTGTCATTTTTCCGCCGATCGGTGTCACTTTCTTGATAGCACCTTGGGCAGTGGTCCAAGCTGAGATGTCCACGACGAAACTGTTATGTGATCTGCCAGCTTCATGGCGAGTTGCGTAAATCAGCGTTGCCATAACAACGGCTACGAAACACTGAAACAGAAAGCTCGATAACCTTGCTTGTGGTTAGACCTATTGGTTTAGCGGTATGTAGGACTTCAAGAAAATCATAAATCTGTGGTCATCAGGCAGCCACACGATTGATAATCCAGAGGAGAAAGTGTATGCAACAGAACCAACAATAACAATAACCATCGCTGATGAGGAGTAGGGGATTTTTGGCTTTCATATGGATTGAGCATCACCCACAATTGGTCGCAGCTGCCGTATTCCCATAGACTTTCCACTCGGCCCATTTCAAAAAGAAGCACTTGACCCGAGTTTCTCTCTCAATTGCCTCGTGAAATCGTAGCCGGATTTCACGTCCCGAATGTGGCTAGGGTATGCACTATTGACGAATCTAACAAGAACGAAACTCGAGTCTAGTGCCTCTTTTCGCAAGGGACAGACTGGAAAGTCTATGGGAGTGTGGCAGATGTGACCAGCTGTGTGATGTCCAATATACATGAACAGCCACAATGTCGATCTTGAGCGCTCAGGGTTTCCAAGTGGAGCGGAGAACATGGCCTCAAGAACAACTCAAACAAGCGCCATGTTCGGTTGAATTAGGCCACTTAAATCCGTCGTTGATGTGCTGATTAATGTTTGAACGATCCTCATCTTAAGCTTTTTCACTCTGAAAGAGATCTACGAAAATTCTATAACGATAAAGACGTCATGTTTGTGCGCACACTTTGACAGCATAAGAAAAATTAATCCGGTATTACATATGCTAGAGCGGATCTACGAAGGATTTTACCATAGAACTTTCTTCTTATTGTTGATCTATCGTGCGTTTGTCTTCTAGATCTAAAATTATGGTTCTTAACAAAAGCAACCGAAGATTGGCCGGGAATTTGACGAGAAGTTTGATTCTAAGGCACAAACTTCCGCTGATAACCGGTTATCCACTAGCCAGCTTCCTTCATTTAACCAACAAATAAACACACAAATCAACCTCATCGGACCTGAATTTCAAATAGGGAGGTCTCCGCTTAGACAGAAGTTCTTACCACTTGGGGACTGCTCACCCTAGAATCCTCATCACGGCTAATCCGGCTGAGATGTTCAAAACGCCACTTGATAGAAAGATGCGCGAGGCTAAAGCTGTGACGATCTTCCTCATGCAACCTCGTTGTTCACCATATGGGTACGTCAGCTGGTGTGTTTATCGGTTATATTAGTATGCTGCTTCTATGTGTTAAGTGTTGGACGTTGATATTTCACATACCAACGTTTTGCTTGGAAATCATTTTGTTTCCTCATGACCGAGAACGTTCACTTTGCATTTGTTTACCATGTAACACCTCATATCTTTCCAGCAATGTATGGGCAACTAATAGCAAGCACTGATCTGTGCATCTTTGTGCAAGCTGATAAGCCTACCAGCCGATATGAATTCACTTAATAAACATCTGGTCGAATAAACTCTCTATCAGACTCTGTTAAGTAAATTATCTACCCAGGTACGTCAGGTGAACTTAGAAATTGCAATCCAGGTTCCGAATGGGCAATAATTTGTTATTCTCAAAACGTCCATCAACTCCAACTTAATTTGCAACTTCTAAACACAGACTTCCTCGAAAATTGTTTACAAGACAGAATGGCTAATGAAAATGTGTGATATCACGGTCCGGATCAAGTTCTATTCTGATAACCAGTTAATCAGTATTTTCAGACGAAGACAGCAGGCAAAACATGTGGCTTTCTCATATCGCTTTAGCTTCTACGTCACTAAGATGGATAACAGAGAAACAATGTTTACTGGGAAAGTTTCAAAATACATGCAACCCAACAAACCTTAACTAACAATACCAAATCTTGCCACGTTATTAGCGCGAACCAACAGTAACGACCTGAGCCACAAACACTAAAACGTTGGCAGCTGACGGACTGACTGTCTGTTTAAATTAAACAGATTAGGCTCTGTAGATCAGGATTGAAATTTTTGTAATTGCTGTATTGTATTGTTTGTAACATATCACTCGTGATAAGTCAACCAAACACATTTATATTTGTGGTCAAATCTGTTTCTTAGTGACATCAGAATGAATAACTTGCACCTGAATTTTCACCGATATTTTGCGTGATGACTCATAGACGTAATGGCCCCGTTCTGCGCCATCTAACCTTACATGATCACAGTGATGGTCGTCACTCCTGTGCAGAATAACTGTTTTGTTCTACTGAAACTCGGGACGGAAGATGAGGTTAACCTCAGTAATACAAATCACTCATCCGTGTGTACATTTAGAAACTGTAGCTGCTGTCATGAGAGAGGTGTGCATATGTGTGAGACAGATGTCTACAAAACAGAGTGATCGACGAAATGTGTGTCTTAACACAACCGAATAACTCAGTTTTATACAGTTTGACATTGAGGTAGGTAGAGTGATAATACATGACACTCCCATCATCACTCACTCACTCCCATCATCCAACTGCATCAGTTACCGTGAGTAGAGTCCGTCACATTAATCAGTTGGAACTTAAGGAAGAGGCCAAGACGTAAAAATCTGGGCTTCGAGCGAACTCTAACTGGTGACAGGAACATCATACTTTTGCCGTGTATGCCCTTTATCGGAAAATCTACAGCATGGTTTCATGCGTCGATAGTGTCAATGATTTCTTCCCTCTTTGGACGTACCAAAGTTGTCGACGATGTTGACGAAATCACATACTTATAGATATTTTGAAGATATATTCTATTGTATCTCGGCTGGTAGAGCGCTTGCCGCGTTTGGACCTTCCGTTACAATAGTCGGATGGAGTCCTTGCAATATTTAGACGTTTCGCAACTGAGTTTCCTTTGAATATGTAAATGTAATTGTTTAGGAATGAACCACTAATTTATGAAGACAACGGTGAATCAACTTCTAATCGAACTGTCCAATGCTATTGAAACAGATCCTTACTGACGTATTAACGGGAAGACATAGTGGCCAATCATGGTTTAACTGAGCACTGCCTTTACCTAGACCCATTGACAGCCTCACCACAAAACGGTCACTAAGTAGGTGCAATACTCAGATGTTTGAAATCAAGCTAGAGAAAGATTTTAGGTGTCACCGCACTTGTACTGGTAACATTTGGAAATAAGTAACAGAATATACTCATGAGTTGTCATGATAAATAACATGTAAATCGATAATACGGCAAGTGTCCAGACCACAAGTGGGAAACAGACCAGATGTGAACGGTTGCGTATGAGCAATTACGGAACAGTGACAACCTGCACTGAACAAATGGGAGTAATCAGGGTCACCAGAGTGTGGCAATAGCAATGAATCAGTATAAATGGTATCCAATGGTAGCCCGCCTACTGATTACGTGAAGAAAGGAGGCAGACATATGGCAGGATTTAGTGAATCACACATCATCATTATTCGACATATAGTCAAACGAAATCAAGTGAATAAATTGCATTCTGCAACTTTGGAGGTGAATATTTAGCAACTACACATAGACATCTTCGGCGGATAAACATGTCAACATTTTTGGTTTAATTTTACGCTTAAGTCCTACATAAAATTGTCGAGTATAATAAAACCTAGTTAATTAAAGTATAGCAAATGGACCATATGTCTGGATATGCAAACAAAATGTTATGAAATGGGACCGCAGGTCTGTTCTTTAATGAAAGGAAGACGAAACGACATTTGGGAGCACTGAGCGACAAGGAGCATACGTTAGACTGAATAGCTAGTACGGGATTGTACACTGAATGAGGGCAGATAAGTATAGGGTGAAGTGAATAAGTGTTGAGCGGGTGACAGGCTTGTAACCAGCATATATATATATATACAATATAATACGTGAAACACCATTATACGTAGTTCGTACATCTTACTGTTATTCTTGAGAAACTGACAGAAATTCACATAGGCGTAGGTCATTTTGTACTGTCGCACACGACAACCTAATGACTTACGTACCTCACATGTCCGAGCAAATTATAATCAAGCCTACATGTGGGCCAGTAAGTTATCTTCCAAATGCTGTAAGCACATGACGCGATCCCAAACCGTCGGTAATTGAATTCTCCAAACAACTGGACTCTCTTCAGTAAGTAAGCACGAACGCTCAGGGTTATCCTTGGAAATTAGATTACCAAGTGAATATGCCACTGTGTACAAAAACGTGATGATAATCAAACTGGATATGATTGGGCGTGTGGCATTCTTTCCTTCCCTCACTCTCGGATCCATCTATGCCAGTGTCTTTCTTTTGCTCTAGCAGTTACTATCCATATGGTAGGTTCGCAAAAACACTAATTTGCTGTGGGTACTAACCTTGCGTATTCTACCAACCCAAAGCACACTGAAACATATATTTAGCACTGTTCAGATATTGCATACAACTGACATGCCCAGGACCTAGGAGCAAGGCCAGATAGTTCTGATGAACAGCCAGAGCACCGGTTGAGCTGGATGGCCGGTTTATGTGTTCTACATGCTTTTGGATCATGTTTAAAGGCGCAGATATCGAACATTTTCTTGTATTTTCACTTACTTATTAGAGAGGGTACATTGAAAAAAGTCAATGGAAAAAGATAGTGCAAAAGATGTCATACTCTGCGTCTTGTTCACAATTAACAAGGAAACACTGGACACCTGGAGTTTGACATGCTCAAGGTAACGTGCTCTGTGTCAGAAGTTATTGACTGAATCCAGTGTACAATAAACATGGGTGAGACCAGTGTTGTATCTTAATCCTTATCATGCTGCTGACAGTTTAACAATCATTGAAATTTGGCACAAAACACGTGTAGCCGTATGAGCATTTCGTTCAACTTATGAGCTTACCAGATTGGAATGAATTTCCAAACTCCGTGTTCATAGATAAATCTTTTGTAAGGTCTGCTAAGCTATTATGTTAACACTAACGAGCCAGTTAACGCATGATTTCTTGGCCATCAGAGCTACTTTTCTAACACGCTTCCACAGATCACTGGAAATATATTTGTGTAAAACTCCTGCTTCAGTGTTTTTCTGCGTTTTTTTCATGAGTTGCTGAAGTGCCGGTAGATTCTTTCACATTTAAGCCCTTCCTTCGTAGTTACTGTAGTATTCATAAATAATGCAACATACTTGATTCCTTTATCATCGCAGGAATCAGAAATCAAAAACAAAGATCTTTTGCCCTCCTATTGAAACCTATGAACTGCAATCTATTCGTCGAACTCAATGCTTTCAGTTGATTTCCAGCTTCTCAGGAGAACTTTGTATTTCCGATCAGTATTTTACAATCTTGATATTCTTTCGTGCTACTGACAGTAAAAATTCATGCCTGCCATTTAGAGTGTTTATGTACCAAGGCAACCATCTCAATGAAACTCGCAGCGCATGCCAGTTCATTTCAAGCAATACTACGCTGCACCTTCTAAACGACGAGGGTCACAAATATGAAACGGGCTAGTGCACGCATTATGCGTTTTTACTTACGTTTTTACACACGTTTTCTCGAATGATTCAGTGTGAACTAGTGGGTACTGGTTAATCTCCGGATGAAAAGTTCGCAAACTTTTCCATTATTAAACAGAGGAATGGTTTTTTAAACGTCATATAGTTTATTTTCAATTTGAACATCACTCACATTTAATAGCAGCGTTCGCATTCACATGGACTTTGCAGCCAGCCACTTTCGAGAAGAAGCACTGCACTCGAGTTTCGCTCTGATCACAGCTCGTCAGTAGTGCATATGGTTGCCACGGCCACGATTCGAACTGCGGCCACGCTTTGATGAGGCAACCGTGTTCACCACTGCGCCATTCACCTCACAGCAGGCACGACCGAATTATCAACTCGGAACGCTCAGGCACTTTGGCTTGTGAGCAATGATCAGGTTGCCCGATCGTCTCCAGAGCAGACACAGTGAGTGTCCTGTCAACTCTAATCCATAACCGCGCGATCAGGACTTCCGAGACAGGTGGAAATCACCGATCTCATCAAACGTGCTAGGCGATATTTCAGATCACTGATGAGTAGTCGGGGATTCGGTCTATTCTCCAGTCGAATATCACTCACATTCGATCGCAGCGTTCGCATTCACATAGACTTTGCAGCCAGCCTGTTTCGAGAACAAGCACCGCACTCGAGTTTCGCTCTCATCAGAGCTCGTCGTCAGTAGTGCATATGGTTGCCACGGCCGCGATTCGAACTGCGGCCACGCTTTGATGAGGCAACCGTGTTCACCACTGCGCCATTCACCTCACAGTAGGCACGACCGAATTATCAACTCGGAACGCTCAACCACTTTCGCTTGTGAGCACTGATATAGTTTAGTATGAAAAGCGATTTTTACTTACAGTTCACTGTGCTTTGGCCACCAATATGAAAAATTATCCAAAGAAAGTGTAACCACTGGTTACCTCTGCCGTTCTACACTATCTCCTCACAGTCTGGCTCCCAGTTTTGAGAGCTCGGCTATCATCTGTTTCTCAAAACTGTTGAAAGATATCCTCCGATGCGACAGAACAGTTCATGAATAATCAGTGTTAAATAAGTCTTCTTTGAGTCACTGTCTACTGACTGCTTTCAACCGGTGTTAACAATGTATCAAAGTGAAATGTTTATTTGTGTCCTAATATCGTGATCAGAAGACGGTAGGTGGTAAAACCTGGACCGGATTTTTGTACAGGACCGGAAATATGACAAACCCAACTTAATTATCAACTTCTGTGCGTCTTAGGTGTGCGTCACCCTCACAGATAAAATACCTCCTTGGACCTTGGGACAAACGAATGTTTGGGAAACTGAGTTCGGATAATGAATGCTGATTTGAATCGTTCCCCCAAGACGTGCCAAAACTCCGGTGTCACGGAGTAGTAATCATACAGACCATAAACCAGCAGAATATTCATCACTCTACATTTAAAACTGCACTCAGTACCATTATCGACATTATAATACTTTACACAAATACCCACTTCTTGCAGTTGACTGAAAACGACTTGTTTAACCGACGCTGATAACAATCTGTGGCTAGGCCTATGTGTGCGTTCGATCTATTGGGATTCATTCGGTATCTTTGAAGTTCTTTGTTTGACACAATGTCGAAATCGTTAAAGTTTGGTGAATCCGTTTTCGGAGAGCCGGCCCTAAATCAGCTTCTGTTTTACCTCGCCACAGTAAACAATTATGATAAATTTTATACTTAGGCTGATCGCGGAGAATGTACCCTTTGTTTAAGTCTTATTTATGACTGTCAAAGGTTAATCGCCCAAAGTTTCTTGCTCCGCATTGTTTGACATGCTCTTACCTTCATTTATGCTTGGGTGTTTTAATGAGCTAACTTGGCCAGTTTACCAGATCGCCTGTTGGTTGCATCATTTTGCACGTATTTCTACCTGAAAGACTGAGTATCCACAGTTGATTGGAGAGAATTTTGTTGTAATTTTTGGTAATAGTACTATAGGATCCTATTCTTCTGACCGTCTTTTGTAACTTAGCTTCTTACTTGGGAGTCATTCCTACTAACCTGACAGGTTGAGTACGCAATGTTGTTTGTGTATCACTCAACGGGCTATCTTGAATTTCCATGAGCAATTTAACGGCCTATGACGTTAATAGGCATATCAGACTAACTTCTTAGCATCGCACTGTTTGGTTCAATGGCACTTAACTCAACTCCTTATGTCCATCACACCTCCTCGATTTGTGTTGCTTGGGTCCAAAGAGTCCCTGTGAAAGGTTACCTTTACAAAATGAACCAAGTAGGTCAGAAATATCGCACTTGTTCAACATCCAACCAAATAATTATCTACACGTCTATTTGTATATCTTTAGGCCAATATACTACTGCCACGCTCATTTAACCCTTTCTTCAAATGTAACAGCAAATTTAGGATTTTAAGTGAACCTTTTAAACTTTCATTCCCAACTTCCATAGGTACTTTCTAATTCAATCGAGTATAATGCTGCAGTATTACAGCCAACAGTGTTTCGATAAACATTGCTAAACAGTAGACATTCAAGAAACGTTGTGAAGCACCTTATTACTGTCTGATCAGTTGACGAGCTTTGTAGTTATGTATAGAATTTAATCGCTTGAATACACCCTGAACATGATTTATTGTCTTGATGCCAAAATTTATTCATCTATCTGCATGTCCAGATCCGTGCACAGGTAAGCAATCCCGAGGTCGATCATAGAGATTGGAAACTGTGGAACTGATCGATATCGCCCATTGATAGAGTGGCGGTTTTGGTTCGGGCGTGTTCGGAAATCAAAACGTATTTTTTGTTAGTTTGGAACCCCACATGAAAGCGCGATATTTGCTGCGCTCATCAGGCTCCGCGGTAAAAGTGAATAGAAATTGGGAGTTTATCTGTAGCCAATATATGGGAGAAAAAACTGGGTGATACACTGGTTATCTAAATCAGCGTTATTTTACCGTACAGTGGACTGAACTCTTGGCACCACATTGCGGTTGGACCAACAAAAATGGATCTCATTCATGTGTACGTGTTGGTATAATTGTGTATCTATAATTACGATTGTGATCCTCTTCCTTAAGTGATTTTTGAAAAATCTCGGTGTGTACATGTTTGAGCGGTTTAGCAGAAAAGTCATGATAAATGGTCACTGAATCACTTCCAAATGTCTCCGTTTCGCATCCCTAGGAAATTACACGCGCCATATGAATCTGGCTGACTCTTTCAGGACGATCGGAAAATGTGGGTCGGGCCATGTCGGCCTGAGAAGATTTATGCAGTGACTGAATTACAACGGTCACCCACGCGGACACACGCACAAACCCACACACGTACACAAGCAACATAGAAAAAAAGTGCACAGACAAACGCCGGATTTTGTAGACAGTTCTGCCGTGTTCTCGCCTGTGAGCACAAATCAAGTTGAGATTTTTTATGAGGGGTTCAACCACAAACAAAGTCTGGGGTCTAACGGTTGGTCGATTTCATACGAGACCGATGCACACAGGCAAGCGAGCAAACAAACAAACGAGGCCTGTCGAAATAACGGCAGCTAATCACGTTTCCATATGCCACTTCGGCTCATAGATCAATAATGTCAAACAAGGCACAGGGTAATTAAACGTCATCGTAAATCACGAAACGTACGCTCACACACGCATTCACTCAAGCAGTGTGCACATGAACCTGAACTGCAGAGTTGGACTAGAAACAAGTGAATGAAATGCGAACGCTCCGGGGATGAGTTACGGGGTAATTCTGAAAATAACTAATGAGAAGGTTCTAGTGAGGTGACAGAACAGTTAATTGTGTATTTACATAGACAGTCAAAGAAAACAGGCATAGACATTAGACTTTAAAATAAATTCGCCGTCAGTAGTTTGACAGTATTATGAAACTCGGGCATGAATTTTTAATGAAGCAAGTAAAAACTTCATGGGAAAGGACCGAGTGATTCGGCTTGTCACGTGATATTCACTAAAGGGAATCGTCTATTAAACACCCCTGATAAAGATGTTGACTAAGAATTTTGTTCTGTTTGAGGGATATGCTTATACACAACTTATGGTTTAGTTGCATTATAACACATACATAGGTTGATGACAGTTGCCACGTTCCATTCGAGTGTGACCGGCAGTCATTATTTCAGCAGCATGCTTCTTCTGTTGCAAATGACCATTTTCATCAAAAAGTTTTCAATTCAGCTGTCATTCTCAATATTTAGCGCATGCTATTCTGTCACATCTCTAGGCATCTGAGTCTAGCCGTTCAACGTGGAACACGAAATCATTTCATTACACGAGACTTCCGGTGCTTCATGGTCAATCACGTGCAGTCGTGGGTAGGGTGAACAGATTGAGTCATTTTGTCATATGCCACCTACAGACGAAACGTACATCAACTGTTGGAGTGAAGTGATAAGAGGTCGATACCTTCCAGACCAGTATGTGAACCTAGTGAACTGTTGAATTTTGACAGTCACCGACGAGAGTAAACATCTTAAAAATGCACTGCCTTGACACCGAGTAGGTGAAATCAGAAAGAGGAGGGTGACGGAGAGGATATGTTGTGGAAACAAACTACTGATACCTACGGCTACTAATCAGATGGTAACTTGCGCAATAGTGGTCTCAACGCACGAGGCGTCTCCAGCATAAGTTCGAGTAGCAAGACGAATAGTTAGTGAGGTGGTAACATACACAATGCGCTTAAATCAAATTTCACTGTTATGGGTTTCGCGATGTCACCGTTGGTTTCCTCTACAGTTAACAAGTGTTTTGAACAGATATGTTTGGATTTGAATTCCATATGCGACAGAGCCGTGAATGCGTAGGATGAGCGGGTGGCAGACTGGACTATAGTCTGCAAGTAAGGGAGATCTTGACATAATGAATCCAACAAATCTTAGTCTGACTGAATATGCACGCTGTTGAGTAGTTTTCGCTGTTATTTAATAAAACTATTTTGGAGACCTATCCCAAATGGACGCATCCACTCGTCGGCATATAGAACAAAAATTTAGTCGTGCATCATGGTCATCCTGAATATCGCGAAGGAAAGAGTGATGCAAGTTACCACACACAAAAGTGTAATTGTTAACTGTCAAACACAGGAATTTACAACCTGTCTTTTTGAGAGCGAAATGTGTCAATTTAAATGGTTCCAAAAAGTTCTACTAAAGGTGGAGCGAGTTTTGGCATATGAACAAGGAAAATTATGTGATTTCTACACCAATGCGCTAAGGAGTTTAAAGTTGTATGTGCATTTACTGGTGATAATGTTAGGTGAATGTTAGAAGTGAGTTAACGTGGTCTCATGAGAGCCTCAATCATTGTGCCACGTCAGCCTACACAACCGGAACACTACCGTGCTAATTAAGTGAAGTCTTATCGACCAGTTCATACCGTAATAGATTCGATTGCTACCAAGGTTAGATGACCATAATTTTAAGAATATAGTTTGGACTAAGTTACCGGAGTCAGCCAGTACAAACATTCGTCTGATGATGGCTACGAGTCGGAAACCTTCTGGGACAAAGGTCCCGACAAACTTCTCAGCAAGCAAATCACACCTGCTACCGCGGATAATCATAAGCAGTAGACATTTGAAATCCCAACATCTTTGACAGGTGTATAGATTAACTGAACTGGGTTATTCGGATTAGTACAAAACGGGGTGTGACTTTAAGTTGCCTTGGTCATACTGCTGTCCAATTACAGAGGATGACGCTTGTGCGCTATAATGGACAGTTTTCTCGTAACAGAACCAGTTCAGGATGTGAGTTATGATCAAATAGGTGACTAAGCAGAAACAACAGCATGATTAAAAACGTTCTCGAGGACTCTGTCAAATCATCACAACTACAAGGAAACAGTTGTGTGTGACATATCTCGTGCACCTATCGGTCTTGCAAGTTGTCCTCATTCCAGTTTACTGTTCATCAGTTTTGTCATGCTTCAGCTCATCACATTAGTTTTATGTATACATTTACGTAAATATATGTGTATGTATATATTCCAAATTGATTTTTTTGGTCACCAAAGACAATACCAGTGTCTGTATTCCCAGTTTATCAACCTAAACATAACCCCCTCTAATAGGAAAATGTCAGTAATACATAAAATCAACGACAACAGGAATCAAGCACACTAAACGGTAAACATTAAAGTTAGTTATCATTGGTTTAAATGCGCCCACAAAATTACCGCCCGATCGACTTTAACCACAGCATTTTGCGCAGATCTACGCTGTCCAATCGTTACAGTAGAGAAGAATGCAACAGTTATCCGCTTGTTTTTTTAAGGACAACGCCGTAGGAAAGAGAACTACTGGTAAACATTATCGGACACTTAAACGTCTAAACTCATCCAGTTCGTCACATCGTTCCGTCAACTGTGAGCTTAGAAAATAAACTTTCCGCTTGTACTCTGTTTCTCCTGTCATAGTGCAGAGGACTACGTCACTCGTACGGTTGGGCGTTAGCCAAATGGAAATAAAACATATCATCTAGCCTGGTTCGGGTTGGATGTGCAAAACTTGGGCAACAGCGAGCTCATAAACCACCTAGCTGAGACGGACCATGGCGTTCACCGAAAGCGTTTAAATCAGTTAACCCACAGCAGTAATACCACGAATGATCATCCCCACCGACTAGACGCTACCCGGCTAAGAAATTTAAGTAATTGACAGAGAGTGTAAAACCGCTTACCTCCCTTAGTCGTCTTAATCACAATAGCAAGTACGAACCCAATCCGTGGTGTAGGCGTCGGAATTGCGAAATAACTGAGCAACTGTTATCCAGACACCGAGAACTACAACTTGCTGTTCGGAATTAGGTTTAATGTGTGCAATACTGACGGTGACAAATGTGAAGCACAAATCTGTTATCCTATCACTGTGCTATCAAGTTCGTGAAAGAGTAGGTAATGATTATTACCGAAGGAAGGAGTTCGTCACGCAGATTCTGCTTTGTTTCGGTTTAAGAAGCAAACACAATTCTCTTTAATCTTCGGTTACATTGTAAAATGGTAGTTGATTTCAGACAGTACTTTGAAAATATGTGAATCTTTTGAGACAAAAGTTTTGGGGAAATCGATAACATCTGCCATTAAAGAAAAAAATACTGAACACTGAATAATGAAAGTGTACCAGACAACACGGTAACGGAGCAGAGATTAAAGTCATGGTAAGTTCAAGGTTACTGAGAGAAGATTCTGGTGGCACAAAGACGACTGTTGACGCGTACGCAACGTCGCCTTCATAACAGTCAATACCGATATACAAGCAATACAAACAGACACACGAAGTGTCAAGGTTAAATCATATGAAGAACCCTGGGCCGAACGTACTTTTCTGTCGGTGAACTGGGCTGACATATTTGCAGATTGGTTGTTGGTACGGTACAGTGTGATAGCAAACGCGACTTGTGTCAGATTGGGATGCGCACTTCTGTCTGAGACTTCAAAATCCGTTTACGTGTGTCAGTGTGTAGATCACCATAGCTGTAGGTGAACTGCTGAACACAGTGAGGGTTAGGTCCAGTCCGCGATACTTGTTTAGTTGACGGTAAAATGATCCTGGTTGTTCTTTTAGTGATTATGACATTTGAGGCCAAGAAGTTTTATTCAACTAATTCCTTGATCTTATCCTGTTGTACCCTTGGTTGAGTAAATTCAGGAAAACATACTTTTTGGGCATGTGATGTTTATTATGATCGCTTACTTTGTTTGATGTGAGATCAAGCCCGTGGGATACTGTAGTAAAAGCCTACACGATTCAGTGCTTATCCAAACTCCGATACAACAGAAGATCTAGGGGACCAATCCAAAACTCGCGTTGATACATCCCTTCAGGACTGGAAGAGCAGATTCACTGACACCTATTCCGTACTGGAAGCTGACTGGAGTTGTTAAGGCCTTGTCAAAATGGGCGAAAAGTCATCGAGTGAAACCAAGAAGAAGAAGAATTGTCATGATAGATTTCTTGAATATATGAAGTAGTTATGGAATGGTCCTCAATTTATTCAGCTCATTATATGTTATTTATGTTCAGTGAACGATAGTCCTGCAGTCACGCAAGCATAGCACTTAAGTGGCGTTATTTCTCGGCTAGTTTCCCGTGGATCTGTGCCGGAGTTTACTTTCGAATACTTCTGATATTATGATGCATCGTGTATAGGACGAACCGAGCACCGTTCGGATGTCAGAATCATGAAAAACGTCCCGAAACGGATCAAACAGCCGATCCCACAAGCGTTACATCGCAAGTCACAATCGGATGACGCAACACCCATGTTCTGGCAACCACATTCAGTCTGTAAGATTTGGCGTCACTGCTGAGCGTTCCACCGAGCTGAGACGTTGTAATCCTTTTTGTGTAGTGGGAAAGTCCTGTTGGCCAGTATCATGGAAGCATCAAAATCCTGTTTATCAAACACTGTATGCCAGCTGCGTCAGCAATCTATTATGCGTAGACTTGAAAGTGCAGCGAAATGAACCTTGTGCCTTCGTTACCTAAATTACGTGCTATACTCCAGTGTCTATGGTGTGATTGGTCACTATTGCAAACTCTGAACCCCAACTCCCAGTAATACCTACTTCAATGTTCTGGAAACCACTTTGGGGAATTTAGCGGCAAGCAGTATTGTTTTACACGTACGTTTTGATCGTTTGCTAGATGAGGACTAGATCGAAGTACGGATTCCTTATATTTCACAATATAGCGTTGTGTACCTAAAAAAAGCACATTGTGAGGTTACTGCTGCTTACCACTGCCTTCTTTGTATACACGAACTTAGGTCTTGACGTGCAAGAGCTTGCAGCCGCATTCTCCCAGTGTCCTATGAGTCGCTGAAAAAGTCCACAATCAGACAACCAAGATATCTCCAGGTTAGAGATATCCAAATTGTTTCAGTTGGAAGGTATGGATTATATCGACTCTTGAATCACAAGGATGAAAATCCGACCCAATCCTATCCCCCCAAGTGCTTATCCCTGTAGACTCACCCTCCCCTGTTTTTGACCGCTAATGGACCTCGACTGAGACGATTTTGTTTTATCAGATCAGTTTGACGGCTGTGCGAATAGCGAGTTTCCAGTCAGTGTACTTTGCTTAAGTGGTGCGTGCATCAATCTGTTTTGGAGCTCAGCTCGCCCTCATTGTTTATGAACATGTTGATTGCTCGGAAAAATTCTCTTGGGTATGAATGCCTTATTATGTGATTATAGTTCATCCTTAGCCTGTTCGGCATCAAGGTGTAATTCATTTCCAAGAAATGATTCATCGATCAAAACTGTTGAGGTTGTCCAATTATTCACTTTGGTAATTTGTTCAACAGTAACGTGGCACTGTGATCCAATCTTGTTTTGATTATTTGAGATCGTTGGTTTATCGTTACGCGTTGCTCAACGTCTTCGAGAAAGATCGTACAGAGATTTCGACGAAATGAAGTCACTTAATCTTGTTCTGCGAAGTGATCACGCCGGAACCCTTACAACCGTTCACGTGTGCTAGTCAAACTTGGTTGACATTTTGTTGAGTTTAACTCACAAATACTTTTGCTAATGCAATACAGTTTTGCACACCTAATCACAGAATTATCATTGATCTAGATTCTACTAAGGCTTCAGATTTGTGTTAAACTCATTGAAAACAGTGAAGCGGTTGCAACCGGATCTGGAAGGCACTGACATTCTCCTTCGTAATCAGGTAGACAAACGATAGTGATGTTATCGATTACTAAGAAGCCAACCGGGCAAACGCACGTAATTGTTGGTAGTTGTACTTTCACGTTGACCAAACGGGTTTTGATCACCTGGCCCACTCGACGACTGCTCTGAAGCACTGGGCCGATTAACATTCCACTTTCTTTCATACTGCCATCCTTGACCGTTTGAAAGTATCTCCCAGCCTCTCTCAATCAGATCAAGCCAAACAAAATGAGCTGACTGTGTATGAGCGCATGCCCGATCCAGATGGATCCGACGGTTGCAACTAAAGCACGCATCACTCCACATGCACTCACTTTTACCAACCCCTGTTGTCTACAATATGCCATACACCGAACTGAGCATAACACAATGCACAAAAATCACACCCGTTTGGTGCTGGTTAGGTACTCATTCGTACTTTGCAGGTATGTTCATAAGCGATGCTTCGTTTAGTCTTACACTGCACTGAACTGAACTGTGCTGTAATCTGACGGATCACACATTCATTTTAGACAAGATACGGGTGTCCTACCTTGAGGGCATTGTGTCAGTTTCAGTGCTGTGAACAACCTTGTTTTCTGTCATAATGGTAACTGCTTTAGTGGTCAACCAGTGTTTATTACCCCGTGTGCCCAAGTGTAAAAGACAGGTCTTTCAACCCACGTTTGCATATGAATATCTATAGATCTAAACAACACTGAGGCTACAGATTTTCGTCTAGTAATTTAGCCTATTCTGCTCGTTTATCAGTTTGTAAAGTTTAACGTTACTCATGGTTTTCATTTTCATCCAGAATTGGTTACTTGCAAGATCCTTTGGAATGAAAGTACACACACACACACATTGTGGCTGGTTTGTGTCGCGAACTGATTGAATAAAGAAAGTAAGCTGAGCCTAACGTGTTAGTCCGTCTACAAAGACAGATGTCCACAAGATATCTCAATCGGCAAGCCTACATTCCTCCTGATAATGAGGGAGACGGCTAAATAGAGAATGCTGTGGCCCACAATGTTATGTTGCATCCGATAAAGTGGAGCGGACGCGTAAAGCTATCGGCCGATTCTTCAGCGCTTTGGTGGCCACTGGCAACATATGGTAATACGAGCTCAGAAATGACGATGAGATTTAACATCATAATAAACGACACAAACGATTACCACAAGCCAAAACTGATTGCTTCCTTTCAAAAGCTTTTATTGGAGACCAACAGACTGTCAGAGTATCAGACAGAATGATCGGTACGGGTTGTACGAAACGGATTTCAAACAGTATTCATTAACTTAAAATGCAACAAAATTCACAGTTGACTGTAGCACATGCGTTCTAAACGAAGAGTATTTGTAAATCCACTTCCAAAAGAACTGTTCAAAAGACAATTGGGTTTTTTGTTGCCAGCAACAGCGGGATGTAAGGTTTTGTTCAACAACAATTTACCGGTTACTGCTGAGTAGAGGAGGATGGAATAATTCAACAACAAAATTGTTTACATTTGATGATGCCTTTAGCAAATAGGTAAACATTTTAACCAGCCGTTTTGAATAAGGACACTATTAAAATTTCTGCCCTGCTAAATTATATCAGTAAGGCATTTTAAAGAACGGACATACTTTTCATAGCCTCAGAAGACAAGACAACTACAAAAATCTGTCCATCATACACAATCTCTAGTCGGGGAAAAAGTTTAAAAGAAACATAACAAAGATCAAAATTTGCATAATGTCAACTAAGTTACTGAAGTGCATAAGTGTCGTAAACCAAATTATTTTAACTCGTGAAAACAACCACAATTAACATATCAATAAATCCATAGTGAAATAGCACTGTCCACTGCTTGCACAACATTCTTGCATGCAACACTTTTAAACAATACAGCCAAGTTCCTGGAAATAATATGAGTACCCACCATAATGCCTTCAGTGAAAAGTATTTGTGGATGAAAGATGCCAAACAGTTCATGCTTCCTTGAAAGTTGAGCTTTGTTTGCCCTATATCTTGCCTTATAGTTTGCCTCATATCTCTATCAGAAGTGCAGTTTCTCATCACGTTCTGATGAAATGTTGAAAAGTCTCAGCATAAGACCTTAGGTTTTTTTTGCCAGATAAAAAATGTTCACCAATGGGTTTTAAGTATTATAGAAGTGGATTTTTTTTGATGAAAAGACATTTCCAGTTTTCTAGAGTTTTCGGCAAAAATGTCAACAAGAGAGATGATTCTTCTGTAACTGTTCAACTGTAAACAGATGTTAGCCATTGTATCATACTAACGTTGAACTGTCGTGAATTAGCTTCTTCAGCGATCAAAACGATATGGATATGGACTTATCAGTTTTACACGCATCCTGTTTCACGAATTTCCGGTACTTTCGTTTTCGTAAGGAGAGGAGGAAAAACGTGTCCTTGAATGCGACTACATACACATCGACAGAAGAGAAGTTGAATCGCAGTGTTAATAACACCAGAGTTGAAGTTTGGGAACTGAAGGTTAAGACAACACGGTTAGAGAACAGGTCCTTCGTGTTCTTAAGGGCTTTTACCATGTGCGTGACACTGCTGGTAAGAAGCGAACTAACACAGACGAAATGTACTTCATAGTTATTCGAACCGGCTCTGACAGGATCCAACAGCTAAAAGTAAACAATGACGTATGTGGAGACTTCATCGGTTTATGCGTTGGTGGTAAAGTAATGCATCAAATCAGCGGTGCATTAAGCACTTATCGGACTTGAGTAACACATATCTCATTTGCCATAACACGGATTTGTGGGACAAAAGAATAACCTGCGTTACCCAAACGTTAAGAAGCACAAGGAACATAGGTTATGTCCTTTAGTCATATTTGACAAAATCAATCAGAAACTCAAAGACGCTCACACAACTTGGTGTAACCAACATTTCCAAGAGGAATATTAATTAGAATGAACGTTCCGACCAGTTGAACTTAGCCTAACCTGTTAGCGTTCTCTGGTTCTGTTTGAAGGCTGTAAACTCCGAGAATACAATGTGATTTTTAAAGACTCTATAATTTTCCGCCTCAGACATGTTTGTCCACCGCACGATGGAATGTTGGAACGATGAACGATGGTTCCAGTGCCCCCTGCTATATGAGACACACAGCAATCCCCAACGGTCAGTCGGAGATCCTCCTTCACAGTCTATTTCACACGACCTTGCCAATTTATTGATAAACAGATTGGGAATAACACAACGTTACGAGTTACAACTGATTAATAATCGAATCACTTTTGCCAATTTATATCTAGAATATTTTATTTACCGTGTGGAGTACATGGACAAACATTTCGGCAGCAGCTCACCTGTGAAACGATCTACACTGTTATCTGCCTAAACAGGCAGCTCAGTGCATCGTTAAAGACTAGGTATTTTCCAAAACATGGAAAATCTTTAATATTCTTTGAGGCGGTGATTTTTTACGGAGCGCTACCCATCATCGAGACGTATTTTTACCTTTACTGGGAGTTGAGTTCCCCATTGACTTTTTTGAGGCAGCCATGTTGACTCTTGTGGTGCCAAATTCATGTAAAGCACAGTTACACTTAATTGTAAGCAAGGTATAGGTTGTTTAGTCGTCTCTCTATCAGGTTAGAGAGTCTGCTGTGGTAACGTAAAGGTGTACTGTGACATCGTTTTAAAGAGACCTTGGTGGAGAACAAAAGTGAAAACTGGTTTGTAATGCTAAAATCGCAGGTCAGCACTAATAGCGCTTCTTAAGACTGGAAAGGACAGTACATGTCGTGACCAACGCAAAGGTCTTCCAGTACGTTAGTGGCATCATCTACTCTATAACCACGAAAAAGTTCGAACACTGAACCATGTTTATGATGGTCCTCAATTTGGGTTCACGCCTTCAAATTTTAAGCACCGTACTGTTGATCAGAACGCCCTTACTCGAGTAAGATGGCGACATTCTTGTAAACAAAAGTGAACGCTTTTTAAAACCGTCTATTTACTGTCTGCCTGATAAACAGAAATTACACTTGCGAATGACTTCTGGAGACCGCTTAGATTTGGGCAGAATGGTGTTAGTTAATTAGCTATTGGGATATTTATAATAAAATCATTAGAAGGTGAATACTACTAGAGGCAAATCATTCGCTCGACGGAGGTGACTGCTTTTGTGAAAAAGCCGGAAGTTCCCAATCTGTCTTTAAAAAGGTGATCACTTTTTAAATAAATCGCAACAAAAGGTTATCTGTTTTGCAAAGAACCTGTTTTTTGTATTAATTTCCGCTTGCTGTTTCTACCAAGGGAACAACTATGCATTGTCTTATCCGTAATTTGTATTCATATGTGTACATATGTACACACATATATATGTAATTGTGTACGTGGGTATAAATATATATGTTGTTCGTTTAAATGGCCAGCTCATCTGTATATAACAGCAGAACGGAACGAGGTCTACGGTAATGGATGACCTAAAACTACCTCAACAGACACAAAGTGAACGTACGTAAAACAGTCCGAAGTCGTCGGAAAATACGCCATGGAAATAATTTCCCAACTTGACTTCATTAATGTCTTCAGCATATTAGGTAATCGTAACCTTATTTAATCTACCTTTCTGCTTCACGCAATTTAGGTGGAGTATCTCATCATCTGCAGATTTAGAGGTTTGACTACTTAATAGACTTAGCATCTGATGATGCATATCTGTGGACCTTTTGTGTCTCGCATTGCTCAAAAGATGCTTATTTCTATCCACTGTTGGATCTGCTTGACACTATTTATTATAAAGCCATCACGAGATAACCAAGACAGTCTTGTGACTTTGGTTGACCTCATATACAAAAATTCTGGCAGAACTAAACCACAGCAACGTGTAAATCCAGTGAACGCCTGGAGTAATTGAAGTCCGAGGTCATAATCATTCACGTAATTAATGCCAATTGAAAAACCATCGTCTAAATCTCTCCGTGTCAACTATGTAGTGATGTTACCAGTGTTTACTTATATCACTTTCGTCATGTTTGTACTCACGCTGTTTTCACAACCCGTGATACTCACTGCTACACACTGAGCGTACACAGTGTGTTGTTTTGTACGCGTGACCTACAGTGAAAAACCCAGACGTTGACGATATTCCCTAGTATTATTAGTACTGGGTTTATTAACTGCAGAGGGCAAGCGTTGCCTTAAGCCACTCACATTGTTTTGTCTTAAAATTAACATAAGAAAATACTAGCTGCAATGGATATGCGCCGCACACAACGTTTTGGTCCGTTTTCCCATTACACACTGCTTACCAGTCGAGAAAGCTTTTTCAAGTTTTCAAACATTCTTTTGTATAACAGTTTCACCTTTCAGACCTGCAAGTAAGCTTAAACAAAACGAATGACACCAGTGCGCTACTTATGTCTGTCGTGACCTCCACACTGAGAAGAAGTAAGTGTGATTTATTCTGTTTGCTTGACTAGAACAATCACCACTAGTTATCCCATGTGTGAGTGTGCAGTCTCTTTGACTAAAATGGTTACATATAGCATTCGGTATTGTAAACTGACATGCAAAATAATGCTCCAGTGAACGATGGCGTGCGGGCCACGTCATGCCAAGTGACCTTCAGCTAACGCTACTAAACAGTGAAGTATCGCATAATCTGTTAAAGCCAGAAGGACACGTTGTGTGTTCAAAACCAATAGATTATATACTGAGTGATACCCTAAGTGCTTGCTCGGTACATCAGCATGGCAATTCTAATTCCGTTCTTACGACTTGTAACCCCCTTATTATTCGTATAGTCAGGACACCGTTTTAACGAGGTCAGGTATTTGAACAGGCTACAAGTCCTGCTGATTATTAAGTAATTTACTTTCCAGAAACGTTCTGCACAATGCTTTCATGGCTGTTCAGATTCATCTAATAGTACCAACTGAAATTCACTTCTGATCGGCATCCTTCCTGTTGCCTGCTAACTATTTCTTGCTACAAGAGTCCTCTGGGAAAATTCTGGTAAGTTACTCTCTTGGAGGAAGCCAAACTGTAAAAACCTAGGCTTCGAGTAGATTCAAATCAGCAAGAGAACCCGCATTTCACTGAGAAGTATATCATTTTTCAACAGAATGGCAATGCCTAATGAACTAATTCGTGGAATTTTCGAACATTCTTGTTAACGTCGGGAGGATTTGATTAGGCCAGTGGAACGTTGGCTATCTCTGCGATTATCATTTTTGTCGTGCGAATTCCTGGTTAGTCCAGACAAAAGAAACACTGTCGGCAGAATGTTGGTTTATGAGACCACTTCAGAGAGACATTTATTAGTGTACTTGAGTTGCCAACGACTACACAGTTCAAATTACCTCTTTTTCTTGTAACGTGTTGATCATACGAGTGCCTGCTGGGGTTCAACTGCTGAGGAGTTACTAGCATCCATGTACAAACCATCACAAAGAGATGGGGTCCAAGTTCATCAGTGATTATTGTGTTGTTTTCTAAGTCTTGGATTACAGATGTACTCACTGGACCACTCTTCGAAAAGTTTAACAAATTTGAAAGAAGAGGATTTGAAGTTACGTCCCTTCATTTTAACAGAAAAATTTACGTTGATTTATCGGCTGTAACTAACATGTATTCCTTATGATAAGTCAGAAACGAAGTGAGCAGAAAGGACCCGGGATTTTATGTTCAACCGACCAGCGGTATGAGGCAAACTGACATTTCGCGCACTTGACATAGCTCAAACTTAAAGGGATTTTGGTGTAGATCCAACCGATAAACAAGATGGTTGGACTGGGCAAGTCCCTGTTCCGGTATTGTCATCGAATTCTCAGCCGACTGCACTAATAGTACCATACATTCTCTCCTCAGCTAGTATTTCGGTGTTCACCGTCTTTAAGTAGCTTGAGGTAACCTTGCAGTTGGCCTAGTATCTGCTGTAATCTATTGTCCAAATTTGAACTCAATGTACCTAGTAATTTGTTCAATGTTCTGACTGTTTTGTGAGTTAGCTAGCCACACAGACGAAACAGTTGACTCAGCAACCTCGGAAAATAAACGTGTTGAAAGTGCACCTAGAAGATATAAGTTTTGTTTGCTCGCCGGGAAAGTCTGAGGTTACCGTACAATATGATGGAGTCAGTAAGTCCGTTTACAAATTTTCTAACGAAGGCCACCTGAAACGGTTGGGACCAAGTCACGTCAACCTTGCTATTTATTTATTTGGGATACTTCGATTGTTACGGTCAAAGATATTTCTTTCTTTCGAAAATACCCATTGAATTCATGAGAACGACAGTCAGTCGAAACACCCTATCTTGCCGCTCAATTGTGTATCAGTTTCTTGTCAACACCCGTTATCATGTCACAACTCAATGACAAAATTCCACGCTCCACAAACAAGTATTGTGTGTACTCATTTGTTTGCTCGTGTCGAGCACCATATACTGGTAGGGCGTGAACACCATCCTGCGTGGTTGAACAGTGATGTGATTAAAACGGTTTCAAGCGCGATTGTTGCTCACTTGACCGACTCCAATCATTCGGTCAGTAAGAAAGATGCTTCTCGTATTGTCTACCGAGTGCCAAGGGATCGATCAAAAATGGTGAGATTCCGAATGTTGACCGTTGCCGAAGCCATCAGCATCCGATTGCGCAACCCTGACCTCTGTGCTCGGAAGAAGTGTGTGCGGACACTTAACCTCCTCTGGCCCACAATCAAGGAGGCACACGATTTGGAACAGTGATTGCGTAATTGATAACAAACATGTCGTCCTTAATCTATATTGACCGTTTTCCCGACTCACACTAGTCACTGTTTTCATATTTATTGTGTTGTAATTAGCCTGATGATCAAACACAGAAAACAAGTCATGTTCACTACTCTGTCATTCTCAACGATATTTAGTTCCGTCTGAAAAACATTTGGCGCAAAAAATTCGTAATGTCAATTATTCGGTATAATGGAGTAGGGTTGGACGGTTGTTTTTAAGAGCTCAACATAAAAGGAGTTTCATTGGCGTCCACCGGTTTCCACTCTGTTCTAGCTATTTAGCTGAAGTAAGCTGCTATACGAATCAGAGTTTAACACTTAGCGGTTATGGTGCAAGTAAGAACGATCACGTACTCACTTAACGGACCTGTATGAAGTTGTGTTTTTGACAGATAGAATTCCGTGTTACATTGGTGTGAAATCTTGTAGGTGGAGTAAATGACACAATGACCATCGCATAATTGCCCGCAGATGAGACGTGAACAGTCACCGAAACAACTGAACTTGCTCGTAATAACACCAGATTGTCGAAATATTAAGCCTTGCTAGAATGCAGCTCGGAATCCGAATACAGAATGTGACATGGATATGTTCCATTGCCAACCTCTAATTAGAACGACGCCCGGAACTAACGCTTCTTCTTGAAAGAGTACGGCTGATGATTCTAACTGAATGTAAAAATCATTATACATATGGTTGGTATTTAAACTGTATCATGTGAAAATCATCGACTATCCCTCGGAACACGTTGGTTCACCTCACTTTTTTTACTGTGAGAGTAAAAGACGACATGTTACCCTGTCTTTCCAAATCTTGTTTCGCAGGAGTACAGCAAGATTTTTAGTATATGACCGACAGTGCCAAAAACGTCCTTTCGAAAAAGCTTGATAAGACTGTAACATTTCTTTTTATTCTGTGAGTACACCTCACCACCACTATTTGTATTCAGAAGCCTGCTCAGGTTAAGGTTATTTCCGATTAATACTGACACAGAAAACCTTCGTTTGCGGGTTACTTGACAACGACTTATGATAGGAGAACACATAATGACATTTATGAACACCATATGGCCGAACGCACTGTTAAAAATCAATGGGGTATGGGCACATGATATACCATGAGGTGATGTCAGCTTACATAGGACCGACGGTTTCATACAGGACAGTCGTCGATCTCTGAATTATTCTGAGAGTCAGAAGCATATAATGTCAGATAATGGTATGATCTTTGAGCGAACTTTCCGACCAGTATTTTTCTTCAACTCTGCACAATACAGAAAGTAATGAAAACCCACTGGCGCAAGACTCTAACTTTGATTACTTTTAAACTGTTATTCAAAAACTATGTTTTCACTATCATAGCAGCTGCGGTCGACAATCTTGTCATACTCAGCGCGTTGTCGTATTCTTTAAGTTGGCCAAGCTCACACCAAATACCTTCAAGAATTCCTAAATTAAAAACTCCATCACATGACCATACTTCTAACTCATTTTGCACAATCTGGTTAGTCGTACATAGATGACTGACAAGAAAACAATACAAAACCTTAACTGATAGGGCTGAAAGTACCGGTCGATGTGTATCGGTAATATTGTTCACACCTGATTCTGTGCCCAGAAGACAGTTGACTATCATTGTTTGCAGTGTGTCTAGCACTAAATGTCACACGCGATCCAAATCGATTTGTACGTCTAACAATTCCATTTGTGAGTTGTTTTTCTGGTTTCATATCAGTCACACGTTTTTAGTACTGAAAAGAATTCACTTTGTAACTTCTGTGTTTCGACCGTTCTGTTTAGATGATTCGACAGGACTCGATTTCGTAAGTAATGCTGACTATTTTCTGTCCGGCAGTCTCTACTGGAGTCAACTGATGTAACCGAAGCAACCCAGTGCTCTCTTCATGTTGTCAACTTAACTAACCACCATAGGAGATATCGTAAAAGACATGCGTTACTTTCAGCCCACAACTTCACATTAAGTGAGACAACGAAAGGTTTGACAACTAACTCGCCCATTTATCATCCACCCATCTAATTGTTTGCTGTAAAAAGCACATTCGTGTTATCGTAAATTTGGTACGGATGTGTCATTATCAAATGCATGTATCTATCAGTTTTTTGTTCTAATTGCTTTGTTCAAATAATCAATTAGACAAAACAGAAATGTGGTGCGAGATAGTAGCATTTCGGTTCACTCTCGTCAGTGGCCAACATAAAACCAGCAAATCTCATACAAACTGCACATTGCAGCAGCTATTGAACGGGCCAGCCACAGAGTTTTGGTACGCTAATGGCGTGATCAATGTAATGGCAAACGGATTGATTACGTCAGCGCCTTCTGTGCACACAAAAATAGGCTGTTTTTGTTTGGTTAGTATTGTTCCACTGGTCACAAGCAATTTCGACTTACGATTACTTAACAATATCTTGAACATTCCGATAGGGTCAACTAGGTGACCGGTTGCTAAGATGGGCTTGACGATCGATGAAGCTGGGATTTTCGCGGTTGACATTGCAGCCAATAACCACTTAGGAATGAGTTCCGCTACTCGTTGATGCAGGCACCAATGTGTTCTGCCTATTTAGACTTCATCACAACTGCAGTTGAACTGGTACGCTACGTGAGAGGCAGTGATCGGTTGTGTGAATGGCCGTCATAGACAAACAACCCCGATGCTTAAAAATTGCGCAATTGGATCGCTGGGTAGGTGCGTTGCAAAGCCGACGTCAGTTTGTGACTAATGTCCTTGATTAGGTGGTCAGTCTCAAACTGGATATGCAGAAATATATTCTTTTTACCCGTATTGCAGCTTCCCAATTTTGATTCTTACTGTGGATGTTCACGAGCTTTTCTGGATTACTACCATCAACTAGTGTTTTTTCTAATGAGCTCCTCTTCTTCCTCCAGTCGATCTGCAGTACAACCACTGATTTTACAGTGTCCACTGATGAGAGTAGATCGAAATGTTAACATCTTGCGAAACATTTCTTCTCTCTGTTTCTTTGTCTAGATGGGTAGAAGGAGCTCACTGTTTTAAATAATCAACTGATCAGATGAAATACAGACAACAAACTAATTTTAATTCTCAAACTAATCGGTAACTACTTTAATGCTAGCAAAAATCTAACAAAAATGTGTATCGATAAAACCATCTACTGTTCTACGATTGTCTACAACGCTGTACTAGTTTTCACAGGCAGCTTAGAATCAGTTATCATTGCTAATTGAAACACATTGGTTATTTAAGATGCAGTGGCACCATAGGTACTTGTGGCCGATTCATTTCTTCTTTAGATTTGTCTTTCAGTGATAAAGCCTATGCACCTCACTTCAATTTGGAAGACATACCAAAATTGCTTACCTACCTCTGCAAAAGTTTACGGTTTGTATGTTGCTTATTAACCTGGCAATTATTCAAAGATGTCGTGGTATATATATTTCAGTAGAAAATTGGATTATTGCTCCTAAGCGAGTGCGGATAAGGTTGAGCTTCCGTAGGCTGAAGTCTTTTTTCCAAAAAATGTGCCGAACCGATATATCAATATGTGGAAGCGAAACAGTAGAAACATTCCATTGCATTGGTTATTCTTCCTCTTGTTGTGTACATCTGTTTCAGACAATCTTCAGTCTGACGTATTTAGCAAACACTTTGTCTAAGACATCCGCTTGATACAAAAATCATGTTCACTGCAGACTAAACAATCACGCGAACAATACTCCTACAAGATGGGGTCGTCTCGTAATGTTGTTAACAGTGTGATATCGCATAAGTTCTAAATTCCAATACCAGACCCTTGGATTCACTAAATATGGGTGCAATTGACGACTATTGCTCATTTGTTAAGCCCAAGTTGATATAGCTGAGAGCAGAGTAGTTTGTTTCCGATTTGTTTGTCAGTTACATTTGAGAGCATTTCTACACGTCTCAGCGATCTTTGGATTACAGATGTTCTAAACTACTGATTCGTCGACGTAACGGTAGTTGGTTTACGTTCAGATATAACGTTGTGGTCATAAATATTGTGAGTACACCATTTTGCAGTTACCTACAAAATACTCTAGGCCTAAACAAGGATAGGCAGAGAGTTGGTCTGCTTTATTATCAATTATGTTTACAGAATCATTTCTGCCTCTCACGCAACAGTAGTGCTGGATACCCGGTAGATTGGGGGTGGTGGTATCAACTGACGGATGTATTTCAAATAACGAAAACGTAGTGTACAAGCTAGGGGAGTTAACGGTATGCCAAAGAATTTTACTGTAAGGGAAGTCTGGCGTGCATTTTATGCGGATGATTATAGGAATGTGATAGCCTTAACCAAGTGTGGGTAGTGATCTATTTAAAGCATAAACAATGAATTAATTGGAACCTGCTAGATGTAATCCATTGGCGGACGAAGCATTGTGCTCTCATACTGATGCACCTGACACACCATGTATCGCAAACCGGAGGTGTGATGCTAACACTTCTGATCCAAGTTTCTACATAAATCGCTAACTAAATGTGAATTAAGTTCCCAACCTTTTGGGTAATCCTCGAAGTGTTATCAACTACCGCCTAATCCTATTAGGTAGGACTAGACAGAATTTTGACCCAATTATTTTAAGAGATTTCGGCCCTAAGCAATTCGGTTAATGGGCTGTTGGAATACCTGTCACATCATTTTCATTGACTGGCTACAGTGGAAACGAATGTCGGTATTCCATGAAAATTGCACGTAAAAAAGATTTACTAAAACCGGTAACAAACAATCAACTAGAAGACTTTTAAGCAGGAATATTTGAATCATAGATTAGCCAATAATAGATGAATGATGAAACTGTCCCAGGGATGTACACTCGATGGATCTTTGTGGACATTCTGTCATTCAGTCTTGTGTGACTTGTAGTGTCTTCAGTTCATATTTATGTTTTGCAAATCTGGTATTTATTTATACATGCTGTTTCGTTAACCTCACCTGTACACTTGTTTGTAAGCATCATCATCACTTTTGAATATAATTTTGTTGTCTTGACCAATACAACGGGAGTTTTTGCGTGCCTTCTCTGTCTTCTTCGTTTGCGTGGATATTTGGGCTGTTGAATTAATCGCACGACGAAACCTATTGTTAGCTCCGCGCGTTTGTTGACCTATCGACACCGAACGTTCGCCATTCCACGTCCTGTGAGGAATTATCTACCAGTCGTCGTCCGGACCTACCCCCTTGGTGCTGTCTTTCTCTCAGGCGGTGGCCTATCCAATTCCACGGATTCTAACCCGTCAGTGAGTCATTCCCATTTTTGGATACGTCTTCCTTTTACCTATATGTATACCTTTTTTACACACCCGTTAGCGTTACAGCTCCTTTCAGTGCTACCATGTTTGGTCATTCGTATTATTTAATTAATAAGGCCACTACGGGCTGATGGAGGGTGCCTTATCAGTTGATTTCCACAACACATTAACTAACGCTAGACCACAAATTGTGTTATATCACTCTTCTGTCTGCTCTATTCAAATTTGCATCGTATAATGATTGTCTCATATAAATATGTGTATACATATATCCTTAATGTTAATCACATATAAAAGTTTCAGCTGAATCCAGAGCGTAGCTACTTGAAATTAACGCCAGGATCAGCAAGGCTTTCATCAGAAACGAATGATGGAAGATGTGCCCTTCCAGAAGTGGTTAATTAATTACAGTGGAGTAGCAAAATCATCCTTGAACAATGGGAACGGAAAATGTAGGTATGTCATTCATTATTTTCGTTAAGTTTGACATAAAAGATTACTTTCAGTGACCTTTCGATTGGTTCGCACCCGTTTTTGTATTTCGTTTTTATCGGTTCAGTTTCACTAAAGTTGTAAAAGTTTTGTAACAGAAATGCTTTCGTGTTTCCCATATATCTAAATTGAAAATAATCCGTCTAATACTCCATCAGAATGCCGTTACTTCACACTAATAAATGTAACAGTACGACAAACTTTTACGGAAGCTAAACTTGATACATTTTACTAGTATGCATAAGAAAACGGGAGCAAACAAAACTTGTTTCCTGTGTTTCACTGTCTGGTCAATTACAGCACAATGTTGATGAAAACATGGGTGTAAAAGAATATCGGCCAGTAAAGGTTACAGACCGCATGTTTAAAAACAGCCACACAATCCGTGTTCCAAATTGTGAATTTCTTGGATTGTGGTCCAGAGGATGTTAAGCGTTGAGCTGAAACACAAATCAGTTTTTGCGAATAAGAATTATGCGGTCCTTGGTCCTCCTTTCAGAAATGATCTTACAGACGGAGCTATCACCACAAAACTGCCTTATAGCCCGATTGTTTGCGAACCTCAATTCTGCCTCCTGATCATGTCACAATTCGAGGTAAAGTCCAGTGTTTTATGACACACTTGTGTGTGCTGGTCTGCACATTGTTCTTCAACATCAAATTCAGTGCATTACAAGGCGGTTTTTTGATAGAGTATTTAGTCACCTTTGTGTTAGAGTGAACACTGACATCATGGAAACAGTTTCAAACGCGACTGTCGTTCAGTTGACTGACTGAGATCGGTCCGTTAGCTAGAACGACGTTTTTCAGATATTCTACGAAGTACTCAAACATTAATATAAACTAGTGATTCCAGATGTTGACCGCTGCCTTGGTCATTGGCATTCAATTATGCAGTCCTCACCTCCTTGTTCAGAATGGGTTCGTGTGGAGAATAAGTGTTCATTAGTGTACAGTCATTCCACCACGTGAGTTGGAAATATGACTACGTAACCACCAGCAAACGTATGGTATAAAATCCTCGTTAGTCTATTTTGTAGGTCACTCTGGTTGTCACATTTTATATTTATTGTTTTGCGGTTAATATGATGATCAAACGCAGAAAACAGGTCCTGCACACCATCCGGTTATTCTCATACTTGTTTCATGGTTCAGCTATCATCATTCTTGTTTAGTTCTCCGGTTCCCGACCGTCTTTAAAGGTGCCACCATAACTGTCTTCTTAGCCACATCGCACCATCCAGTGAGCTCGTAGTGGGTCCAGTCGAATTGTCACAGTTAAAGATATAACCAACACGACCGTGGATAGTGTTCACGTTACCTGATTTTCTGAAAAGGTTGCCCTGTAATCATTCTCCAAACTCTGATTCATAACCTTGTGATAAGGACTTGCCTGACAGGTTGTTCTCAGGGAACTCAATGCACCTGTAGCCGAATTTTACTAGGAATGTCAAGAGAAGCGATTACAGTATCGACCCACCTCAAATCCAGAGATCAGTTGTAATCATGTTACAAGTGTGAAGATGAAAGTAACGATTGTTAGGCGAGACTAGGCAACTTTCATCTATCAGTGAGGAAAAAGGAACCTGATTATCACAAGTCAAACAGCACATAGAAGAATTCACCGCAGGTCTCGCTATTTTCACCAAGTTTTCGGGGAATTTCTGCTCTTCTCAAAATGAGCAGTAGAGTCAAATTTTCATTACGTGTTTTGAACGAAGTAGACCTTGTGTTCCTAATGCAGAAAGGCTAGAGAAATGCACACAATCCGTGTTCGCTCAACACCAAGCCAAAACTGCCTTTGCTGTGTGAAACACTAAGCCTGAACACCAAGCCTGAACTAAGCTGAACGTCGTCCGTTTTAGCCAGACGATCCGTTTGAATCTGGTAAACCAATTAGGGTTCACTTGATTGGCAGCTCGGATGACAGAACTGTGCCGCACTCAGATGCTTCCGAGCTGGCCGTCAGAGCAAATTGCTCCGTCTGCAGACTTATTTGATAGACAGATGCTCTTATATGTCGGAGAATGACGGAAAACAACCTCCCCCCAATAATTGCTTTCACAGAAGCCATATTTTTGAAGTTAGCAACTGACGTAACATTTACATTCAACTTACTTATGGATTAGAAGTAAAAAATAAGTCAAGAGTAAGATAGGTGCAGAGGCTGGAGCTAATTTTAGTCAATATGGTACGGTGCGGTTCACCAGCCGAACAGGTATGGGAGTGGGTGGGGTGGCTACCTATTGCAGGAACCCAGTTGCTGCATATCAAATTCACTGAACACCCATGACAGACTGTCTGTCAATTAGAGTAAGTCGAGTCTTTCTATTGATCTGCGGTGGTGAACAGCGATAAGTGGTTTAACAGCGAGTTGTGGCTAACAATTCCAAACCTTTTGCTTATCGTATTGACGGATCATGGCGGAATACCAATTTCTACTGATTTCCACAACTGTGTTTGTGGGTGCAAAACGAACCAAGCACTGATGTTGAAAGATTAATTTCATATACGAGTGTAACTGCTACTCGGTCTCCCTATGGTTGCTCATGGAGGTACATTTTAACCGTGTTATTGATTTCTACCCTAGTGACACAAATCTCGTGCCGGAAAACAATGGTAATTTAGGTACTACTCCAGAAACACAAGGGGACTGTAATCAGTTAGCTGTCCAAAAAGGCACACCAGATCCGCTGAGGCCGGGTTAGTCCGATCTTTGTGCAGCAAAACTCTATTCCTTTTCACTTGAGTAGACGACATATTTGGACCTAAATATCTTTCTGCTGTTTTCTACCTTGTACGTACTATAACACTTACAATTGTTTTACATTTGCAGCTGTCCTTTTTTCAAGAATCATCAGACTCATCATGACATAAATATGAGTTAATGTTGCAAAACTTGCGGCTCCGTTTGCGAGTAGTATGGTACGACTCGTACGCACGGGGACTAAGGGAAAAGTCACAGCATCAGGAAGACGGAGTTCCGGTAACGACCGTTGGTAGCACGTATATGCACCTCGTGTGACGTGTCACTTAGGTGAATGATAACGTATTGCTGCCCAACGAATGCCGACACATGTCAGTCATACATAACGGTGTACACATTTGTTGATCTACGTTTTCACGTATCTTGTGATGGAGTTAGTGAAACAAACGTCCCTGACAAAACATCTTTTGTGGTCACAACGGTCACCTCTTATTTCGTCGAAAATTCTAGTGCATTCTCGAAAGCTAGCCGCCTGTATCTGTATGGTCCAGCTAACCGAATGTTACCCATCAACGTATTCCACAGGTATGAAGTACCCTATTTTTATCCGGACCGACCGAAATGTAAAATTGATCTGGACGTGTTCATAAGTCTACATATATACGTAAACCTTGACTCCTACGCAAGATGGACTGTATCTGATCCACGTCGGTTTTAAAGGAAAAAACCGCATACAGCGAGTAGTCGTCAGACCCCAAATACGTGAGATGGCATGTTAGGTGTACCTTGGTAGGTCGATAATGCAAATGAGCAGCCCTGTCAGTTTCAGGCAAACACAGTCAGGTGATAGTATTTTTAATTCTGCTTTGACGAACAGTGGAAACTTAAGTGAATTAGTAAGCCGTCAGAGTTCAGGTTTCTAGAAAATTAGTTTGAGTGAACGAAAGATGGATAGAAAAACTCATAGTTTACCGTGTGTATTCTGCTGTTCTACGGGCAGTCTGCCTTTTCAAACGTACAAAATTAGGAGAGAAGGATCGTGAGCGGCGTTTAGACAGTAACAAAACTGGGTTATCCGACAAACTTCTAAAAGAACCACTCGGCACCCGAACGTAAGGCGTTCGTTGGGCGGTTCTACAGCACTCATGCGAGAAACATCACACTACTAACCCTATTTTGGTTACGGAAGAATAAGAATGAAGTTTTTTGGCGGTGATGTATAAATTGGACGCTGTTTAAATATGACGAAGAGTAGCGTGTTACCAACAGCCTAACGGGAATTTGTGATATTTAGTGCGTTGTATAAGTTTTAGCTGGACGGCTCTGATACGTGGAAGTTGCATTCACATCATCTTAGAAACACTGGTGTGCTTCAGGAAGAAACTGAATGATGGATGAACGCTGAGATACTGTAATGCATTCATGACCCTAGACCAGAGTAAAATGTCCTTTCGGACGTCAACTTCTTAAAGTAACACTTTGTTATCGTAAATTTGGTACTGACGAGTCACTACGAAATGCGTGCATCTGCCAGTTTTCGTGTTCTGACGGTTTTGTTCTAACTTCTGAAGGGAATGAACTGTTTCGTAATTTTTAATGTCAGTCAGTTTCGCATATGTCCATATAGATCATTTTCCCGCAACACAGTATCTCTATACGTGTGTCCAACGTCTTGAAACGGGTGTTTTTGCTTCACGGATTGATTACGTTGGAGTGGTTAGTCCTGGCCCAAACTCACGTGAAGACTTATCGTTATTGTTTACCCGTAAAGCACACGAAGATGCCGTGATATGCAAACCTACGACCGAACTTAGTTGTACCTGAAGAAGAAGCATGAGAGGAAACTTGCCCCGGTTAAGATTAGTGTCTAGATCATGCTAAAACTTTGTATGTGAATTATGAGGAGAACTGGAAGAGTATTTCTCGATGTTCACTACCAGCCTGTCCTGTTGAATTAGACTTCCAATTTTGTCACGATTGTTTACCTATTTTCCTTAATAGCTTCTCAAAGGTGTATACGTTCCTGTTTTAATTGTATTAGTAGAAGTCACTACAGTCGTCAGTATTGTTTCTTCCAAAAAATTGCATTTGGTTTAAAGTGAACAGAAATGTTGGCAAAAATTGGGCAGTCTTAAAATTTTGTCGTTGTATATAATGAACCCTTGCCAATTGTTCCCATGATCAGTTCTCATTACTAACATAAAACTTGTGGCACATTAATTATATTTGTCATAGTAAGTATGAGAAAGAAGCTGAACGTAGAAATGACAGAATCCTGTTCTTTAACTAAAAAGTACTTTGACATTACTACGAACGGCGGAAAAACGGGAACAGTTTTGTCAACCAGGGACTTACGGCCCGACTGTCTAGTTATGTAAAGACTGTGTTGATAAGATAAAACCAATCAGTCTGCACTCTACACTTCCGTGCTTACTGATGATTTTTTTTATTATGGAAAACTGTAATTTAACTTTGCTTCCGGCAGTACAGTTTTGGAACGTCTACAAGTTGTGATTGATTGCTCAGAGGGTCTATTTCGAGTACATCATTGTTCACTCTCTGTTGTTGACATACAACACACCCTCTCTACCCGCTACTCTGTTTTCATTTACTAATTAAATGCTAGTATCTGCCACCTGATTAGACAGTTCAATGGCATTTACATTTTTCAAGAATGGTTACCGACAGATGGGTGAGACAGGACTAGAATTCGTTTCACGAAGGTTAATCTCCTCAATGACCACTATATCCACTGTTGGCACCACTCACTTGTACATTTGTGGAATCAGTAATGGGAATCAAATGGTTGACGGAGGGATAGTTCTATTTTATTCACGTATCTGGTAAATTAAGTCCAGGACAAAAATACGCAAGTACTTTCGTGCCCGCACCACGACTGATTGAATAACTGTGGAGGCTCGGATGCATGCACATAAATGTATACGAGAACACCACAACAAAAAGAATTGCCCAATTTCTAACCCGAAACTAACCATAAACATTTGAATGTGATAGTCAAAATGAGGCGTGGAACAAATAAACAGGTTTTCGCAGGTGCCACAAGGCCGATGATAATTGTGATTTCAAAATAAGCTCAATTGGATTCGGCTGGATTCGAACCAGTAACAGAAACAACGTGCCTAAACATGGCAAGTGCTCTACCAGCTAACCTACGAAGCCACAGTGGGAGCTCGGAGGTTTCACAGTTGAACTCAGCAACCCAGCCATTCCACTGTCTCACACGGAATCCACCAAACGATTCAGAGGACCGACTATCCCGGCGGGGTTTCTCAAACGGTTCTCGTTGGAATCTATCAGCGACGCTGTTGTGCAAAGAACTTGTGTAATGTTCTAACGGAGTTGTAGAAACACAAGTGGATAGGTGAGCCTACATTCTAATGGGTTGATCAACTGGAATCGTAGACATTCTGTGTTAATTATTAGTCCAGCCACCACATGTTTTGTGGCGTAGCGGAAGTTAACTACCACTCTGCAACGATACAACATCAAATAAACCGCTTGGCTTGTAGGTGACATTCGTTCGACATCTGGGTGTGTCGGATGTGAAACAACTCACCAGAATCAGTTACGAGAGTGTCATGATTTGATTATTCCGACCGTAACTCAAACGTATACGTTAACCGTTGTGCAACGGACAACAAAAAGTTAAAACTTCTTACATTACAACCAAACTAACCGGGCTGAATCAATAGGTTTCTTGTTTACACAGCCTAACGGTGAGTATGTGATACACAGACACACTTTTGACATTTGTGACATGCTGTATACCTCTTGAGTGGGTTGTCCCGTCCTCGATACTGTTTCTTCTTCCAGTAGGTAGCCAGTCTGCCGGAGGACGAAGAAGATTCCGATACAGCACCAGGCAAAATAAACCGCAGTAAAAGACCGGGGTTAAGGGACATAATAGGAACATTGAATGGCCTATTAAGATGAACCCTTTTGTTCTATTTTAGTTTAATCATGAAGGTACTGTATGCAGGCATGTCCAGCAGATTGTAGAAAAGCATTAAGAGCTGGCGAACCGTTTCACTTACGACTGTACGCTACAGTAGTCTCATTTGCATAGTCGACTCCTCTTTGCATCGGAACATAATGATTAGTCTCTTGTTCAGTATGTTGCGAATAGCCTATGTTTATGCGGTTTGTCTTATGACACCTTGATGAAAACCTATGTCATTGTATTGACTTGAGAAAGAATTATCGAAAACAATTGTTCGTCACATCGTCACTTCTGATCTTATGGGATTTTTCCAACAATGGCCAAACCGTTGTCAGAATTGATTATCAGGGCTAAACTTGAGTTGCTTTCCGGCCGGTGGCGTTCGTGAATAACAACTTTGAACGACAGAGCGTCTCTCTCCTTCATCTTTAAAATCAGTAACGAAAGCTCCCATTTTTATCCATTCAATGTCACTCTTCATTTTAGAGACTTCTGACCAAAGTACTATGATGCCAAACGCTGTGCCTCGTGTCCTCTGGGAATTCCTGTTAATTTCAACAGCACACGAATAGCTAGGTTCTTCCCAGAATCTTCGACAGCTTCTACATCCCTGTCAGAATGAATATATTTCCGTAGCCAAGTATCACTGGAAAGAGCAACGGTCACTGGAAAGAATCACTCATTAACCAACAATCTCTCTGCCTACGTTAATGTGTGTACTCGGGTGTTGACTGTTTCCATTGCCCTAGCATGATGGTCTGACTTGTGTGCCGCCCTTTTGTGGGAGGATCGGGTGACCAACCAAGGTTTATATATCGTGCTAGTGTCTGCGTAACAGTGCCTGAACGGTGAAGCACAACCCAATGAGTTAACAGAAGAGCTACATCTACACTTGTAGCATTGATGTTCTTCCCATACAGGAGAACCAGTTTAGAACAGAGGCATCTGAACAAAAATTACCCCAGTTGCCTAACGGTTTGCAAGGGCCGCCGACGTATTTTTATGTATGGTGAGGAAATTTGCATTACTCCTCAAATACTCACTCTGGTTCACAAAACATCTACTGCATGCAGCGGTACTCACAGTGCCCAGCTGCAAAGTAAGACCTTCGAGTCACTAGTTCCGCTTCCTTTTGTCTTGCAGATGAAACTGTTGACCCAGAGACTCAAGTTGGTTTCCCTCAAGTCAATCTAAGAGGCACCATGGGTACAGGACGATGTCCGCCGGGACATGGAATGTGTGTACACTGCATTGTCGCCTCAGCACCAGACGGCTGGGATGAAGCAGCGAGCAGATCGTGATGAATGTGTGGCTCTGCGAAATCGATATCGTAAACCTGAATTCGATAAGGCTTGCGGACCAAGGTATACTAGTGGAAACAGACACTGGGTTCATCCTGTATTGGATACGTTACTCCAAAAAATATGTGTGGGAGAACGTTGTGTATTTCTTGGTTACTTGCAGGTTTCAGTCCTTGAGTCACATTCATGTGCCCGTGACTCGGTCGAGGTAGGTGTGCTACATCTGTTGTGCCCATGGTCCAACCGTTTGTCTTACCGGTGGTACAAGTGAACAGACTTATGATCAGATGTCCACCAAAGTTCCCACGAAACCGGTGGATAGCTGACTGCTTGCTGTGGGCTACTTTGTTGCGCGGGTCTGAAGCGAATCAGCGGCCTCATACCTCTCGTTATTGCTGCACTCAACGAAAACAGCAACCGTCAGCTCTGCCTATATGCTACTCATAGGTTAACTGCAGGAAACACCCGAATTCAGCTGAATGCGAACGACTTTAGGACGTCGAGTTATCAACAAACTAATCATCGCTAATTCCCTGAACACGTAATCGTATGACGGTGTAACATTGAAAAATCGCATACCAAGCGGGCGATGTACGGATGTAAATGCATCACGCAACACGGATAGGTCGCGATCACGTTGTTCATCCATCATTGCAAGCACATTCGTTTTGGGTCACTGGGACAGAAAAGAAACCAAACCTTTTCCATTTTAAGAGGTCTCGACATCACTTTTCCGCATCGCCATTTCAATCCAACATGTTCCAAGGGATTTCTCTGATTTTCATTGACGTACGGGGTAGCACAGCCAATGTACATGTGGACAGACTGACCTATACGGCGATTGGCTAGGTCTTACAAAGTGACGGACTGCATATCTGCTGGGTGCAAGGTGTAAACAAAGCTGGCTCGACTGGGCCTAGTCGCAGGGCTGTCGGGGGGCAGACTAACACGTACCCGGTGAGCGCTGAGTCTGCGAGTGAGTACGTACGCCACCGGAAGCACAGGGATGACACATCTGGCAAACCAGTCTTGTAGCTGTGGCCACGAGTGATCCAGTCCGATTGGCACAGGCTACAGTCAACCTCATCTGGAAGGCCAGATACGTCCGGTGAGCCCTGTCTAGGGCGGTCGACCGCTAACCGTTTGGTGAACAGACAACTGACGCCCGTGATAGCTGAGGCATGACAGAAATAGCCTAGGTGATCGATCGGGCGGGGTCTCCAAGCCTACGCGTATTGTGTCTGGGCTGATCTCAAACCACTGCAGGTCCATCTGGGCTTTAGATGGCCAAGGTGAGATGCAGGTGAGACAAACCACCTCACGGGGTTGACGTGTGTCCGGTGGCGATTAAGTACCACAATGCGCAATTAGCGGTATTTCGGTGTTACGACGGTTCGAGTCAATGAAGGACACTGGGAGCTGTTAACTAAACGTGAAAATTTGTCAACTGACGATTTATGCTGAAGCGGCCAAATGATTCATGACAAAAGCCAACTTCAGGACGCACATCATCCATCCACTTCGTTTAACGAATATTTTCTGGCAGGTGTCTGCTGAAGAACCTGAATACTTACCACTTCTAATTAAATTCGACCTTCTCCCATTTCCCCCTCTATCGATCTGCTTTGTGTTTTTTAAAACATCCTGCACATCCTATAAACGTACAGGTTGCCAGTTTCCTAACTGACAATAAACTCTGTTCCGGGAGCGCATAACTATCATATTTCTGCTGTAGAAACCTCTGAACTTGAGCTCACTGCGTAGTCGATCACCTCTGCCTGGATGGAAGAATTTCCTGTAGTTTGCCCCACAGTACCGATCTCTCAAGTGAGCATTGATCAGTACCAAGTATCCATCAGCTCATCATTTCTCATTTGCTGCTACACGTAGCCTTCATACGTTTGTTCCACTCTTCAATAAATGTATGCTAACTTCGCACTGGTATACGAGAAAGAAGGTTAGCCTATTTAAAGAAAAATTCACACTATTTTTTGTTCAACTGTGCATACGGCTCGAGTAACCTGTGGCTGGCAAGCCTTCAGCTGACAAAGCCCAGTTAGATGGAGAGATTTGATTTTGGTGTGTAAGGTACTACATCGCCCTTAACATCGCTGGACAAAAATAGTTTTGCTAGGCGAGAATAACCATCTCAGAGGTAATTGATTAAAGATGAAGCATCAGACGATCCGTTTGACCTGTGAGGACCACTCTTCCAGTAACCGGGTATGCCCAATTTGTCTGTGGTTACTTCATCATTGGTAGCTGAATACAAACACACACCGCATTTATTCACGACACCAAACCGTACCTTCAGATAACCTGATAATCGGAATGACGGCGGTGGAATGAAGATACTCTTGATCTCCTACGCTTGATAACAGCCAGCTGTTGTTTCCTTTAAGTTGCGGTGCGACTGTTATATGCATGTCTGGCGGTGACTAGGTTTCTATTCTGACCATTATCCTATAACTTTCTCATTTGCAGTCTTTCTGTTGTCAACCCTCTGATACTTCAACAATCATTCAGTTAGCCGTTAATTTCTAAACCGTTTTCCACAGATTAGTATGTACGTAACTTTCGTCAGCTTCTTCTGTTGTACGAATTTCCCATGAATCCTACAAATCTTTATTTGTTCTGATCCCCGCTGGCAGTCATTATTCACGGTGGACCAACAGACACTGAAGGTCACACAATGAATCAACAGTTCACTCAGGCATGGTTCACCTCTGATGGTATAAAATTACCAATTATCAGCCACTCTGGGAAGCATCAACTCTTACCGTCTGTGTAGTCCTGGCGAAATCAGTCTTATAGAAACTTTGCACAGCGCCTACGAACGAATTTCGGTCAGTATGCGAATGTGCCGGCATGTTATCTCACGGCTTGATTTCCACGCATACGAACCGGAGTTGCATGAAAGTATCGCCGAATGATCAGGTACTTAGGCACGCTTACGAGTTGTGACCCCCCCCATTGCGAGCATAATTCATCACACATTTCGCTTTTATTGTGTAGCACAATCATCTGTGTACAACTGGATAATAACTGTGCGTATGACACGTCAGCAAACTGATGCTTATTTCGGAGAAATGCTCATACATAAGGCCCAGTTCAGCATTTGTTTGCATTCGGTCATATCCCATCGAAGACTCACTCAGAAGAAACGCATCAGTGCATACTTAATCTTTATGATGACTGGGAAGACTATCGCCGTTGCTTTAGAAGTTCAATCACGCACTGCCAACCAACGAATTCTATCTACAGAGAATAACCAAGTACGTGGGCACCACGGTGGACATAAACGAAAGCTCCAGTGTGACGCAGAGACTGACCAATTAACAAAGTGGGTGAGTGAAGATCCCTCTGTCAACCTAGATCGTCTGCAATTACGAAAGACAGCTGAATCCCAAAAGGAAGTTCTTGGCATCACTACTGGACGGGAGATTGGTGGTGTGCAAAAAATTACACTCAGTCCCCAAGACCATGAATAGTGAGTTGAACAAATTGGGGGAAAAACTGTCTGTTTGTCTGAAAGTCACAACTGAACCTACTGGCCGGACGTTACGTTATGAAACATATCGTGGCAGCAGAGATTGAGGCAACTGGTATCTAGCCTCAAAAACTCCCGGATTGGTTTGATCACATTGGTAAATTAAAGGGTTGAAGAGCTTTCTGTTTCGACAATTAGCTTGAGCAGCCTGGAAAAGAAGAGAACACTCCATAGCGCTTGTCTTTCAGTCACTTAACGTTTTCGCGGATCGAAAGAAGACCGGCAAAAAAGTAAGTTTTGTTGAACGGGGCTGTGCTAACCGCCGACAACACAACGAATTCTATACTTTTCCGGAGACGATGTTTGCCCCGTCCGTCCAGCCAGCTGAATTACTGTTTGACAGGGACCCTTGCCTTTCGCGTAAACGACTAGAACACATCATAAAGGTTGACGCAAACGCCACGGTATCCTGATAAATTCGCCTGCTACTATTGACTGGGTGGCAACTATTAATCTGCCCTGATATCTTCTCAGAGCTGGCTGAGATTTAAAGAGGATATCGTGCAACTACTATATCGAAAGTCTATGGGAGGAGATGGATTATTGTGGCAAATTTGAAGCCTTACTTTATTCGGTTTACTTCATATGAGAACACAGAAAAATCTTGCGGAAGTTCAAGAATGACATGGTTGTATCTTTATGTAAATGTAACAGGATCAAACAGAGTACGAAAAACTGTCGTAGGATTAGCCTGTGCAGCAGTGTTGAGAACCATCCAGCAACCGTTCTACTTGGTCGACTCAATGAGCAAATCTTCGGGACAACCGTTACTAATGGACAGTGTGGATACAGAGCAAGTCGTAGTACGATTGACACTGCGTTTGTCGAGCGCCAGCTGAAGAAGAAGTGCCCTAAACAAAATCAGCCAAAGCAAGCCCTTTGCGGATTTTATCAAGGCGTTTAGTTCCGTGAGCCGTAAGGCACTGTGAGCGGGATTTGGTGAGTCTGCTGTCCACGTAAGTTCGCCAAGTTAATAAAAATGTTACAAATGAAAATGAAAACGAAGATACATTTATACGGATGAACCTTCGTCGATTTCATAATTGTCATTGGTATCAAGCACAGTTCTGCCTATGTCTTGATTCTGTTTAGCTCATATTGGACGGCATTACCAACAGCTGCCCTTCAGAACTCGGAGGACGGCGTCATACTGAAACACCCACTGAATGGTCATCTGCTGAACAGTTGATCTTTTGACACTGCAACTTAACATTTCGATGTGACATTTTGGGATGTTATTGTTCGCAGATGATATTACGTTATTTCTGCACATCAAAGAAGAGCTGCAGAGAATGGCCAAGGATTTCGCGATGGCATTTACAATATTTTGTTTGAACGTCAACAAAGTTAGGAGAATTTCTTTTTTCAAATGTACGCGACCGGAGGTGTTGTACTTATATCTGGAACCCGCACCATTCCAAACACTGTGGACAACCACGTGGACTTCTGTTGATTTGTTAACAGTCTGCTGACCGGTCTGCCCTTGAACAGCAAGTTACAAGCAAGTGTGGCAAGGACTGGCACTGTTTCCGGAATTTTGAAAAACGTCTGAGGAAGTTACAGCCTGTGAATGAAAGTCAAGATTCTTGTTTACCGCGCAATTATGTTGTCAAAGTAGTTGTTCGGCAATGAAACCAGGAAGTTCTGCCAACGGTATGTACAATACCTGATTCGTTTCCATCTACGCTGCTTGAAAAATAAATTGCGTATTCGGTGGCAAGACACTGTACTAAATACCGAGAAACTTCACGGAGCAGACACAGACAAGATTAAGCTTATGTTGATACCCAACCGGTTGTGTTGGCTATGACACGTCCGTAGGATGACTGACGAACGGCTCCTTAGGCGGCTGCTGTACGGGTAACTAAATGTAGGTAGGTAAAACCATGGTGGTCAGAAACCGTGTTAACAAGATGTTACTCAAGCAGTTTCTTTTCCTTGTGACTTTGATGTTGGACTGTTAAAAAACAAAGTCATGAGCCGAGTTGTGTAGAAGAATGCCGTCCTGGTGGCCGCCCGTGGGTTCAAGGAACACCACTTGCGCAATCATTACTTCAAGCGTGTGACACCCAATGGAACTTTGGTTGACACAAGTAGTGTTGACATGACCATATGGCATTATGATGAATGCCGCCGTGGATGCACTGGTCGATTGTCCGATTAGTAGTCCACCAACGTGCTTTTAGCACACTGTCAACGAATAGGTGGCGAGTTTCTTGGACACAATTGCGCCATTAGTTACGTATTGTCCTATTTGCACCAAACACCGACCCCAACGTTCTACAAATCATACGCAACTTTTTTTTTCAAAATCACAGGTCACGGTGACCCTGTAGCGTTTCTTCTCTTCAGCTTTGTCAACCCACTGTACGTTTGACTTCCAGTTTATAGTTAACCTTTTGTTTTTGTACATAGTCCTGTATAGTAAGCAGTAATGTATACCTCCACGGTAAAATACTTCTTGCCTTATACTTTTAATGTTTTCCTTCCTATCTTGGCTTTTGCCACTGTATTCACTCCACTTTCGTAACCGAAGAACAGGGTTTGCATTTTCCAACCAGCTTACCACCTGGCTACCCAACATTAGCCGGCTAGACCTCGAATGCTTCCACCAACACGTCTCCAAATCATACTCTCTCGGGTTTACACTGATTTTCAGTAGAACTTCAGTAGAACTTCAAGTGGTTCAGCGAGAGACGTTTGTGACGACGGTTGTGTGCTGGCATACTTTACCCTCGATCAGTGCGACTAGCTAGTTCGAAGACGGGTGTCGCGAAACGTGTTCGTGTTGATTTTGAACCACACCTAACAAAAGTTGTGGCTTTTTCTTAGCACACTTTCCATGGGCCAATCAGGTTGATTTTCGTCCTAACTATTGACAAACAAAATGCTGAATATAGCAAGACTTCATACAGAACGGGTAAATGTAGATGCTATTTAATTCACTACAAACTTCACAATGGGTTATAACTGACTTAACCGTAGTAGTAATTGGCACTAGTGTAAGTAAGCAATCACTCAGATCATTTTTCTGATACCAGAATGACCTCTTTCTTCAAGGTGTTTAAGCGTAAACTTTTACTGACTTTCTGAACAACTGAGAACAGTGGTGTTGTTTCATTTGGGTCAAGTTGACCAATCAGCTGATAAATTAAAAATGTTGTTGCCGCCACTCTCGATTTGTGTTCGACTCCCAGCCTTCACCGCTTCTGCCAGGCATACATGAGTAGTTGATTTAATGCGTGGACAAAATATCTAGATGCGTACAACACAACATTTGCGTCAGATGCCCTGTAACACGCGATTATCCTGATCAGACATGACACAATCCGATTTTGGAGTGCATGTTGCAGCTGATTTTCTTTTTTTATGTACCGCAATGGTCAATCAAAACATGACAGAACGATACGCACTATAATAGTCAGAAACCGGAATGAACCGGCGGTGGCAAACAGATAACATGCACGACGGTAGCATTTGTTAACTGATGTCCTCATATTAGCACTTAAAGTAGCAACTGAGAGGGGATATAATTGGAAGACTCAATTTTATGCTATGAAGGTACCGTGACCCTGAACTTTTCACCGTCTCTTTATATCTAAAATTGAGACTTAGTCAACGTCTCTATTGTACGCACGATGACCGCCGCGCACCTTGTTTGTAAATCAAGGCTGCATACCGCGACATAACGTCAGGAGCTCTTCGGGTTAGTGTTCTCAGAATACGAGCTGGAAGCATTCGTTAGATCATAGTATGCCCGTGAGTTTCGTAATTATAGTCATTCGGCAGTCTATGTGTTAAGTGGCAAATATGAACTTCACTCTCACGTAACACTATGCCTCGCGATCGTCTCCCTAACGCAAAGCGGTTTTTTAGTTTTGACGACAGAAGTGGCCGAAACAAAGCTGAAGCCAAATCATCTGTGTAGAATATACGTATTTTTGACGTTCTTATTCTGGACACTAGAGAATCACGGAAGCTCCACTTCACACTGTTCATCGATGAACACCACATACCTCTGAAAAGTAGAATACATATTGTCACGGTTTAATGAAAATATCAAACAACTACGATAGAGTACAGTGAATGTGTGTTAACGACAAATAAGTGCACATGCGAAGCACGCTACTGTACTTAAGCACATACGAACAGGAAGTGGGGAATGAAACAAATTAGCCGAAGATATAGTGGTACTTCTCATTAAAGGACTAACGCATAAGGGATACACTTTTATAGTTGATGAAACTTTACCACTCCGCTTGAAACAACCGTATTCAATAGCGGAGACAAGTGTACGTTCAGATTGAGCAACAGAATACTACCGGACCATCAAAATGAATGAGCATAGGCTTGCGTGTTCTATTGTTTTTTGTTAAAAGCCCAAGTTGTATGTTAACGGACCACAGGTCAAACATTAAATATGCATCCGAAGTCCTGCTTACAAGAGATTGGAAGGAAGCAATCAGTGTTGTGTTGAGAGTATACTTAGGAAATGTTTGCGGGTGATGAATTATGACAGCTAATTGCGATTTACTGACTGCTGCCGTCTCGAACGCTTGTGAGTGTCAGAAAAACTTCCAGCACACAACTGATTCTGGAGGAGCTGACAGTGTCAAACTAATAGAACAAACAAACTTAGAAGTTGGATTGCCACAATATATTGCCATAAAATTAGTCACGGTTTTGAAAAAAAGGCATAATTGGAATGGAAAACATAAACATTAATAAGTTTTAGCGCGTGAAGCAGACGTGAGCTGCACAACATCAGCGGTGCAAATCCCTATTAAAAGCACAGGAACCTTGTAATAAAGGGAGCTCAAGCCAGTTTACTTGTTTTGTCATCTGTTCATTGAAATCAGTGTGAATTAGCATTTCACTGGACCACAAGATGACCATGCCGTGGTCCCATAGGTCTATAGAACAGAAATGTAAGAAGCAGTTATTTTGATCCATCCAAGCCGTACGGTTTATTAATATCACCTCCAAAGTCCATTTATATGAGGAACGATCATCTCTGGTGTTTAGCTGTGTGAGTGATTAGCACTCAAGAGGAACTACGTTCGTAAAGGTTATTGTGTACTGGCACAAAAATAACTGTGCCAGATTGGAGCGCGTACACTGGTCGGGCAAGGTGCAGTTTCGCATTCATAGTTCAATGCAGTCATGGTTAAAAACATTCGTGCTTATCTGTACCGTTGATGCCTCCGGTACATCTCACCTTTTCACATTTGATCGTCTTTATGTGGATGTTTTTTCCCTACACATCGCGTTCTGTAAAGAGCAGACTTGTAGCTTTAAGTTTTCCAGATAGACGGGTTGGTTTTGAGGGCATTGTATGATTGTTATATGTTGGTAAACAATTGTGTACATCCAAAAAGTTGTCCGAACGTTTACAAGGCAAATTTAGAGGGTTAGATTATTGGGCTATTTCAGCTTTATATACAGTAAGTAAGTTGAACAGTAGTATTCATCTGTAGATCCTTCAGTGTTGCCGTTAGTCATCTGCCGTTTACTGTACACCAGTATGTTCCTGTTTTGTATACGCTCAGTTACGGAGTCACATGGTTTGTATAAAAATGTACAGGTTTTTTAGACGTAACGTTTTGTTTTCACACTTAGGATATTAAGGCTTATTAGAACTTTGCAAACGAAGCAAAATTGTTAATACTTAAAACGGTAGATAAAAAATTTTGTAAAACAGTTGCGACAAAAATATGAACCCACTTTGCATGGAAATGTTTTAGAAACAACTAGTAGGAGATTTACTTCCCAATATGCTTACAGGCACTTTGCTATTTACATGAAACTGGATAATAGCTGGGTTCACATTACACTGTCCTTGTCACCGTGCACATTTTAGATCAAAGTTGGGCCATATATCGTGGCTTTTAGTTTAGTTACAAGGTCAGTATGCTTCAAAGGTTTGCATATGAGTTTACATGAAGACTGTAGGTTGACCAGCGCAACACGCAATTCGCGATTCAGAAACCATACTTTTTCGACTTGAAACCCAAGTGTGGAGCTTTTTGTGGCGCTGGGTGATAGACATGGCTTGAGAATTAGCAAACTAAAAATCTTACTAAAATGGACCGGCAGTTAAATTACGATTTTGGTTAACACGTGTCATTACCAAATTAATTAAGCCTTGTACAGTTTATTATCGTGGATTATTTGATTGTGTGCGGTGAATACCCGTTTACAAAGATACGAACACAAACAGCCAGCTGAAAACTCAGCCACCCAATAGTTCACCGTAGGCAATCACGACCCAGGCGGAGCAGGTGCACCAAAGAGAGGAGGCGTGTGCAAGTGTATTGTTAGGTCGACTAATTTCAAACAAGTAGTGTTCATCTTGTAGAAAGGCAACTGATGTAGGCTGTAGACAAAAATAGTGCGAAATACGACATTGTGTACAATGCCCCAGAGCCCACTTTGAAAAGCACATTTCGGTGTCACACTCAATCATATCACATGTGAATACAAGTCAGACGCAAGCAGAAGCGAGGTCACCGTTAGAAAAGTCGACACTTTAGACTAACTGTTTTCCTGCACACTATTGCTGTCATTTTCTATAAAATAACATGTTAGCCCCGTAAAACTGGGACTGATTACTCTCACAAATGTTGCTGTCTTGCTTTTGTTTTGAGGAAGTGACATGGTTTAAACATACGGCGAACATGTGGGTTTTGTCGTGTAAAATTATTCAAGACGTGGGATTACTGACGCCCCGTACATGGACTTAGAGCTACGAAATGTCTGGTAGTTGACTTCTATACGTAAAAGGAACATTCTCAGTTCAGCGAATAGTTGACCACATAAAGAAGTTTGTTTGCAAATTTTTGCCGTGACTTGGAAAAGCAACGAAGTGGCAATACGGGCAGTTTATACGTAAGCGCACGCAAATTTTACAATCAAATTATCAAAATTCGACGGTGATTTCAACTGTTTTACATAAGACGTGATATATCAAAACGTCTCAGATACTCACAAAGATTCCAGCTCCCCCATACCGTTATACTAGTGCAATTGCGCTCCTCAATGGTCAATCATCAAAACATAGAAGGAATTACGAAAACAGTTTCAGCTTCTATCAATCTGAGAATTTCATGTGAATGATGCTAGAGTAGGATGAATGACTCAAAAAGTTTAAAACCATAACCCACTTCATATAGAAAGCGATTTCCAGCTGCCCTTGAGTAATAAGATAAAATAAAATGGTGACAGATTCACATTCGCATGATCTCACCCTTTTCATTTTGCTGGTCGTTTATCGTAAAATGTTTAGTGCAAACGAGGGAAGCTCTTGACTGGTCTACTGAAATGCTTTTCGCCGGTACCATGTGCTTAATATCATTAGTTCTAACGATCTAAGAGAGAGTCAGAAGCGTACGTAAACTTGTAGAAATGGACAATGTAAGTTAGCAAGCAAGCAGACTCTGTACCCGAAGTTGTCTGAAGGTTTGTTTTTGCAACGAAGCTCATCGGAAACTAGTAGACAGGGTCAATATGATTAGCAAGATGAATCAACTGGTACAAGACTGCACAAAACTCTCCCAAATGACCCCATATCGTTTAACGTTGTTTGCTGAATTCGATGGCAGTCACAGACGGTCACAACCTGTGGGCTTCTACTGCATAATTAATTCGATTTTTATTATGGCAATCCGGGATCAACGAAAAGGCTCCACCAAAGCTAACCACATAAAATTTGCACTTACGTGCTCTGCAGTACGCGGTAAAACCGAGGGTGTCAAAGTTCCCGTCAACGACTAAAAATATCTTAAGTGTTATAAACCTTTAGCAAAGACCTCCTCCAATTCAAAAGGCTGTTGTCCTGTCAGCTCCGAGGTACTTGATTTTCAGTTACTTGACCCTGTTTCATAAAACACGCTATTTTCATTTAAAGGTGTTTACTGAACGTGACACCAGAATTTTTAACTTCAGGATAATCCCAGTTATTATCAGACTTCACTTTAATTTTTCCGATCGATAACTCTCTTTGTTCAAACTGTCAGTAAAGCTGGCAGCAAACCAACAGTTGACTTTAGGCATCTCATCGTCGATCGATCGTTTGTTCATTACTAAGCTAGACAAACGATGTATTCGATCAATCTCGGTTGAATCGGAAAGTTTTCACGAATCAGTGTTCAGCAGGAATTACTATCTGTGCTAATGCTCAAGTATAATAAATCGAATATGTGGCCGGTATTGTCGTTGCTGTTTTGCCCCCTTACTGTCATTCCAGATGTGTATACATGGAACGGGTTCGTCCTGAACAAAAAGCACACACTGATTTAAATGTCACAGTCGTATCGATACAATATGCTTAGTGTAGGCACAGGAACTTTTGTTAACCATGTGTGCATTAAACCATTGTCAAAAGCGCACCGCTCATCTGTCGTTCGGTTGTCATCGCCACGTGTGATGTGCACTTTTCTACGGAGTGCTCTATCAGTGATCCGATAGTGATCACGTGCACGCAGGTTACAGGCCTACTCGCTTAATTCGAGGGGTGCTGTCTGCTGAACAGCACGCAAATGCTGACCAAACAGAGGCACAGAGCGGGAGAGAGACATTCATCAATTAGCGTCTTACAGCCTCAACAGTTCGGTGTTTCTCCCAACCTGTCATATATGTAATATGGTGATTACGCTCGTCTCTAGTATGGTGGTGCAGTCCTCCCCAGCTACTAAGTTGAACAGTCTTGGCCTCAATAAAGTTCTAATCGATGAAAGAATATTGTGAATCCGATAGCATGCAAAAAGCCAGCATAATACGGCAATTATTCGTTTGATATGTCCATTTGTTTCATTCTCAGGGGCATATGTTTAAGTCGTTAAAATTTAATGAAGCTTCTCGCCGTCTTGATGGTCCACCGTTTTGGTAATGGTTGAAACGGATTAAATTTAAACTATTAAGCTAATAGACTGAAGATATAGACTAGGTATGGTTATTCATGATTGATACTCATCTTCTGCATGGGTAAAAAATGAACAAACAAACGGGTAAATGTTTACTAATCACATATAGGAGAAGCAGCTTCGTGTGTTCAGCCTTATCTGCCAACAAACAACATAAACTCTTACCGTTACATGCAAATTTGGCATCATCGCTCAGAAGAAACCTTTTCCAGGTCCAAAATTATAGTGCACCCGTGAAATGAATTACATTTTGTCTGTTCATTTGTCGTCAACTTTTCCCTGTCATTAACTCTTGAGGTCTTCTTAGTAAACTTCCAGGTGACTAGATACCTGTATCTCATGCAAGTTGTCAAAACAGTATTTTTAAACCCACTTCGTTTTCACTGATTTGTGTACTCACATTCCAACGTTAACACAGGTAAACGAATGCGGACGAATTCATTGCAAGTTTTTGCTTGTTTTGTCGAAATTTGTTTTAGTCGAGATTTAATCGAACGGTGATATTCATCAGTGTTCATCTGCGGGCTGGCACACCACAAACGGTTCTTTCGTCAACTAGTCTGGCAAGTCAGGTAGACATGACAACTGTCATTAGAATAGACGAACATCGAGGTCGTTTGTGATACGTAAAACTGTGTAGCACCTAGGGTGAACATTCATTGCCATCAGTAAGGTTGTTCGCTGGACATAACAAGAAATGATCTATTATGACTAATTAAGTCATCCATTCGTTGTTCTTCTGAAATCCACCCTGAAGTCTAATAACATGCGGGTTTGGGCCAGCTTAGTTTCCTCACTGTCTTTCGACGGCTATGTGGTATGAGGTTGGTCATTGGTCTTACAAGTGCAGACGTTATGCAACACGAAGTGCGGCATGAAAGCCGACAGTTGACAAGTTAAAGAGATACATTTGTGCACCGCTGAACGTAACCTAAACATCCGTTTAACTACAATCCGTGACAACTGAAATGTGGCCGACGACAAACGTGGTGTGATTGACGTGGGAACTGACACTCACGTTAGATGGCGAAGAACTGGCGATTCAGACTTGATGTTCTGTTAACGCAGCTGGTTTGTATACAAACACAGACATAAGTGTATACACACATGAATGGTTGCAAAGCTTGTCAACCGTTGGCCCTAATGTCAAATCCTGTTTACAATAACACAATTCAATAGGTATTAGAACACAATGACCTAGTCATATTTCAGTGTGATTTGAGGTACGTGATCGGTCGTTTGTAGGTTGAAATTACCTTCGTTCACACCAGTATTACGTTAGATTAGAGTTCATTTTACAGAAGAACCTGATCGGTAAATTAGAATTACCGGAAGAATTTTGTAAGTCGAAAAAGTTTCGCTCCTGGTTATGTCTGAAAATTGCGCGTCTGCTATTTGTGCGGAGCATACCAAGATGGTGAATTAAGTAGTACTGTGAACGTTGACATTGACTAGCGGGCATACTCAGGTAGTGCATAACCATCGCGTGAACAAAGTAGGCACCGTAAAAGTTTTGCCACCTCGGTATATTTTACCTCCAGATCTGCATCAGACTTATCTGTCATTGCTCTAAGACACATCGGAAGTCAACCATCAGAATGAAAACTGTATTTAATGCCTCAGCGAGCATCAACCGTGAGGCTCCCTCACATATTGTCGTCATATCTGGTACACTCAAAAGGACTAACTTGCCTTTTCTATTCTCGACATGTATGGGTGAAATATCATCACCATTAGGGATACTGACGATGTTGTTTCTGACACAGCTCCCTTTGATCCTTCAACTTCGATGCTAGAAAACGCAGTTTATCTTTTCTGAACGAGTAGAATAACGATCGTAATCGGTCACTGAACACCTATGAAGGTGATGACATTTTCTTTTCGCTTGCCATCCCCAAAAGTTTACAACAGTTCATGCAGCAGTGCCTGCAATGACATATTCAACGTTCCTCTATTCTTAGACAATTGTTAGTCAAATACTCCAGTGGCCCTTGTGCCTCAGCGTGACTGATCCGCACCCCACCAATGGTTTCTTGAGAATCAGGTGATTTGTAGTAGTATGGCTTACTTGAAATCGGTTCCTGTTTCCGGCCATCTCATCTCAAGACATTAATTTTTGTACAAGTTGACATTGATTTTGCCGCTCTGCAAGTTTCATTAGATGGTTGCATCATTCATGACAAAGATCCTGGAGACAACAGCCATCCTCTATTTTCGGATTTGCCCTAATTTTCATTCATTCTATAACAAGATTTTCACCGTGTCCCCTGTGTAATTCTGTCCAAGCGTACACCTCTTAAGTGGGTTCCGAACTGGCCACAAATCAAATGGTCATGAGATTTATTTTTTCACAATTTACTGCACGAATAAAGTTATAGAAATATTAAACTTTCGTTACTCTTTGATATGTCACCAAATTCGAATTCTGGGAATTCACGCTTCATATTGACCACTGTAGTTCACATTTTTGATTTCTTTTTTAATTCTGCTGTTCTTTTTATAGTTGGAATACAATCTTTCCGAATGTGTGTGACGGGATATTGATTTGATCTGAATTATCCATCATGAGGCCAGGTCGACTGTAATGGTAAAATACGATGGCATTTTATATTTCCATTCACACTACGGATGTAGAAGTATCTACTCAAACGTAAACGGGAAGATATTCTTGTGTATCAACTCCAATTTGCAGGGATGTCACTAGTTCGGAGCTGGTAAAGGCTCCCAAATCGTGGAGTCGTTTGGCATTCGCCATATCAAGGCGGGCTTATGAATAATGTTGCGTCAACATCTTGTTCATAGGTCAGTTGCCGGTTAACAATATTGGGAAACCAAGCATGACATTGGTCTGTAAAGCGTGATCAAAGTTAGTAAGCGCGCATGGATCGAATCTGACTGGATCGTTAAGTCAATGCCGTGCACGAAGATTCCAGACTAACGGACGGTCAACTGAACAAGGGGAACAAATGCATTTCAAAATAATCATGCCATATCCCCGTAACTTTGCCCCTTTTGGTTATTCCAGCGTTGTTAAGTTTTGAGTAATACACTTTTGAATACACCCTCTGTCTGTCTCTCTGGCTATACGTTACACATATAACTGGCCCACTGAAGACCAGAACGTTTGAGTGTTCAGTAGTTACAACGGAATCAATATAAACAATTCTACTCTGTTCTAATTATCTTACCGGTGCTAAGTTACATGAAAAATCACGTTGGTGTATGGTTTCACAGTTTTACTAGTTACATTCGTCGGACTGCTACTATTCTCAAAACGATTAGCAAAACAGTTGCCTTCTATAACTCTCTTACATTTACAACCCAGATCCATCAAACAGTAAAGTCAACCTTGTACTTTAATCATTTCGAGTGCAATCGGCGGTTCATATGAATCGAAAACTTCGGGGTAATAACAGCAAGGCACTCATGAGCTACACATCAGCTACGTGTTAACAACTTCCGCTGCTACTGTAATTTCACGGCTAGTGAATCCAAGTCGGGCACTGTCTGTTAGATGACACATTAACCGTAGAGTACAGTAAAATAATTTCGCACCGGTAGAACAGCGCTCTCTCCCACGTTCAATCTTCTGATCGACCGTTCAGTATCTCCGTAACTCCAACCATTATTCATCATTTGGCTGCTTCCAGGTTTCGCTCCGAGCTGTGGTCAACACGGTTGCTTGTGCATGTCACATAAATCTTCCCTCGCATCCGTTCACCACCCTTCTCCCCTTGTGCGTTTACGCTATGTGAATAGCACGTCGGTAAGCTTATCAGTGTTGATGATAGCATGTAGCCAGCGTTACATGTCGGTCTATCTATCCGTTCTGTTTGTGTGCGGTGTGTGCGCGCGCTTGTACGTTCGCGTTCAATAACGAATGAATGGTGGACGTCGGTCAAGACGACAGTGTCTATGATAAATGCACATTCAGCGGCTGATTTATTTCCGTTTCGCATTCACTGGTCCATTAATAGAGTACACTCGATAGCCGGAAGAGTTCTGTCATACTGAACGGATAAGCAAAAACGACTGTGCATATGTTGGCCCTAACCTACTTTAAGCAATATTTGTTCGAAGTTAATCGGGGTTGAGCGTCCAGTCTAGTGGTGTATTGTGATAGTTGGGCCTGGATTGTCTTTAGTGAAATACACTTGAGGCGGTAACATCAGTTAGCCCACTGGTTGGATCATTTAATGAGCAGGAAAGCATGCGTGTCTTGTGCAGAGGTTTGACAGAGGTGGAGATGAAACGTAACAGCTCGCAACCAGGCGAGACTTGGACCGGCATGGCCTACATGTTGCCATGTAACATGTTACTTGTAAAGTTTGTACAACAGAAGCTCAGTGAGTTGACCACATATCCTGTTGCATAACAGACATCGCGGAACACTGATGTCTCCGTATGGGTTGGTGAGTTTGCGAAGCATTCAGACTAGGTCGATTGGTCAAGACAAAAATGATTACGGACTGTACTGTAGTCAAGTAAAATATTAATACACTTAAAAATGCTGATGTCAAAAACAACTGTAAAATTAATGTGTAATCGCCTAAAACACCCAGCAACGAACGGATTCTCAATGACCAAGTTCGTCAGTATTTGAGTGCATTGTGTGTAGCTAACTAGTGTTGGCTTCATGATAGGCCTGTTTTGATTTTGAGCCCTTAAGAGAACAGAAAAACTCAAGCAGGCTGTGTCTACGCAAATCACAGTGGTGCATGTGACTCGTGGACCAACTAAGATGCCTCCTTGTTGCACCCAATCGACCTCAGACTCCTCCTATCCGGGATAGTGAAAGACTAGATTTGACAGTGAAACTCGGTGTGATCGCCACTTCCAACATAATGGTTACGGGTAACCGTCCCGTTTACAGAGTGGCTGCTACATGCCAACGCGCGAGGTCATTTTGGACGACTTTCAGATATATGAATTTGGAGCGACAAACGAAGCGGCGCATACAAGTAAACTGTTCAAGAATGTGAGCGGTTAGACGTCTGGATGGTCAATAGATATGTCAGCTAACCACAATGTTGGTGAGACGCAACATGGGAGGGCGAGTGTAGGCCAGAGCAACTGTTCTCTAACTTTTTCATGATGCGACCTGCGGTTCACATCTCTTTCCAACTTAAATATCTCGTAAAGTATGCGGATTATAATGGCTGATTTGCAGTACAGACTGCAAACGGTTGCGACGCAAGCAGTCCCTTTGTTCAATACAAACCGAATTTTCACAATGACTAGAGGTTTGCTTGCTTGGCTCATCATAGTTCTTGTCAGTCCATGTATCAGTTGTCTTATTCGCTTCGTCATAAACGATGCCCGTTTATTCGTTCGATAAGCGTTTGGATCGCAGTCTGAGGAACATTTGTCGTTCTGCTTAACCGGCTGCTTGGTTACTCAATAACAAACGGAAATCGATCAAAGTTAAGTGTTAGTGACTATCACATAAATTGGAAACACTGAATTTCTTTGATTCAGTTCAACACGACAGAAATACAGATGCTGCGAGACAGTAACACTTCGTTCGTTCTTGTTGGTCGTATATATGTAGTGGTATTACATTTAACAAACGTATAACAAAAAGAACGAAAATTGAGTGTGCACCACATTAATGAAACCAGATTCAGTCCTACCGTAGATAGTGACTATATTAGCACTGGATCTGAGCAGCGAGGTGGTCGACGGTGCATAGCCAACAACGTTGCGATGATTACCGACAGCTTGAGATTTCGATTTTGCAAATTCACAGTGAACGACATCAATGGATCAGTCAGGTGATCGGAATCCATGACATGTTTAACACTCGATGATGCCGGGTTCCGGTTTGGCCAGTGAGCTGCTACTGCTTGTTAGATCATTGCGCTTGATGACATATATTCCATTATTTGTTAACGTAAGCTGCGGTTCATCCCCCCCAGTATACCTGTCATCCTAAATCCAGGTGAACTGGAAAGTTGGAAGAATGGCAGACAACTCTTTTGTCTCATGATCGGGCACGGAAAAGATGGAGTTGCAAGTAAAGAACAAATATCATAATTTAGCTGTTGAGTAGTTACGAAAGAGGGCTGCTATTTACAGCATAATCAATCTTGAAAGTCAGATTCAAACAAGTTTATAAGATATCCACACCAAATTTAGTACGAATGAAGTCAAACAGTTTGGCCGTCGTGTTTAGCATGTTACTGATAAACTGATTGAGAATAACACAACGTTAGGAGCAAGGTGTAATACCCTACGTTTCAATCACCTCGGGTGGCCTTCTTCAGGAGTGTTGTAATCGAAACCACATTAACAAGCGAACAGAAGTCACTGATGAGTAGTCGGGAGTTTATTTTATTTTCAAGTTAAAAACCACTCACATGTGATCGCAGCCTTCATCTCTTTCGAAAGAGGCTGGCTGGAATGTCCATCTGATTGCGTAGGCTGCGATCAAATGTGAGTGATGTTCAACTTGAGAACAGAGGTCACGTGGGATTTATCGTGGTTAAGTCAGTTTGTGCTGCATCTGACCTGATTGGTCTAACCCCATGCCCATTAAGTGGAGATGAGACAGACGTAGGTAAAACGCGCCCATGCATGGTGATGTGTATCGTCCACACCATACTGCAGACAGGGGTTTGCAATCACTGCGATGAACACTAGCATGCTGTGTGTAAATGGTGGGAGGTTCAGTACGGCCAAGCTTCGCATGAGAACACCCCCCTCCTGTGAATCACTCGAACTTGATCAAAACCGACGGTGTGATTCCCTGACAGTGCAGTTATGTTATTTTCAGTCTGTTTATCATACACGTTTACTTTTCTGAGGTAGTCGCGGTCAGAATTTTAGTTATCTGTCGTTTTTAGTGGACTTCCATATACTTTTCCGGATGAGCTGTGACTAACAGATTTTTTGCAGAAGTTCATCACCCATATTGATACTGTTTATATGAAACAGGGTTAGAATCAAGCCGCGATTATACGACATCGAAACAAACGAGGAACTTTGGAGTTACTGGCCTGCCCATGCTGTCTTTCACTACAGAGCATGATAGTGGACAAGATGACTTAAGAAGCACTAACAGTCAATATCACTATTGTGAAACTTATTCTGCGTTCATTAGCATGCTTCCCGCTTCATTATCGTTCTTGCTGCTGTACCTCCGTTACATGTAGCCAGTTGTTTAATGTGCACAACAGACGAGAATAACGGAAATGTTAATATCACGGAATACTTATTTCCCAATAGGTTTTAGTCCCCGTATTGGTATAACTTGACAACCTAATGTTGACTGTGTACACACACAAATAACCACCACGTCAAACTCAGCTACTCTGTGATTTCGTCAGTTCCGATTTTACTAGTGCTTAAGGACGATACGGGTTGTTGGCCCAAGCTACTCATTTAGGAAACTAACACTATAGGACTTTATGGAACTTTATTTATGAAGTTTAATTTAAGATGACTGACTGCACAGTAATTTCCGCAGCTTAGCCTACCTCACCGAGTAAGATGGAATTCATCCTCAAATAGTTACAGAGGGATCGGTGCATGGTAATATCACACAGTCTGCTTGAGACGTCTCGTTTCACTAAAATATTCATCTGAAGCCCTACGGATTCGCATTTCCTATTCGCCCCTGATTTTGACAGGTCTTTCATCATCCTCACAATTATACGGAGGGTTTTGGGCGGAGGGATCCGAAGTGGATTTATGACAATCACATCGAGTTTCACTGTTAACTTGGACTGCACAATGTAATGCTACGGACACCATTTCTACGGAGTAGATTGGCTTGAGTCCTCACTAATCGACCTTTGGACAGGTGTCTACCTGCATGGAAAAAATGACGTGTGTCTGTCAACCCGAACGGAGTTAATGGGAGCGGTACGCACGAATAGCACTGGTGTGCTGTTCAATGCAGAACTTCTTGCAGATAGCGTATGAAATGTCTGTCCACATCAGTACGTTCATTTTGTAAAAGTGACTGATTGTTGGAAATCCCCGCCAGCGAAAGCAACCTGTCCGACATAGTCTGTCCACATTCAGGCGATTGGCGTAATGACAGATGGACCAGTTGCTTGAGCCGATTCTGCTTTGTGCTTCGTAATTAGTCCCTGTGAAAGTCGGTAAGTTGTTCTGGAAGTAGCCGCAGACTGACAGTTGAACATGGAAATTGATTGGCTTGGGAAAAACCGTTAGTATTTAAGTGAACACAGTTTTAGGGTTAAGTTCGCAAGAAGTTTTAGTTATACGAACAATACAGGCGAACCAAGTTAACTAATCACCATTCGTTCCGATAATGTCCACCCAATTTCCAAATGAATATAAATGATTAAACTGGGCGTATTTCATACGGACCCTAACTGGAAATCGTTGGTAAATAGCCGTTGAACATTTTGTAATATTTCAGTATTTTTAAGCTGCATTTCAGAGTTAGCTGCAATGTCAATGGCAGACTTGGTAGATACACTCCTGGTCCTTTCAAAACAACGGCTTCTTCTGATTCAGAAGGAGTGTTTGAAAAGCGAGTCGACGACAACACGTATTAAAGCTTTCAGGTTTAATATAGCACGGGCGGCCGCGACGTGAAAGTCTGTTGGTTAGGACATTGAGTTGTGGCCGAGTGATCCCAGGTTCGGACCATGGCTATGATATGCTCATTTAAGACAGTATGTTCACGCTGTCTTGAGACAAGTGCAATCGGTCACTATGAAAATGCACTATCAAACGCATTAAATGATCATATGATTTTGTTCATTTTCTACGAATATGTATTTTAACTTCAGGGAACATTCTTAGAACTTCAAAAACAATTTAAGCTTGTTATTTTAGAATTTTTCTAAAAGTCAGTTCGTCACAGCATAGCACTCGCCTTGCGGTGACTAGACTGGATATTCCATTTGTTCAACATTTGTTCGGGGCACACCTTAATCTTCAACCATTCTGCTTAGCCCGTAACCTTGTTACAAACCTTCATATCCATTCTATGTTGAAGATGCGGCAACAGGTAGTGGTTGATACCTGTCAATATTAAACCATACTTTTGGGCGTGATCACGATTGGCTGAGCGTATACTTGACCCCAACACCGCTCTGAATGCACTGCACCGCGGTGCCTACGTTGTTTCTATCAGCGTACGTTTATTTTGAGACGTAATTTGGTTAATTCGACGTGCATAAAAAGCGGGTGGTTACCATTCAACATACACAGGGCTTGCTAATGAGCTAGGTAACGACGCATTTAGCATGGATGGAAACACTGTAAAAATTACCATAAAAAGTTGGGTGCTATAAGGAAATTCTCACAGTACAGCCATAAACTAAAGAGGTTCTAAGTATGCAAAAGATGAAACCAATAAAAGCAGGCATTACTTAATACCTCTACGGTGTCCATATATACCGCGGTGGGCACGAAGAGAAATTTCACGACGATTTGATGGATGCACCTTTATCTTCAAATCGCCCCTTATGGTGGCATTTGAATACGGTTTTCTCCAAGTCTTCTCGAAATACACAGAACTCCACAACATTCCGAACGAAGCACTCACACCTTAATCTTGTGACCTGTAGCGGAAAAAATAAATTAAACAACAGCTTTACAAAACTATGCATGAAGGTTCAGTAATCGTTCACAATAAATTCCACTATAACAGATCTTCTGCTGTACGGAAAAAGATTTCCTTTTATACGACAAGGAAATTCCAGCTAGTTTGATTTCTGTAATATTCCAAAGTGGATGTTGCCACGATGGGAATACGATAGCAATGACCACGTGGAAGCAAAAGGCAAGGGGCGCAAGGATGAAATGCTATACCGTTTCAGGCAAGTGACATGTAGTCTACATATACAACCAATGAAACAGATATGACAATTGTGCGTAGTGAGAGATAAAAAATGTACCACGCTGTACAGTTCCCATTCTTCAGCAATGGGAAAAGATGTGCACCAGAGACAGTATGGATGAGAGGAATGTGTGCACCGTCGTTCAGTAACCGATCAGGGAATTTAATCAGCACCTTCATAATTGTCTTGTTGGTCCTGTTGTAACTAGTTTATCCCCGTTGTTCCCAACTGTACTGCCTCTGGACTGACCACCGTTGTTCAGCTCACAAACATTACTTTCGAGTTGTTGTAGCTATCAGAGTTCTGATGTGATCTTATCTGTCTACAGAAACCACCCTTTAAGTGACTTCAGTGGGAAGTGAGTTTTCAGTGTTCTACTCCTTAATGGTGCCTTCAGCAACAGTGATTCGGAACTCATTAGTTTTAGCACGCTGAACTGGATAACTGGTCTGCCACTGTACAGTAACTTGTCAAGGAATCGTCAGAGAGCTGTGGACATTCCTAACTAATATCTCCCTACTGATTACGACCACTGTTAACCATTAAGTGTTGGGTTATACAGCGTAAAGACGCATGGTTCTCCCAGAAGCGTAATGAAACTGAATGAGTTTGTGATGGGACCAAACGATTTGTCAAACAGACTGAACTACAAAGCTTACTAATTTCATCTAACACGCTTGCGGTTTATGCAGTCTTGAAACAAGTAGCGGACTATACCACAAGAGTGAATGAACGTTGATGGCGTCTGATCTGCTCTGTCAGTTCCACGAACGCTTTGAAACATTCAGTGGGATTTGTTGATTGGGTGACGAGACCACCTTTCAAAGAACTAAGTGGCGTTTTGTCGAGAATTAACGGCGTGCCCCAAAAAGTGGGAAAACCCACGTAAATAATCCAGCAACATACCTCCAGAAGAAACAGAATGATACCATCTTAGTTCTAGTGCAAGTGTTAGGCGCTCAGTTAGTAAATTCGAACATCTTCAGATCTAACCCCGTTTCATTGAAGCAATACCATCTGAAACAATGCCACCTAAAACCATCTGTATGGTAGCTCATCTCGTTCAAAACTATCGACTGAAGTCATGAGAATATGGCGAACAAAACCTGTTTCCTATGTTTGATCATTCGGCTAACTATAAAACGCTAAGTGTGAAGAAAATAACCGGAATGTATAAGAAACCTGAGCAATTGAGATCCCGTACCACCGATTTACTATCAGTTACACCAGCATTACTCTACACTGTGAATTTGACTGATTGTAGGCAGGGGGTTCTGTGCGTCCAAACAAACTTCTTCTGACCTCTTAGGTCAGAATTGTGCGGCAGGATTCTAACTGTCAGCAGTTGACATTCGGAAGCTAATCATTTTGAATCAATTTCTTGGCCTCGGAAGACAACCTGAAAGGCACATTTCTTGCTAACAGAATGATTTGAGTCGATCAAATGAGCGACAACCGCACTCGAAACCGTCTCATTCATACCACTGTTCATACGTTCGGGGTTATTTTCACACGACTTACAGTACGATCAATTTATGATGCTCGACACGAGCAAGCAAATGAGTACACGCAACGATTGTTTGTAGAACATGGCAGTTTGTCTCGGAGTTTTGACACGATAGCGTGTGTTGAACGGAAACTTGTGAACAACTAAGCAATAAGGTAAATTGTTTTGACTGATCTTTTTAGTCTTCTTATGATCACTTTGGTTATAAGGTTTCCCTTAAGAAACATAAATCGATCAATACAAGCTTCTTGTTCATAGAGACTGATTCGGTCGCCCTCATTGCTTTCTGAATAAAACGTATTAGGTAGACATCCTGCTAGAATACTTTTGTGGAGAATCTAGATCAACCTTCACAATATCAAGGGTGCACATCTTTAACCCCCTACCCATCAGATCGCATAAATTTTTCACTTCTGACCTAACGGAACGAGGCTGTCAGACCAATCCAAATCTGTTTCCCATACACTTTTCGTTGGATTGCACTATCCACTTCTCTTTCTATGCCGACGTCGAAAAATTTATCTGGTTTTTACTATCTGGTACTTTGAGGAATTATGGATTAGGTTGAAAGTTTTCATAAAACTGTTTGTGTTGGAATCCACAATCAGTCACTCAAGTTGAAACAATGATTGCTTAACTGCTTGCAAACACGCGGTCCCGATCTCTTACTCTGATTATTAATATTATTTTTTACTTGTGTTGTAATTATGCGGATGATCAAACGAGTCTTGCTTGCTACTTTGTTGTCCCCATTGTAGATTGTTTTGACTACGAGCCACTTTCAGCGAACCGAAGTCAACCCAAGTGGAAATAAACGTGCATGCGTTGAGCTTAGGGCCCAGAATTCTCCACGGCACTCCCCGCAGTACTTGCCACACACTGCTTTCGACTGTACAGAGTTCTCGTCTGTTTCACATATTCAAGGATTCATATTATATAGTCAGGTGCTCATCAACGTTGATTTAATATATATGGCCCTGGATGATGGTCATTTTAAATACCGTGCTTTTCCGAATCTGTGGATATGACAGGTTTCTTATCCTTTTCTGCACTTGGACCACCATATTTTTTCTGTAACTGTATGGTTTTTTTACCCATCTAATTTAATCCTAAGCTAGACCTAGTTGTGATTCAGCCCATTTGTTCGTCGAAGTGAACACGAGCGCGAGTCAATCACGTAATACGGACTTAATGCATCATGATACCATCACGTGAAATGAAAGTTTAAAGTAACAAACAACAGCTCTCTCCTGTTGGAGATAAAAGGCTTTTGAAGCTTCCACGATTCGTCCTTCGACTGCAACAGCAATCAGCGTACGTTGTTAGATAATCATTAAGTTATTAAAAATTTAACATGATTCTTCGTCCCGTCTTGTAACTACAAACTAGACTAATGTCAATGTTGCCTGCTTGACAGCAAAACCGGAATATTCAAAGCGTACGCTTGTAAGAAACCATGGACGCTATAGTTTATTTAGCTCAAATGGCAAACTAGTCCAAGTTTGTTTGTCCACGCATACTATTCTTGGCCGCGTGCCTTCCTTGTTTCACTATGATGAGCACATTATCTAAATAACATACTGGTTTATACGTTTATAACATTACATACGAGAACGTTTATAGGCAACTCTCTTCAAAAATGACCCAGGAGGTTTGTCTTGGTAGTTCGATTACATAGAAACAAATATTCAACCCCGCGAGAATTCCTGTTTATGAGATCGTCGACTAAATTTAACAGGAAAAGTGTTGTGCCTTCTCTCGAGGCGACCAGCCAACTTGAGCATTATTCACGAGCGAATGTGGCTAGGCTTTTGAATAACAGTCATTGGCGCACTGATCAACACGGTTGTCTCAGGAAGCGTGGCCGGAGTTCTAATGCGGACAGTAGTGGAGAGCAGACTGAAAATAAATGTTCGCCAGCCTCTACTTCATCCGCCATATCAGCTGTACAAATGAATCCGATGTAACATCCAAGCCCCCATTCAGCCTAAGTCGGTTGACCTTGTTCAGGCGCATTAATCTTGGCATACTGTTGTGGTCCTTGGTCAATTATGTTGTCCATTCATGTGAAGTGCACTGAAGCGGACTAAATTTCTTCAGTCCACACTTGATATTGACCCATTTTTGTTAGGTTATCCAGTGTGTTACAGTTTTTTATGCAAACTTTATTTCCATATGAAATACTGACTTGTCTGTTGTAAACGAACCGCTTCGAGTGAGTGAACATCGTTTGAAAGGCGTACAGTTATTACAAATGTGTGGATTGCTAACTAGTGATGAGCTCCAACTAGAAACAACCAAAAATGTTCCTTGTAAAGAAGTAAAGCTAACAGGAAATGGTACGACTGCCTAGGTCTGTTGGTATGTTGGAATTATGACAGTGGAATTCGAAACTCGATGTAACCGTGACCGATAAGGATAACCGTCTGGTTATCAATGAGATCGTATAAACTCCAAAATGAACTTCTCGCGGATAGTCTGAAGCAACTAATTAGTGATATGGTGCAAGCACCTGTTCGGCTGTTACAAGGCAATATTGGCCAGGCCCTTAAGAATGCCTGGGGTTTCGTGTTCACTACCTCCAAGACATTCAATTCAAATGATTTGCACTTGGCGAGTGGATAATTTGTGCTTCTACTGAAATCGCAGCATGCACCGTTAATCGTACACCACTTCGGCTGGAATGCAACGAAAACGGGCCATCAGGCACAATACTGAATACTGAGACAAAACCTGTGGTGCGGGTTGGACCATGCAACTGTCCGGAATGGGTCAGGTGCGTTACGAAACAGTGGAAATAACGGAGTTGATACGTGAACATTTGATAACAGGAACTGGTATCGCCGAATTGTCTGCTCATGAAAATCCACTATAATGTTAACGGAATGGTAACTCTCAATTATAAACACTTTGACCGTGAACCAACAACACCATCAATGATTCAGTAGATAACTGATTCGTTTAACAAAGTGAGTTTGTAAACCTACTGAACTAAAAATGGTTACCCGTGGGTGGACAGTGTTACAGTCTTTCGGGTTTACCAGAGTAGCAGGCAAAATCTTGAAAGCAGATTTAGTGTCGTCGCAGCACCGTTAAACCTTAGATGTTGCACCAAATGGAATTTTGAGGACATGTAACTTCACTTTCAACCACTTGTTAATAGTGGCTCAGCTTGTAATCACATTTCTGTGTGGATTTTCAATGAAATAAACCCGGCATATTAAAGAGGTCAATTTTTCAGTTGAACGGAACCATAATATTGGACTTCAGGGAAACCTAACCGATTTAGTAGCCATATCGAAGATCAGTGTTCATTTGAAGTTCTTAGATTGAGGTGGGAGAAAGAATAAACTTACTTAGAGGTTGAATTACATGTTAACTTACCTACATCACGTAGTAACTGGGGGGAAAGAAGATGAAACGAACTGCATGTCGACTTTTTAGTTTGTTCACAAAACACCTTTTCACCGGCATCCGCCTTCTCTCGGTGGTTTCTTGAAGCTACTCATTAGATAAGCATAAGCAGGTTCGTGTCTTTCACTTGAGTGATCATCATCAAATGGACTCAACGGTACTAATAATTCAGCGGCAACATGATGTAGTCCAAATTTATGTGGTGTAGGATAAGGGTAACCTGAAATACTAAGACATACTTCACAGGTGGAACACTTGGTCTACAGTTAGCACACGCCGTCTGACCAGCAGCACGGGAACTAAATAAGAGAAGTTCTGCATGATATTATGCAATTCGATATGATCGATGCAGGATTCACGATACCAGTACATTATTCTGGCTGGCACAATTATCAGTTGTCGGTTAAAACAAAACGTATGGAACAAATATCATCAATGGGACACATGCAAGAAATACATTGTGGTGTTGGAAAGCCAAGATGTGACTGACTCACAACAACTTTATCGGAGAGCAAGGTACAAAGTAACTGGCACGAGTCAAACAGGTCAACATCCAAATGACGGCTTCTTTTCTCCTTACATGACAGCATTTGCAGTCAGTATACTGCTATTTCGTTACCACAATACTCATTACCAATACACTTTTAGTTCATCTCATAAAATTTAGTTCGGCATAACGCATTTGGATTATTGCTTGAGGTTTCACACAGGTACGCGAAGCACAGTTATAGCAACCTGTCCGGGCGTATGACAGCTGTGTGCACCAACCACGTGGTCACACTCAGAATGCGAACGCTACGATCAAATGTGAGTGATGGTCAACTTGAAATAAGCCATTCCGTTAATTAGTAGAAAGACTTTGTTCTCCCCCAAAATGGTATATTTTCGAGATTTCTTGGAAAGATAAGTTTGGATTTTATCTTTCAGCACCAAAACATGCTAAACTTAATTCTGGCGCAATTTTCTTCTCCGTCTCTGATTGACCGACTCCACTTTTGATGCATCACTTCAGGTGAGATTCTTCAAGGATGTATATTGTAACGTGTAGCATGCAAGTCGGCTGTTTCTACTTTGAATGCTCGTAACCTTTGCAAACCAACTTTGTGGTAACATGAAGACATCGGGGGTCGGCGTTTCTCCAAAATGGGGGTTTCCACAAAAGTCTTGTGAAAGCAAACACAAGTAAGCCTGAGCCCAAGGCTCGGTGAGCTAAGCACACGACTTACACAACTGGAAACCAAGACGGTGCCAACAACACAACAGTACGCTCTGTTACACACTTCAAATTTGATCTGTGCGCGCTTTCTGGTTTCGCCTGCGCGTTACACAACTCCCCACTTCGTAGAGCCCTGTCCCCGCTGCTCCAAACCCACTACAAGCTGGCTGGTGTTTACGTTGCTAGGAGACATGAAGTACCTGCAAGCCCTCGACCCGTTTACTTCGAAATTCTTCTCTTAACACTTATTTGTACTTGACACTTTTTCTTAAATATCTACAAATCCTTTTTGTTCTGGCACTTCAATTTTTATCACGGCACTTCCCTTTTTATCCTAACATCTCTTTTCTCCCATCTTGGAAGGGTCACCAAATTTTAATATACCCGTAAGTGGGGAGAACGAGAGTTTGCCAGTAACTGTTTATCAAGAACACGTAACACCACTACTAAAATGAGGAAAAGGTAAGAAACGACATGTAACATTACTTCACGGTTCAGTCAGTTAGTTTGTCCTCAATCGGAACCTCTTTCTCGGAGACTTTACAAGCCGCTGGCTCTGCAACCCAGGAAAGAGAGACAGTAAGTAGCCAGGGTTTTAAAATGTACAACGTCTGCCTTCTCTTCGAACTATCCCGTACTACTTAAGGCAGCTTCCTCGATGCCATACCCAGCCCCCCCTCTGGTGGAACCCGAACTTTTGACCCTACCTCTGGAACATTGTCTGCACCTCCTCCTGAATCGTTGTCGCCGCTATCCGTGAACGACTTCAGACGGTTGTGGTGGACGATCATAGGCGGACTAGTTGGGGCCTTCGGATCTTTCACTAGGCAAGACGAATCAGATGTCATACGTTGTACGAAGAACGGTCCTTTCCACTGCCTCTGCAACATTGTAGAGACACTCGGACATACCGCTTCCTCATGTCTCAAGGAGGTCCCAAATACCCTTCTGATGCCAGTGTGCACCCTGCAAATGCGTTCTCGTCATTTCGTGTGCTAACCGTAGAGTGTCGATCAACTTGCAGAAGTGTTCCACCACCGGGGGATGTATTCGGTCAGCCGAGAGCAGGCAAATGTCGGATGGTAGTCGGATTTCTCGACCAGTTCATAGGAAGTGGGGTGTTTGTTTAGCAGATGCATGAACACAACTGAGACGGGCTAATACGCATTTTGGGATCGCCAGATCCCAGTCGGACAGAGTGCGATCTACAAGCGCTTCTAGAAACTGCAAAATAGACCATTTAGTTCTCTTGACCTTCCCATTGTCTTAGGGCTGATAGGTGTTCGTTCATGTTTTGTCGATTTCCAGGATCCGACGAACCTTTTACAATAAAGCACTCTCAAAATTGGACCTCTGATCAGAGTGTAGCTTCCCCGGCACTCCCCATTGGCACACCAAGTGGTCGACGATCGCATTGGCCACTGTTTTCGTATCATTGGGAGACAAGGGTATTGCTTCACCCCATTTCGTTAAATAGTCAACCAGCACAAGCACATACTGTTTACCACTTGACGTCCCCGTTAGGGGGCCTATAATGTCTAGGCCGACTAATTCGTTTGGATAGCCAGCGTATATTGACTGAATTTTGGCCTTTTTTGGTTCTTTGGATTTTTGAAACTTCCACGCTGTTCACACCGATAGCAGAAGTTGACTACATCACGACGCAAATGCGGCCAGCAAAAGCGTTTTCTGGCTGCAACGTCCAGTGTGTTCATTCCGGCATGTCTTAGGTCGCGATGGAGGTTTTCTAAAAACTTGTCTACCAATGATCGTGGGAAGACGATTCTTTTGCAACAGTTAGGCCCGTAATCGGAAAACAAAGCACCCTCGTTCATCACTAAGTGGTCCTACATTCCCCGTAGGCGGCGATTTTCATAACTTTCCACCCCCGATCTCTTTACTTGTCGGCCTACTTCCCTCGTCCCGTTGTCTCAGGTAAATAAGAGCAGTTCCGGGGTTGAACGCTTGGGCCGTCCGTAGTCCGCACCCTGCATTGTGACTAGTGTTGCGTGTTCCGTACTAAAAGACGAGAAGTCTCCATGAAAACGCCCGGGACTCCTGGATAACGCATCTGAGTTGGCAGGACATTCTTGAGGAATCCTCTGCCATCTGGTCTTCCGAGTCCTTAAAAATTCTGAATTCAACGGAGAGACTGATAGTCAGTGCGAACGGTAAACCGTCTGCCTAACAAGTAGTGCCGGAATTGTTTTACAGAGAAAACCAGGGATAGCATCTCCTACTTGGTTGTACAATAATTTCTTTCTCTCTTACTAACGGTGCAGCTCCCGTGAGCAATCACTGTATCTTGTCTATCAGCACCCTTTGCGATAACACGGTTCCAATGGCATAGTCACTAGCATCACTATCCAAGAGGGAACTGTCAGCTGCAGACGACAAATGTGGTAGTGACAAGATAGGCACGGAGCATAGAAAACGTCGGAGGGTCTGGAACACTGCTTCACTTTCTCCAGACCATTCGAACTTTCGATTTTTCTTTAGGAGGGTATGTAGTGGGCTGGCGATAGTTCCGAATCCCGGTATGAATCTTCTATAATACGATGCGAGGCCCGGGAAACTACGCACCTCCTCAGTGGTTTGTGGACTAGGCCAGGTCTTAACCTGCTCACTTTTCTTCGGACCTGTTCGAATAGCGCCCCAAGAAACCACAGGCCTCAAATGTGACTTCTTTTTGGATTAAATAACACTTAGCGGGATTGTGCGTTAGGCTCACTTACGATAGCCTTTGAAAGACGCTGGCTAGACTTCTAAGGTGTTTCTTGTTTGTCTTCCCGTGGACGACAACATCATCCAAGTAAACGAGGCACCGATGGAGAATAAGCTCAATCAACACCCGGTGCACTAGACGTTAGAATGTGGCGGGGGCATTTGATAACATGAAGGGCATTGTTTGAAAATCATACAGCTACTTACTGTCTCTCTTTCCTGGGTTGCAGAGCCAGCGGCTTGTAAAGTCTCCGAGAAAGAGGTTCCGATTGAGGACAAACTAACTGACTGAACCGTGAAGTAATGTTACATGTCGTTTCTTACCTTTTCCTCATTTTAGTAGTGGTGTTACGTGTTCTTGATAAACAGTTACTGGCAAACTCTCGTTCTCCCTTCTTACGGGCGTATTACAAACGTGCAGTCAAAATCAATAAGCCCACACAGATTGAATTTGAACTGTGCAACAGTGTGCTGGTGTGTTGTTGATGCTGTCCCCGGGTGTCTTCACGTTGCCCCAAATTTGTTCTCCAAATATTACCGGCATTGAGAATAAAAACGGCCGGCTCGTATGTTGCAATGTATGCAGATGCTGATCTGCTCTGTTGCCTTCGGTTTGTAAGCAAACACATCCTCGGCGCAAGGTCAACGTCTGCGTTATTCTGGGGTTTTAGGTATCTTTACGCTCTGTTCCCTGTGCCTGTGATTCGTATATTCGTGTGCTAGCCATTTCTCGCTATAGTGGACCAGTGGGTCATAACATTAGCCCACTTCGAAATGCAGCCTCGGACTCGAGTTTCGCTCCTACTAGTGTATAACTTCATCCCGACAGAAATCTAGAATCATCCAAATCCCCGACTAAACATTTAAACCACATTTCGTTGGATCAATGAAAACAATAACTATAATCTGACTTGAAACACTGAGTTTCCTTTATCCGGTTCATCAGGACAGCAAGAAGACATACATTGCAAGATGCAAGCATTTCGTTTATTCTCATCAGTCGGTTACATAAAAAATTCGGTTATATAGGTTAAGCGCGTGGCGTCACAGGAATGAAATGAACGAACTTCACTTATGATGGGGTCCTTGGATTGTTTAATTCGATCGAAAATACCCATTGAAGTCATGAGAACGACAAAGTAGCGAACAAGACTTGTTTTCCTTGTTTGATCACCAGGCTAATTACAACACAATAAATATGAAAACAGTGACTAGTGTGAGTCAGAAAAACGGTCAATATAGGTTAAGGACGACGTGTTTGTTGTCAGTTACGTGATCACTGTTCCAAATCATGGGCTTGACCAAGGAGTCAGAGGACAATGGTGAAATAATTTTTTTGATGTTGATATAGTAAGAAGGGAAGATGGTTCAATCCGACAAACTGTGTGCAGAAAACAGACTTGGAGTGGCCAATACATTCACTTCGACAGTTTTGTTCCGCTAAATCAAAAGCGAAACCTCATAAGATGCCTGACGGGTAGGGCGTTAAAGATCTGCACCTCTGACACTTTACAAGTTGAGCTAGACTTTCTACAAGAAGTGTTCATGCAGAATGACTACCCAAAGCGTTTCATTCAGAAGGCGATCCAAGCGGTAGAGTTGAAACTTAAGGCACCTTCTGTGAATAAGAAACTTGCGTTTATTAGTCTTCCTTTCAAGGGAGATCCCATGGCCGAAATTATCTTCAGAAAGCTAAGAAAGTCAGTNTATTTTCAAGTTGACCATCACTCACATTTGATCGCAGCGTTCGCATTCAGATAGACTTTCCAGCCAGCCTCTTTCGAAAAGTCTATCTGAATGCGAACGCTGCGATCAAATGTGAGTGATGGTCAACTTGAAAATAAACCAAATCCCCGACTACTCATCAGTTTTCATATTTATTGTGTTGTAATTAGCCTGAGGACCAAACACAGAAAACAAGTCTTGCCCGCTACTCTGTCGTTCTCAGAACTTCGCTTAGTTGCAATCAGGTTTCACTACTACGGCAACGAAATTGATTGCGCCATTACCTTTTGCCAACAAAGGGTCGGTGCGTGACGCTTGATATACATTGTCTCGGAGACCGCCAACAATCTAGGGTCGCGATTGCGCAATAGGACCGTGAACGAAGTGTCGGGGTCAACCACATGACCTGTTGCGATTAGGTGTTTGGCGATCGAAGACGCCGGCTTTCAGTTCGAAAAGTTTGAAAAGTTCTGACCACCGAGTTATTGAACATTCTTCCTTCGAAATGATCAAGCAAGCTGACCACTACTCACATATGGTTGCTGTTGAGACTTCGCATGAGATAATTCGGCCAAACCTATTGTGAGGTTCATGGCGTTGTGGATAATACAGCAGTCTCTCAGGCATGATGGCTGGAGTGGAAATTCTAGTCTGGCCGAGGATATGCACTACCAGTGGTCTCTAATAACATTGAGATTCAAGTCTAGTGCTTTCTTTCGAAGTGGGCAAACCAAAAGACTTAAGTGACTACGATGTCTGCAGTCAGGTTTGTGTGGCGTTCACTTTGAAATCATGTGAATCCTCGAACTTTTATGATAATTCCGTGTCAATTATCCATGACTGGCATTTCTTTTTCACAGTAAACCATTACGTGCAGGTGAGGCAAATCAATTTAGTGGAGTTTTGTCCAACTTTTAAGCTCCAAGTAGCCGTTATCAGTAATACAGTGACACTGCTCATCGGTGACGTTGATGGATTACGGGGTGAACTGATCGAGGAACCCTGTTTGGGCAGTCAAACTCCTGAATCATTTGATGTATTCTATACAACACAGTTGGTTGGGTGAGTAACCAAGTTCAAATGTGGAATTTGTGAGCTTCCAACATGGCTCCCCATCTCAGTCGGTTGAGCATTTGTCGCGTTGAAGCATCTTGTTTCTATCGGTGTTTGGAATCTTGCTCAGATCCAGATATTTTACAATTGCCAAACTGTTTATCAGTAATCCAACGTTGCATACTAGATCTTGCTTTCCACTCAACTTTCATCTGAATGATCTCATAAGCTGAGTGTTTCGAACAGTAGAGCCTGATCTTATTTGCTGTATACCCAGCAACAACCCTACCGACATTATGAGTGGACATCACTTACTTACCATTGGGATGAGATTCTTTCGAACGACGACAGACACTTCAAATTAGCCATCAAGATTGTAACTCTTCTATCATTTAAATCCGCAATATCGCTAAGGACTGCAAATCAACACGAACCACTTTGATTAAAAAGAAGCCCACAACTACATCTAGTGATAAGAACGTACTATCTAGCCAGTAACTTTGGGGGACATGAGTTAAACCTGCCTTCAATCTGGCTTTCAGTCAACACCACTATAGCATATATGTTTAAATTGTCTCTTATGCGGTTGTAAAGCTGACCCAACCACAACCGTTCACTAATCTTAAAGATCCAGTTCCCAGTTCTAAATCCACATGGATTGATCCAATGTACTGGGCTACTTTTAAGATTTCTATTTTAGTTTCAGCCTTTTATCCAATTGTGATGCGACAAACAAGTGAGTGGACATTAAAATAATGTTGTGCATACTACCTAAGCTTCGTTCACAAAACAATTTCACATTTTACACAGTTAAGCAAGTAAAATGTAGAAAGACACGTCAAATTTACCATCGAAGTATCGACGTGACATTTGCTCGTAACTTGCACTTTCGGCTAAGGACTGTATAGAGATACTACTAACGGGAGCAACAAAATGATTATTACATCATACAACACGACTTAGTCAGTAGCAACAACAAACTTAGCAATTCTGTTTAGAGTTGCACCAAAATGTGGCAAACTGTAAAATCAGAAATATTATAGACAATGTTGTACCGTATTCGTAGGTTTTCGCGCTGATATTCAAAAGTTTTATAAGCTGGAGTTTCCGCTAACCTTAGAATGATGGTGCAATAAGCATGTCTTTGTTTTTCAACTGGTGAAAGCATTTTGAAGTTCCACTTTTGCAACCAGTGAAAAAACCTATGATCATTAACTACATTTGTGCACTGATAACCGATTTCTGCACTTGTTTTGCCGAGATCTGCTAAGAGTTCATTTGCTTCCTAATGACACTTTAGTTTCCATGGCGAATTTGGTGGCATGTATACGGGCTTTAATATGATAACTTGACTTACGATTACTATTGTTCTGGAAGATAAAAAACACCTTTTACTCCTCAGGCTCGAAGGAAGTGAAATGAAATGGTTCGTGTAAAATCATTTACAGATTTCTGGTGTCCTGCTGTTTCCTGTTGTATCGAGAAAAAATCATCAAACAAGTTCTCTTTAACTCCGTATACGATTGCGACTGTATGGAATCGATTCATCTTGATCATTTTAACGACACATCTGAGACCGGTGAGCTGCTCAGGTGGTCCACACTGAAATGTAAGAGAAAAGGACAAACACAGCGCATTCAACGTGCAACAGTATGGGTTTGTGGTTGGTCGTTACACTTCGTAACACAGTTCTCAGCAGCTTGAATAAGTCGACAGCGCTGAGTTTGCAGAAATGTCTTATTTGAAGTTTATCATGTGATGTCAACAAGCATTTGCCTTACCTCTTCTGAGACTAAATAGACAGTCTGCGCAATGCTCATAGACAACGGATGCCCGGCGTCAAAAACAAGACAGCTGGGCTGTGCTGACTGTACTGTCAATGGTGTAGTAGGCAGGAAAATAAAGAAGCCTTGGTTTCCTATCCAACTGCGGACGATCTTAAACAACGGGGTTGAGCTGTAACGAAAATGAACTTAAAGACTATAATCCGTTCTTCCAAAACGTACTTATCAAATCTCGCCTGCGAACGTAGCCAATGCCTTCATAGATATGTTCATTGTTTATCTGTGCGATTTCCTTTATTCAGCATTGCCTGCTGTACTCATCAATTTGTTCACTATCAACCGACTGGTAAAATACAGAAATGCGTTTCGGCCAGCCTACTTCGAAAGGAAGTACCAGCCTCGAGAGTTTAGCTCTTATTGGAGCTCGTCAGCAGTGCATGTCATTCTCCGGATCGGAGTTTGCGATCCAACCTTTGTGCTTGTGAGACTAGCATGTTAACAACAACGCCAGTAATCTCACAATAGGCCTGGTCGAATGATCAAATCCAAACGCTCAACCACAATCTCGTATGATCAGTGATCAGCTTGCCTGATCATTTCGAAAGGAAAATGAACAGAATCGATCTATTCCATCCAATCGATAACTCCATGATCAAGGATTCTCAGTTAGGTTGAAGTTACTATTCTCACTGAACCACCTTAGCATGGTTTGAATCAGTAGTAAAAGTTTGGGGATTTAGGTTATTTGAAGTTGAACATGAAAGCGTGGCCGGAGTTCTAGTCCCAGTCCTGGGAAAGGTTTGTATTAGTGACGAGCTTTAACAAGAGCGAAACTCGAGTCTAGCGCTTCTTTGTTAAGGAGACGAACTGGAATGTCTGTGAGAATGTGACTTCTGCGATCAAGTGTCGGTGGTGTTCAATTTGAAGTAACCTAAATTCGCGAACTTCTACTGCCGAGAAACTACGACTATTAGTTCGAATAGTAATGTGACGCAATGTGATATAGTTTGATGTGAATGCAAATTAATCGAGTGAAAGGCAACTAGATGAACTGGAAGAAATTGTCTTGATATCGTCGAATGCTGGAATTTCATTACAGGAGATGTAAATATGGATGTGTATCAAGCCGACTTGCCATATGAGATGATGGGATTTAAACCATTAAACATCCTTCGTGCACGGAGAAGATTGACTGCAAGTGCAATAATGCCTTCCAGAGAGATTAATGATAAGACCAACTAACATTATTTCACGTAGGGGAACAACCTAATTGATGAATTGACGGTACACAAGCTACTGGGAAGGAGCACAGTTTATTAATCGGAAAGCAGTTGGTTGGTATTGTTGGCAAACGCAATCTTACGTGCGCTTTGTCTACCGTTTCTAAAAGGTTCATATTATAGTCCATGTAAAACAAACGTCTTTTTTCTTAGCGTTGCCCTAATTTCGACTGAGTAACTGACCAGTTTCTCGTTGGAAGATTATAGGTGATTTATCAGGCAGTAATCGCGGACCGTAGTGAGCGAACGAAATGAGTCAAAAACGAGGTGTGCCTACAGGCTGCGCGCAAGTTAATGGGACGTAGGTCACGTGATGGCTGCAATCCATCATCTGGCTGTTTTGGGATTTAACGAAATAAGGAAGATGATATTTGTTCATGTAAAGCCGGTGGGCTAGTGGCATTGAAGAAATGTGACGTTCATTGCTGTGTGTCAGAAGCGCTGTCTCGAAGATTTGACCTTAGAATTTAATAAGTGATGATCGCTTCGGGACCAAAACGGTGATTAAAGGTCTTACTTGGGATGTGTATTCTTTGAGATTCTCAATAATTATGAAGGGAAAGATTAAAATTCGTGCATATAGTCACTTTTTACAGGTCAGAAATGTGGTCCATTCAACTGCAGTATACTTATGATCTCTCGGTGTTCAAATGCCGACGTCCCCGTTAGCCGGCTGTGTGAAAAATGTATCAGTATGTTGATATATTCGGCAAAGTTGCATGTTTGTGGCTGATAACCAAGATTTTTGAAATGTGCGGTCTGCCTAGGTTGGGTTGTGTACTCCATACACTGACGTAGTGTCTACCACAATGCGCATTTTTTTTATGGATACTGCTAGTGGTTAGGAGGAACCACAAGGCAGCAAGACGATGACACAGTGAACTTTGAAAGTCTTAACGGTTCCACAGAACAAAGCAGACATATCATCTGGAAGGTGGGAGAGTTCAAAACCATCCAGAATGTTTGTTGGAGACAACCTCTGACAGGGTAGTGTGTCGCACTCAACGGCGAGCTCGCATCTGTAAAGTTAAAGAATATTTTTCATTGGTTTTCTTTGGTTTAATTCAGCTTTTCTTCCCTGTGCATTTGTGTGTAATCAGTAGTTTAGCAGTCTGTGGACCACCACGAAGATCAGCGGAAGCTCTAGCTGACGTACCCGTGGGGAAATATATATATATATATACCTGACTTCCAGTAGACGTTACGGAACAAACGAGCTGTTATTTTTAAAACGATTTACTGTTAATGTGAACAGGTGAAGGCCAAACTCAATCTTCAGTCGGACTTCAAACCAGTATTTTTCGCTGAACATCCCTTTTCACATTCAAACTGACCCTGAGTCTGTTAGAGTGGTGCGAACTGGGGTGCTCACTACAATGAACTACTCAACATGGGCAACTCTAATGGTTATATGACGATTTGTCCCACAAGGAAAACAACTACTTACAAATGCATAACTGTCCCGTCATTAGTTGAAAACTTATCAGCTAAGTTAAGTAGAAATAAGCTCTCTGTGAAGTTATCTCCCCTATAGTACATCTCAAGGCAGAAGTTGGTCATTCTTGCAGACAGTTGTTAACTATTGGCGTTCACCGTGATCTTCATAGGTGCAGGCGGGCGTCTTTCTGTGTCCAACGTATTTAGTTGAATTTTTAGCAGATAATGGACAGAGTACTTAGTGGATATTCATCATGGACATTTGCACACGGTTTACGATCGGGGGCGGAGTGTGGTTTTAGCTTGCCGACTAAGAGCTCTGCCTTTTGTGGTCATAAGTCAAAATTAATAGGTGTACTGCTGAAATAAATTGTCTCAGGTGGGTTTTAAAAATTGCAGTAAATCGGTAGTTATCAACCTCGGTAAACATTTGAGCCAGTAGATGAGCATTGCAGATATTTTGTGACTTGTGAATTGATACACAACTTTTGTTATACACATACGCATTCAAGGAGCTCATCTGCATGCTCTTTTCAAAGTAAGGTACTAAACCGATTCGAATTCCTTCATGTGATGCAACATTTTCTGGTTTAAAAGGACGCTGTCATCTGATGTGCTTTTGGTGCATTATAATCCGAATCTGTTTAGAATCGTTCCTACAGATGTCTCTGAGTGCAGAAATAGAGGAACGGTTTTTTGTAAGTTTCCTGATGGACACCAGGGATTCGAATGTCATGTCGCGCCCTGAGTGACTTAGAAGGAAAATTGCATTGCCAATAAGGAAATTTCATGGGGCGAGCAACTGTGTGACTGTTATCAGTTTAGACAGCAAAAAAGCACTTCACTCCTCACCTCAACAGAAGCTTGACAGCACTATTAATTACGTGCAATAGTGTGCTAAGATTCAGACAAACAGACTACCGAAGGTGATGCGGCTCTTGCTGTGTCGATGGAGGCAATGTACCAGAGTTAAACAGACGAGCACAGCCATGTGTTAAAACAACTTTGACACTGCCGTGAAGTATCTAACCAGAAAGTCCATGTGAAACCTACCTGTTACAATCGAAGTGACACATAGAGCAATTCTAAAAAGAGTCAGTACCGTGGACGGAATGTACTACTTGTATAATGTTTACAGTATAGATAACTTCAACTTGCAATGTGAGCTGTTTTCATAAGAGAAAACGAGCTTGTTATCACGCGTGTGATTACTTACTGTCCACAGTTCGTGTAGAAATAATAAACAAATAAATAAATAAAATAAATTACTGCATTGTGGGCACATTTTGTGCACCCATGAGTAACTCGAATGACGGCCACCGCATGGATTTAGTGTTAGTGATTAAACATAGATCAGCAAGTTTTGATAACCGTTACCAAATATCAGATCTATATGCCCACTGCCATAGCTTTTGTAAATGCTCAGGTATCCTTAGGAGCGACAACTGTGAAACCACGAAAACGTAGTCATATTAATTTTGCCTTCTCAGATACATTCTAATTACACTAGTTATCACCTGTTAACTGCTTGTCCAGTTTGGTACCTATGCAGCAACCGTTGCGGATAGCGGCGTTCAACTTGGTTCGGCAGAAGTCTCAAACTCCCACTATCCAACAGTGCTCATAGGGGATGTCGGCGAAGGATTTACATGCAATAATTCAATCGTGCTTAAGATGACATAAGCGGTGCAGTGGCCAACGCAGTTGATTCACGATGGTAGGTTGGACTTCAGCTCCCGGTGGTGGTATGATTACTTATTTTTGATGAACTGTAACAGGAGTGAAGATGGGGTCAATTGCTCCCTTGTGCAGTCCATTGTCTCTAGAGCACTAGCGACGTTGCATTGAATATCTTCATTTTACTGGACGTGCACATGTTTTTCAGCACTGAATGCTTCACTGTCAAATTGCTGAAACCTTTCTACAACAGATCATGCGGATATCATTAGATAACGTTTCCGCCTGGACATCAAACTAATTGCAACATGGACAAAACAGAATCACTCGAGTTTGCCTAGCAAACATGAAATCGTGTGCCTCATTGGGTGGCTGGGGTTAAATGCAATGTTTCTGAAAATTTTATCGGTTGCAGTTCTTGCAGTCCCAAATAAAACCACAAGGAAATTTGTTTTGTGAACTGAAAATTGCAATTAGTAGGCAGATCAGATTCATCAAGCATACCTGGCCTGATCAATCACCATAATAAGCGACAGAAATAGATGATTTGGGTTGAAGTTTTTCAACACCACTTGACAAATCCAATTGGAAACCAAAAGTCGGAACTCAGTAAAAGTTAATCATGTCACCAAACGCACATGCATAGCGTGCATAATGAGGCTAATTGTTGATCAGTTTGAAAATACCTTGTTGAGCAGTTTTTATTTTCACTGAGGAGGGTTTTAGGATTGAACTTTAGGCAACATCATCTACAACAAACCACGCGCGCCTGTTGACTCACCGAACAAAGTGCATACTGACTCATCCCTTGTTATCTACCCTTTTTTACTGACTGGTTGCTTCAATTATCGATCGTACTGTCTGTAAGATATGAATAGTGACTGACAAGTGGTCGATAGGGTCACTGTCATGCCTACTGTGCTCTTTGGCATACAACCTGTGATAAAATTGGGATCTCCCCGTCTTCCTAATGTTAACATTGCACTTCATTCCACAACCCCAACTCATGGAGTCAAAATACTGGTTTCTGCATTGCACCAGTCGGTCAGTAGAACATATATATATATTTGAATTTATAAAACCTTACTGGAGAAAATGGGGAAAACAGTAATGAAAAATTGAAACTTGATTGTTTCTCGGAGTCGGTTAGTAGGGAGTATTATGTCCACCTTTTTTGGCAACCCTTATACCTCGATTCGGCATACTGTTTACAAGGTCGCTGAACATAATTAGATACAGCTCACTAACTGACATCTCTGACTCACTAACTGAATTTCATTCAAATTGGTAAAAGTCTGTAATAATCGGGTTTAAGAAACTTAACTAACCGTAGTGAACGTATTTTAAATCAGACATATCGGGTAAATACTAACGAGAAGACCTTGAGATGGTTACAGAAAGCAGTTGTTGTCCATGGGTCAAGACACGGATTCAAATGTGTACATCAGTATTAAGGAAATCGGAGTCCATCACTGGTTGGACACATGGCACTGCAGCGCCACGTGCTGCAACCCGATTGGTTCATTGTTGAACAAACGGTTTAGCAAATAACGACAGGTATAGTTGAAACCGTTGTCCAATTTTGATGTTGTATCCTAAGACGACTTTGGTTTGGTCCGTTGCTAGATTTTCTACTGCCTTGGGGTTTGGTTAAGCCACGAATCGAGTTGGTTTGCACCACAAAATCATAGTGAATTAAGTGACAAAATACCCATTGAAGTCATGAGAACGACAGAGTAGCGAACACGACTTGTTTTCTGTGTTTGATCATCAGGCTAATTACAACACAATAAATATGAAAACAGTGACCAATGTGAGTCAGATAAACGGTCAATATAGGTTAAGGACGACGTGTTTGTTATCAGTTACGTGATCACTGTTCCGAATCATGGGCCTGACTGATTGTGGGCCAGAGGAGGTTAAGTGTCCGCACACACTTCTTCCGAGCACAGAGGTCAGGGTTACGCAATCGGATGCTGATGGCTTCGGCAACAGTCAACATTCGAAATCTCACCCCTTTTGATCGATTCCTTGGCACTCGATAGACAATCCGAAAAGCATCTTTCTTACTGACAGAATGATTGGAGTCGGTCAAGTGAGCAACAGTCGCGCGTGAAATCGTTTTAGTCACACCACTGTTCAACCACGCAGGATGGTGTTCACGCACTGTGTTAGACAACCGCCTTGTAGTACGACCAGTATATGATGCTCGATATGAGCAAACAAATGAGTACACACAAAAATTGGTTGTAAAACATGGAAGTTTGTCTTTGAGTTGTGACATGATAACGGGTGTTGAACGGAAACTGATACACAATTGAGCGGCAAGGTAGGTTGTTTCGACTGACTTTCTTAGCTTTCTGGAGATAACTTCGGCCATAGGATCTCCCTTGAAAGGAAGACTAATAAACGCAAGTTTCTTATTCACAGAGGGTGCCTTAAGTTTCAACTCTACCGCCTGCATCGCCTTCTCGATGAAACGCGTTGGGTAGCCATTTTGCATGAACACTTCTTGTAGAAAGTCTAGCTCAGCTTGTAAAGTGTCACAGGTGCAGATCTTTAACGCTCTACCCGTCAGGCATCTTATGAGGTTTCGCTTTTGATTTAGCGGAACAAAACTGTCGAAGTGAATGTACTGGCCGTTCCAAGTCTGTTTTCTGTACACAGTTCGTCGGATTGAGCCATCTTCCCTTCTTACTATACGAACATCCAAAAAGTTTATTTCACCATTGTTCTCTGACTCCTTGGTGAATTTAATGCTGCTATGAGCGGAGTTAAAAGCTGTCATAACTCTGTCCATGTTAGCATTCTCGTTGATGACGCAAAAAATATCATCAACATAGCGTTTGTAAAATGCAAATTGGTCGATGACCGCATCCAATTGGTTAGTTTCTAGTTTACTCATGAAAACGTCAGCTAACAGGGGACCTAGAGGCGAGCCCATTGCCACTCCATCTCCCTGTCGGTAGATCGCGTTGTTGAACAAAAACTGAACGTTACTTGTACAGAGCACTGCTCAAAACCAAGTCCACGCAACTCAGAAGTGTCATATACCGTCTAGTGCTTGCAATACGGTCACGCAACGTTGCAAAGCATTCGTACTGTTGAATTAGAAAACATGCGTTCCAATTACCTGGCGGAAAATGTTAGTTATCACTCAATATCCCCGTAGTTTTCAAGTTTCTCTCGTTATTGATTGTGGCTTTCTTTTATCCATTGTTCAGAGGCAAATCTGTCCTGATAACACAGTGCGTTGGGAAAATACTGTACTTTCCATTCGTTCACTTGCACTTCGCGATACCTTCTGGTTCCCAGCCCTGCGGTGTGATATCTGCCAATAGTCAGCTACTAATGTTCGTCGACCATGGTCTCTAAAACAGTGGGACGATGTAGCCAGACAATCGGACTACGAGTGAAAGTGGTCCTTACCAGCTACTACGACTGCGTTTACAGCGGTTTACTGAGGTCGTTCGCTAGCCCGTCCGGATCGAGACACCTTTGGTAGAGTAAGCTGTTTGAGTAAACCTTTTAGTTGGAAGTCTCGTGACGTGAGTTAACTTCCGTATAGTGTCGCCTGGTTCTCACTTGTTGGACATTCGGTACACGTCCCGCCTAGCATGACACACAGAGTGACATCATACGTGGTCGCAGACTGCGTGATCTACACAACTCGTGATCAGTAAGGCTAACTCTCGTGTGAGCTTAAGCGTAATCTGTGCGGTAGTGACGCTAGCAAAACGTCATCAGCGTTATTATTGTTTACTTCACGAGACCGATTTATCGTTGAACAGTGACAAGTCAGCTGGTTGTTAGTTCATCCGCTTCATCACTACCTCATTGGGCAGTGATCAGTTCGAATGTGGAAGGTAGATTGGTGAGACGCAATTTCCTCAGAGCATATTGAACGGAGTACTATGCGTGTGTATGCGCAAGAGCGAGCGATTCAACGGTGGTATAGAAATTCTCGAAATGCAAGGTTGTAAAGACTCATTCCACATCTCATGTGCTATCTGATCGAGAGAAAGCTATGTGGTGATATCTCCAGATCATACCATCAGTGGTTTTATATGAATGGACTTGATGGAGGAACACCTATCAATAATACTGCCTGTCCAACACGACCGGATCTTCTAAGGTAATACTTCGGCCGACCGACAATTTCTCACGTCCATATTTATGCGGGCTCTCAAGGGGCCCACTTGAAAGCGAATTCCTGTTGGTATCGTTGTTCAGTTTACTTCAGTGGCACACTGTCTTAAGGATGTGGCCTGTAGTCAGGCGGACCTACGTCAGATACCGCAGTTTCGTGTGAACAATGAACCAAATTCATCACAGGTCACTCAGAAACAGTGTCCCATGATGTGTAGAGTATAAGTTGGAAAGAGTTCTGTCCTTTTCTGTAGCCTGGTCAGTTTTAGTAATGGGTGGATTTCAACTTATGGGTGATCACGTGGGTGCATACTTCTGACTACGCTCCATTGCTCATTGCACTGTGCTCCAATATTTAGCTGAATGCACAACACTGTGGTTTACCCAACACTCGTCGAGTGAGTGTAACATAATTCCAGTCCTCGATAAGGCAGCCCTGGGTTTTTGCAGTGGTAAGGATTGGGGATATTCATGATTGATTCAGAATTGCTTGCCTAGCGGACTGTTGGACGATTATCAAGAAAAAATCAGTCGATGGAAATTTACAGATTTCGTAAAAATTTTGATAACTGCTCCTTGTCGTGCCTATGGATACCTCCAATAAAACGGTCTAAAATTTAGTGTTGACAAAGGTTGTTATCAGGGAACACGCTGGCAGTGGGTCATCTCAAAATAGACGTCAATCACGAGCGGGACACAAATCCACTAAAATCGACGAAACAGTATTTAAGTAATTTATTCGAAGGAAGGGAGAACCTGCTCAAATATCTGTCACGGAGTGTGCGTGGAAAGGCAAACAGCTTTTTAAAAATACTTAAAATTCGAGAGTGGGAAGTACACTCAGGAGTAGAATGGGTGAGTTTGTTATTGGAGAGTTCACTGTGGGCTGAATCTGTATGAAGTACAAATAATCGAGCACATGAACTTTGCGTAGAGCTGTGGCGATGGGAGGAAGTTCCTCCAGAAAGTAGTTAACACGATGTGTACTCGGTGTTAAATCGGTTTCACGACTTTTCCCGTACAGGCTGTTGTGGTCAACACAGGAGACTCACGGAACAGGCTTCGCTGTTAAGTTCAAACATTGAAGATAGTCAGGAGGGTTGGCGAATTGGCTTTGAGGAAACAAAGTATGACGAACACATGTTTTTGACAATTCCTCATTGGGTCAGTGCAATTGTATAGGATTTTGAAAAAGAACCAATATGTCTAATTGGTCAAAAGTGGAAGTCAGGATACGTACACCTGTTAGTGTTCTAGACACAGGATAATTTCAATTCCACTGACCGGGATCAGCTGACATTGTGTATATGAATGAGTGGGGGATAAGAAACATTCGGGATCAGAGGTGCTACAAGAAATTGCTTTGTGAACAGAGGACTGAGTTACGTAATGTGACTGCCATCCATTCGGCCGTGGTCAAAATCCGCTGTCGAAACGACCTTGGTCAGTTGACTGGAGCCCCGTATGTGACCTGAAATTGTTTCATCTACTTGATGTTTGTTCACAACGCGACGTGACGATTCTGACTAATAAGTGGTTTTGTGAGTATGGTTCTGATCCAGACGGGGTGATGTCTTTTAATCCGTTTGGACAGACGTGTGGTAGCTCGACTGATATACCGCGCTGTAAGACAGCGACAGGCAAAGAATTCACAGGAATTAACTGGTTGTGGACTGGTAGGTTTCCTTTAAGATGAATCCTGAGCAGGGTCTGGGAGTGAACCACCTCCTCAACGATACAACAGAGACATTTTTAGTGACTGGTTAACCTGTACGATAACTGTCTCCCCTATTTGGGAGTTGCTCTCAGTTAGTAAGAAAGGTGAGTTTTACCTGCAGCCTTGGTAGCTAATCGCCCAGTTCAGGCGATCCATACAATACCGTTGGCTCTTTGACGCTGACAGTTTTGGAGGACCACACACGTTCGGTGTGATATGTGCAGTGTCGCCACAAGGTTTGCTCTCCGTCTGGGTAAACGATCACGGTCCGGGCGACCGTACTGGGTTAGTCCCACCTGTTTATTGTATGGATACAGCCGCGTGAGTTTGCGTGTGGTGGGATGAGTTCCAATCCTGCTCGTGATAAGGGTATACATTACTGCTGAGATCTAGCAAGAATGAAACTCGAACATGGTGTTTCCTTCCAAAAGTGGTTGACTTGAGAGTCTATGGAAATGTGATAACTGGGAACGATTGGGGATGACTTTCCGTTTGTACAAACCAAAATCCCTTGATGTTGTCCAGTATTAAAAGGGAAACAGAAGTTAGAACAACTGTAATACACGAATAAACGTTCAGTATCCGGATTAATTTATCAAGAATATTCACAACTTATCCAGCTAGGGCAAATGTATCAGCATTATGAAACCTGTATGAACACACCGGGATAAAAAGATGCGTTTAATTGTTAGTGCCTCAGCTTCCTGTGTGCTTACTGCCTTACTATGCGCTCATCTATTTTGTGTACTTAAAATTCAATGCAACTATGTAGGAATTTGTAACTTGTATATACTTTACTCGCGCACGTTCAGAGTGTACGGTTACCATAACAAGATCTAAGCCGTTTAATTACATTTTCAAAACTCTTGCAGGGAAACGGTGATCCAGCTTTCTCAGATGACTATTGCTGCTTACTCGTGCAGTCGAACGCCGACCGCATGATATGGTTCACCTTGTGGGGATCATTGGGCAGGTGATGTGGCGAGTGAAGTGTTGAAGCGATGGCTACATAGGCTCCCGTCAGCTACAATGTAGGAGCAACATGGCGGCCAGTGATGTCTGGCAACAATGGAATAAGTAGCGAAAGTTCACTTTATTTCGTTGTCACATTACTTTCAGTGTCACTTGCAGTAGATGGAAAAACGACTTACAGGATCCACGCTTCATCGATTTTGCTTCAAAGACACACCTGTCTGTTTGCTAGGGCGGATGACTTGCTTTTGATCTACAGCGAACACATCAAACAATTCCACCGAGCCCTATGCAAGTTTAATGTTCATCATTTCACTTATCATAACTCAACACCAGCCCGCCTTCCAGTGGTAGCAGACAATAGTTAAGTTACTGTGAGTAAACAATGTACACTAGTAATATATCATACAAAGCCTGTTATTGTGCTAGGGACACAAGTGTGTTATTTGAGGATAGTTATCAAAGTGAACCACCTGGATGTTTGGGGAGTAAGACCCACCGTATAGTAGAATCCGAGTGGAAACTGCTGTTTTCTTCTGCTCAGCTTTTCCCTGCTGAGATGGTGATGAGCTGAACCAATAAGTTAGCTTCGGTTTTTGCACGGAGCTGAAACCAATGACTTTGCGATGGAATTTATTTGTTCCATGTATGTCATCATGATAACTGATCTTCGCAAACAGCTGGTAGTGGACAGTAATCCCGGTTACGTGTGCCTTTTACTTTAGTTCTTCCATTAGTCACTTGTTTTAATGCACTCGAGGTGCGCCTATTAACACTACCTGCATCGGTAGGGGAAGGCGATTCACACCTGTACTGAACAGACCAGAAAGTTGGTCAAACCAACCAAGTTCCTCCAAGACTGTTGATGTAACACTAGGAAAACATCTGTTGTGTGATGTTTGCCAGATCCACACTTTGTGTACCCTGTACACACATACCATTAAAAGATCACAGTGTTAACGTACACAAAGTGGAAAATAGAGCAGATCATGAAGATTGTGTAACGCGCAAAAATTTATCTTTTCCGCATCGCGCTGACATGCTGGAGTAACTGGGAGATCAACACAAACTGGTCCTGAAAACAGAAAGACAGTCTGGTAGGCTAAATTAATAGCTTCTCAGCAAACTGCAAGAGGCGCTTTGTCCTGGTAAAGACTATAACAGTGAGGGCCTGTGTAACGCCTACCTTGTGTCTAGCTACGGATACAGCTTTATACACGGATTCGGATGCGTTCCGAGATTTGAAACAGTTGGTACGGTTTGGTTGACAATCTGAGCTTGCAGCCACTTTAGAAAATGTTCACTGATCGGAGTTTCCACAAATTGACTTGTCCTCCCTGTATAGCGCTCAAGTCAGTTCACTGCACGAAAACATATCTTCAGTCATTAGAGTATTGGACCCCATAATTAATACCAATTCAAGGCCAGTTTCTACGAAGAGTTTTCGGGATTAATGGGAGAATTTTCCATGGAGAAAGAGGAGGATAGTTCTCAACGCTGAATTCTAAAATGAAATCAGCTGTCTACCATGACAGAAACGAATCCTTTGGAATGGGAACTGGGCTGACAAAACCGGAAACGAAAATAGAGGAGTTGCGCTTCAGCCAGACATCCCCCTAGTTCGTCACTGATGGGAAAAATTTTTGGCCACGAATGCGAGCAAACTGAGAGCGCTATTGTAGCGAAAAGGCGTCCAACAAAGCACAATCTTTATTTTCAAGTTGACCATCACTCACATTTGATTGCAGCGTTCGCATTCAGATAGACTTTCCAGCCAGCCTCTTTCGAAAAGAAGCTCTAGACTCGAGTTTCGCTCTCATTAGAGCTCGTCAGTAGTGCATATCCTTGCCATGGCCGGGATTTGAACTCCGGACATTCCAATCATGAGGCAACCGAAACTCGAGTCTAGTGCTTCTTTTCGAAAGAGGCTGGCTGGAAAGTCTATCTGAATGCGAACGCTGCAACTCGNCGTTGAGGTATTCGGCCGAGCGTTCGAAAACTCGCACCTCCGACCTGACAATCCACCACACTATGAATGACAGCTGTATGTCATAATGTTTAAGAAGACAAAACAGATTACTACTAGTGACACACTTGCAAGCAATCATTGGTCAAGAGAACAGGAACAAATTGTCTTACCTTCACTGTGCAGACACGGCAACTAAGTAAGAGGTTGTAAATTACCTGGAGACTGCGTCCTTTTGTTCATTGACACTGGTAGGCACGGTGTTCAATATATTACGCGAAATTTCCTAACGTAATTTCGTTACACGTACGTGTATCCATAATGTACGAAATGTTGGTACGGTAAACACTACATGATCTACGTCTTTCGATAAGTCCGTCAAAATCAGAGTTATCCTTAAACGATGCCAGAGATATGTCCCGTCTGACAAACCGCAATGCTCGTATACTCGCATCGTAAGATTCTGATGCACAATGATAAGCCTGCATTAACCTATCTCAACTTCTTCACTTGCAAACCAATGTTCTAGGCGCGTATATTTACCTCCACCCGAGTGTATACGAAGTGGTTTGTTGCTCTCATGTGGTCATCCTCCTGCAACCTTTGTAGTTCCCTTTAATCGATTTACTTGAGGAGTGTTGTTTTTAGTGGATCTGGTATGTGCATGCACCTGGCTTCAAAGCGACCAGGTAATCGCTGAAGCATTTGGATGGGAATATCGCGATATCATCAGAGCAGAAAGAAGACGTATATTGCAGTATGTTAACACTTCGTTTACTCTCATCAATCGCAAAAACCGTAAAACATGCCATCACACATGCCTTCATACAGATAAGGACAAACAAGGGCCAGACGCGCCTACAACCACATCAAGTCTTACGCAATCACGACCATGGCAACCCGATAGGTTGCCTCAACCGCCTTTGTGCACATAAAGTCGACTGGCAAGTTCGGATGAGCATCGCTTCGCAGAAAGCCAATCGCTTTGGATCTCTCTTACGCAACGGTATCTTGAATGAGTTTAATGGGTCAACTTGGGGACCTGTTACTATGAGGTATTCAGCGGTCGATGACGTTGGATTCCAAGCCCTCAGTGAACCAAGTTGAGGCTCGTGCGTCATCAGTTGTTTCAATCACTTCGGGATGTGTTCGGCGACTCGCCGTGATAGTTGCCGATCTGTTCTACCTATGTAAACTTCAGTGCAACTGCAACTGAACTAGCACACGACATGGGAGACAGAAGGGTTTGGCAAACTACTTTCGCGATTGCGGAGAACTGGCCCTCTGGTGGTTTGAAGTAAGTGCAACTGCGCAACTGCATACGTTCGAGCCAGAGCAGACTTCAATTTGTACTCTACGTCGTTGGCTAGATGGTCACCTTTGAATGGCGAGAATAAAAGACATCCTTCTTTTGGGCCGTGAGTATAAGCTCAGTGATCTTCTTCACCGTGTTTCCCATATCGCGCTAGCGTAACTGTACATCTACTTTTGATAGATCTTCGTTTGGCACTCACCGTTTGGTAATTTTTCCACGTGCCCTCAAGTAAAAATCTCTGGTGTGCTGGCACTTTAATCTGTGGTATCTGCTTTACAGAATTTGTGAGGATTAGCAGGTCATCAATTTTCTCACATTTTGTCCTCTTCAGTTTTAGCATGACCCTATGACCAGAGTAGCGGATTGACTGGAATCGTCACAGCTAATAGTGAATGGCTGTTTTTCAGAGTGGATACGATAACCAATGTCAGGACTTTCATAATATCATAAAAACGTGCAAAAATAATCTTGTTTATTTTTCATTGAGTTTTGAAAATATTCTGGTTAGCTGCTGAGTGGTTTTGAGGCGATTTAATGTCGTCGTTGATACACATTACGTCATGCTATGGAATGACGAAATTCCTGATACATTCGGCCATCTCATTAATATAGGTTCCAGGACTTGGCGAACAGTACGGGTGTGCACACAGCCACCGGTTTACAAATGAACATGATGCAGCCTCCCGATTTGAACGCTGTGGAGACAGGATAAGAATGCCTCGACGTGAGGTGGTGTTGATATATGTTTCGTTGGAAAACTAGACTGTGACAGACGTCTCAAAGGCACAGAATAGAATAACTCATTGTTTTTTTTAATTCAAGTATTCTAAACATGAATCAAATCTTTTATGGACTGTTAAAAATAACACTGCCTGAGGAGAAGTTGGTAGCAGGCAAGCTGAAGAAATGCAAGTTTACTTCAGGGAAGCGGAAAGTCCACTCAACAGTGGTGATAAGTGTTTCTGTTCACTCTAACTATTAAGACTCACAGTTACTTGTGGTATTTCTTTCAACCGAATAGATAACCTAACAGTTAGAAGACGAAGCCACCTACTACAAATGATGCACTTCTTCCTCACCCACAAAATGGTCCACAATCAAAGTCTCTGTGGATGTTGTCAAGTTCTTCAAGCTACGTACTGAGAAGTATGAAAGAGAACTGTCATAAAGCTTGATATGTCATGTAGTTTTGCAAGAAAATCCCCCGTGAAGTGTTCCGCGCACTACTCATCACTGTCTTATTACACATTTTTTTCATGGGAAATTTGTGTTTCAGTCGCTTTCCACAAGGTGTTTAAGTGGTTTTTATGGAATTTTAAAATAATCAAAACAGTGTCAGAAACATTCGTATAAACCAGTCTTCATTAAATTCCCTAGCTTTAAAGATGTAAATGTGAAAACGCGATTTTGGAATTATTCATACTGCTGTCAATAATTCAGAGTGAGCTGGTTTGGTCACAATGCTGAACGGATTTGCACTCTAATTGATGCTGGATATACTCAGTATTGTGGAATCACATGTAGATCATATGTATGTCGCTTAGTGTGGTATGACGAATTCCGGTTCATTACTCACCTTATGCCTACTCTTATGTTTCTCGTGATTTCACCGACAAGCCTTCGGCAGCCAACGCTACCTTACTTGATACCGTAAGTCTTCCTAGGGTGCATCTATGGTTACCATTCAACCCTCAGATGAATATCTTCAGTTTCCAACACGCAACCTGATCATGTTCGTTTTCTACGACTGTCTTTATGACTGATGAGAGTTTTTCAAAAACCTTTCAATAATCGTGGGCGTATGTCATCTGGTTGCGTTGTTCAAATGACCCAATGGGTTGATAGTCTACGGCTGACAAAAGTACATCTCTGTTTCCGGTAGGTGGTGATCCCGTATTGTAAGTGGTGATGAAATGTCAGCCTACCTTAAATTGAACATGATGAATGAGTGGTCTAGTTATTGTGTGCGATTCCCCACTTGTTTAAATGTACCGTACAGCCTGCACTTCAAACATGGATTTTTTACGCCTGGACATGAGAAATTTCTGAGCATACTTGAGGTTACATGCACACATACTTACAAACACACAAATCCAAGTCCCCACTGCTAGTGGTATAAACTAAACATGCAGACTGTAAGTTGTGTAGAATAGTTTGTATTTCCTTTTATATACAGGAAGGAGAGTCGATACTGAGACAAACCAACCCATTCTACTCTCGCTGACCATCAATCATAAAAGGAAACGCACAGACAGGGGTCAGAGACCACTTTGTACACTCACTTCCCTTCCGTTTACTCTCCAATATCACTTGTAGGTATGTGCTGTACAAAGATGTGTGTGTACCTGGACCAGCACCGGCTCTTATCGGTCATTCCACTAATAGACAGGTGTCAATATCTTTCGAATACCATGACAACAACACGTGCCCAACATGTAGACATTGGTTGGCTGTCGAAGTAGGTTACATGAACTGGGGCGTACTAGTAACAGTACTGTCGGCAATCTCCTGGATTAGTCCACAGTCCGGCTGATGAAGGATACGGTAAGGTCACAGCGACTGTCGAGTGTTAGGTCAAACATGCATACCTTATTGATAAACCTCACTACAAGGATTGAAGAGAGGTGGTGTTTTAATAAGATGTCACCTAGTTGTCAGTCAACGTTTTGAAAACTACCACGAAATTCATGAGTATGCGTCATGCCATATCATATAGGTCTGAGTGAGAATTGTCTTACACACTGCCTAAGATTATATGTTTAATAGTGAAATTCAGCTAAGAACCTTTTGGTTCCCACTCCCACTAAATGTGTAGATGAGAATCACCTACCAAACGTGTTGTGATACTGTGTGTGTGTCTGTTGTAACCCAAAGTGTGTAAGTAGAACATACTTAGACTATGCAGGCGCACTGGAAAAGATTCGTTGATCCTGTGTGTAACATTTTGTGGCTTATTTCACGTTTCATTCTCTGTTTATCACGCTGGTTACACTGAATGTCACAGCTTCATAGAATGAGCAGTCCTGGTTGCTGCAACTACACTTTGGATAGGGACAACGCAGGACACACTCGATCAGAAATTTGCTATGATGAGAAAACCCTATGGTGGGCGTTGCTGGTTGGAGGAGTGTCCGTCAAACAAATCACCACTGAAATTGACTCAGTTTTACCCCCAACCTTTGTAGTGCACTGACTGCTCAGTTGTATAGGAAACAATACGAACCTGGAAATCGGGTTCATGCGGATAACCTGTTTGAGTCGGGCACCCAACGTGTGATGAGGTTCCATCGAACAATGACACCAAGTGGTGGACAAAATCAGAGGAAACAAGGTAACCGATATCTTAGTGCATCACCTAACTGGCTAAAGATGAACAGTCATTGTCAAATAGGTAAATCCAGCTGCTTGAAAAAATTGTTTCAACGCGCACTGGACGCAAGAACAACTGCAACTTTAATGGAATGCATACACGTATCATCAGAACGTCTAACTGGAGAATGGTCGCACATGACAGTGATGGTTAAACGTACGATTATTCAAAAACTTTACAAGTGGCTGGTTTGCAAGCAAGCTCAACCACAGAAAACGGTAACCCACTTAAAGCCAATCGATACACTCAACTTACCAAATTCTAACTTAGAAGAAATCACAGTTTCGAATTAAGGGAACTGTGACGAGTTAACCTTGTCCAAATCCAACCAGTTCATCAATGTGATAGGAAAACTGTTTCATGTATGTTTAAATGTTTGCCTGAAGCGATTATTCATTAAACCGGTCAACTTGCAGTCAGGCTATACATCATCAATAAAAGTAACGTATTACGTTTCCTGGAATTGTGTAGCCCTGGTGTGTTTCACATGCACGCTATTCTAAAAATTCCTTTCACTTCACTATATGCAAACGAACATGCAACTTCACGTAGCTCCGGAAGGCCCAGAACCTGGACTCCACACGTGTGTTTTTTCTTCACCTTGAGGCCAGACCCACCTTTGGAAGCGTTGTGATCACAAAAGACGCTTGGCCTGAGAGGTTCCTTCTGTAAAACATCTCTTACAAGTATGTGAAGATACAGAACAACAAACACAAACACTATTGTGCATGGCTGCGGTGTATTCATATCGTTGGCACTAGTGTAGCCACAGTCTCTTTGGTGACAGGCCATGTGTAGTGTACATACGCTTTCTACCAGTCGCACCTGGTCCGTAGATCTCCTTAGCGTTGAGATTTGCACAAGTCGTGCTATACTACTCACAAAAAAGCCGTAAGTTATGCAACAGAAGTATGCGTAGAATATGTGGTTGACTCGCGCACGATGAACGACACGTTTAAGTATCATGCGATATTTATCGTAAGTTCGATAGCGGTGATCTTGTGGAGCACAGTGCATTGTCCTTCTTTTCGACTTCAAGTATGACTCTCGTGCAAACTTTAGGAGAGACATTGTGGCGAAAAGTTCAACGACACAAGCAATCCCCTAGTTCATTGTTCACTCACATTCGCGGCAGTGAATCTGTTGCTTCAAAAACCTTCAAGCACTTCCTTGATGGTACTCCTGTTCAAAGTGCTCCAACAATACAGGCTCTAACAGCCATAAAAGTTGAAGAACCACATAAACGGAATTTCAAAGGTGAAGTTGTGACTACCAGCTAAAGTTCTTGTATGCCATGTGCAAACGATACAAGGTCGTTCACATTCGAAAGTTTGGCTCTACATTATTGAATATTTAGCCGAATACCGTCCGTGAAATGTTTACAATAAGGACCATTCCTATGCTATTTAATATCTGTCGAGAGTGTAATAACTAGGCATAATATTATAACGATTTAAGCTGAGTTAAAAAATCTACATCACAACCGTGGAAAGGGTAAGCTAGTCGGGTGCCAGTTCACCTAACAACAATCTAGCGTTCAAACTAACATATTGATGAACATATATAGATCCTCAAGTGTGTTCAGGATCACATGCATTTCCTCCCGTGTAAAGGAAATGAGTTCTTTGGTGAGACCTACAATAAAATTATACGGAGACTGTTAGCTTAAGTACCACTCCCTCAGAACTTGACGACAGACAAAATCGATATCAGTGGCACCGCAGCGGATCTTATGACATGCCAAACAACCAGTCTTCAAAATCTCAGTAGATTTCGATGTGAAAAAATCCAAGACGGAACTTTGACAGCTCGGCTGAGTTGACTAACGTCTCAGTAAGTATTTATTTACCACTCGCTTTTTTACCCATGGACAGAGGTACAGTGATGGTTCTGCCGGATACCTGTATATGGCTGGATTTTAATCACCTGAAAGTGCATGGTACAAAACTCAGATGTCTTGTTTTCAAGATCATTATGACAGACAATATACGTTCTCGCTGTTTTCCTTTCTTGGACTATTGACTCTCATGCAATTTATCGAAAAGTCCTGAGTATTGGTTGTATTTCGACCATAATCGTTTGACTGGATGTCGTTAACCATTAACCACAATCCATGGCATCGCTGCGCGTAAGATCTACTAGATAGATGACGATGAGCTTTTACATAGCTGGATGATCAGTGTCACAAAGGAGACCGACATAACAGCTAGCGTAGATCTTAATCTGTTTCGCAGACTGACAGTTCGTTGAACTCTCTTCCTAGAAGACAACTTTGGGAGTCTGTGTGTTTTAGCTAGGAGCAGAGTCGGATAACAGTCACCGACTACTCACCGCCAGGTACTTAGAAGTTCAGTACTATTAGACTATGGACAAAATGACACTGGAGAAATGAAACACCATGACACTAAACAGCGTCTTGCTGCTGAGGTTGGAATCAAAGGACGTGATTAGTGGTTGGAACCGTGCAATTCATATTCATACGAATAACGCCCATTCAACCATTCCCAACCATTCCATACTACGTTACTACGGAATTGTCTGAACTTTCTGCGATTGCTGTGCATCTGTCCACAACTTAAAAATGCACTTTCATGCAACACGATTATGACTGGTTATCCTTGACTCCAGTAGAACAGTTTCACATGTATTGTTGACTGGTTGCTGAAACGATGCCTTCATTTGTCGTGTTCAGTTGATGCCTGCATCCCTGATCAACATCCGTCGCACCATTTTAGTTTAAGTAATTCATGAATATACAAGGATAGGTGTATTGGGTCCGTTCCAAGTTTATCTGTTTGATTTGCTGTTCCTATGTACCTAGGTCGAGGCAGCTAACACCTTTACTCAAATCTTGGACCGAATGAGAAAGATACACTCCTCCGCCTGGATGAGATCAGCAAGTTTAAGACTCTCTTTCTAATTGATCAGATAGCAGGCCACACATGACACGAGTTACCATCACTCTGAATTGCAGGAATGCTTATTCTATCAATGAATCACTAGACCCAGAGGTTTGGCGTGTGAATATCACCACACAACTTCTTGAGATGAAATCACGACACATTAGTTCTTCTACCACATTCCTGTCGGTCACCACGTTTTGGGACGCATGCCGTTAGTTTGTCGAACTCTCTGAGAATGTTTTGAGCTAGGAGAGAAACCCATAGAGCATCAAGTGTTTCTAGGACAACCGAGAGCTATTAACGAACGTCTGTTGACAGACCAATGCCGATAAACAAACAAAAAGCAGAAACATGACGTATTGACGACGGATGAACACTAAACCAGTATGTGTGAACTTACAAAGAACTGAGTGTGTGAGACAAGTCTTCTACACATCTGGTTGGCTGCGCCTCGATCTCATATGCAACTGTGTTCATTATGTTCTAGTAAAAGTGTTCCCACCGGTGTAAACAAGCCTAGATAATGGCAAATCTCGTCAGATCCGTCGAGTGAACACCATTTTGCCGGCAGTGTAATATAAGATAATCATCCGAGTTCGCAGTTTCGATAATTTTGTTTCCATAGCTGACTGACTCACAATGTAAGTGTTAACTGTGATTTTAAGCGCAATCGATGGAAAACCTTACTGAATAGATGTTGTCCTTTAGATTGTGGGGATTTGCAAATCTTGCGGTAATGTAGTTCGAGAAGTTCAGCGCTTACTTCATGTAACTACGAAATTGCCTTGATGATTTGAAAATATCTATGATGCGATCACACATTCCACGGAAATGTACGTTCAGACAGAGCGCAGTGGAGTGGTTGGACCTAACCGCAGACAGAGTTTCGATTGTTTTGTTCAAATTTAGCAACATATCAGCTCTTATTTGACCCAACACAGGCAGATCCGTGTTGCTATGTTTATAGTTGTGTAGTTGACTGTTATCTGTTTTCCGTATATCAGGTTCAAGAGTCACGCGTGGGTTAAGCTCGTTATAATTGGGCCATACGTTGACTGGGTAGTCGTTCTGGCTGGTCTTCTTTTAACAGAAAATTTGCACTTAACATGGCCAAACCGTAGTTCCGATTGTATTTTACATCTGGTAGTCGTTTTTCTTGGAGGGAATGTCAAAATCAATGCCCATCAACTAGTACTCTCAATCGGTGATGTATCAGTTCTACGTAGAAGACAATCATAGAGGGGTAGCGGCAAAATGCACAATAACGAGGCTTTCTGGCAGACTGAAAGTTACTGGCAACAACAAGAGAATAACGTTGCAGTTGCTAACTTCAGGTGAAGTTGCTTTATCGTGGTTACTCAGTGTTGCATTCCACATTTACTTCGAGTGTGATTAGAAATAGTGAACGTTAAGCTGACAAAAATGTAGGCGTCTCAGGATTACGGATGAGCTAACAGCAAGCTGATATCTTTGACAGACCGAATTCGTGTGAAAACACAATTCTGTGGCATGTGGCAAGAAGAGCAAAGGATTAAGCCCTGGTAAGAGTTGCCTAATAGTTCAGCAATAATCCTTGTAGAACGCACTGATCAACCAATAAAACAAGCTTATCAAACAATGAGTTATTTACTGTGAATTTTCATATCAAGAACACTGTGTGACGCAGTTCGTCTTTTTGAGTGCAGTCAGAATGTGTGGCAGGGTGTTTACTTTAATAAGCGAAAGAACACGACGATTCCGCCACACATTTAGGAACGTAAAACGTTTCCTTGCTCATTGTTTAAAACCTTAATTATTGCAACTGTATTCTATTATAGAGGTCCAAATTTCATTCAATGTGCTTAGCCCAATTTGTACAAACTTCTCCGAAATCAGCCTTATGATTATTCACACTACATTGAAACATTTAGGCCAGCGATACCGGGTGACTTTCCCAAACAGTCATTACTCACTGTCTGGAAACATGTTTTTTTTTTCAGCGCAAAACTTTGAATTGTTTCCAACATGGCACTTATTTCTGCATTAAAATAAAACCAAGCTGGGCTTTTTCATGAGAGATACTGCTGCACGAGAACTTTGACACAAACTGAACAGACAAATCACCGATTTGGCATTTCGGTTCGAAAACTCACAAAAGTTGAGCTGCCAACCTGATGTCGTTCTGATCACATGCCGTACAGTTATTTCAGTAATATAGTGGGATTCCACAAGACAATCCTCACAATAGTCAATCCTCGTTTGTCTGATGTGTTTGCAACACATAACTTGCTGGGAAGTGTAAGGCATAGTCTTACATTCCTTGTTTGTTGAGCTTTCTGGATGACGACATTACATATTCAACCAACGCTAGCTACTGGTTGAGTTGCTCTTCTTATGTACTTAGTTTTGGCAATATGTTTCGTACTTGCTTTCATGTACCATCGACCAGTATTCAGGATGTTTTGTTATACGGGTCCAGAATATTTGAATTACAAATGGTAAAGTGCATTTAGTTCCCCAGGTGCATAAATTACTCAGCGATCACAAATTGAAAATGAAGTCTGTGGACTTTTCTGCTGTTCGCTCCGAATGTCTGGAAAATACGTATCGTCCTCCCAAAGGGATAACTTTTGTCCTCTCTGCCTTGATCGCTCTGTCAGCAACAGGGAAACACAGTGCTTCTTGAAGGAAAGGGTTTCACGACAAATGAATAGCAACTTTGTCACGTGACGGAAATTTCGCTAAATGATTTCTTCCCAAAACTTTACTGAAGAACCGCTATTCAAATAGAGCATCCAGTTACTGTATTGAAGTCTTGTGTACACAGAGCTGCGAATGAAAGCCAATGGAAGACAGTCTTGCTTCATCACCAGAAAATACAAAGGCATCGCACATGTATTGGTTCTGGTGAGTGTCTTTTCACTAAACTCGGAAACGTGGTCAAGATCACAGTCCATCCGGCGCACTCATTTCTGTTGGCAGTAGAACGTTCCTAATTACAATACCCTGCCGACTTATGTGTAGTTTGTCTGATACGGACACTTTATTCGGGCGTCATTTCCCAATAGCATGTGTAACGTTGCGTTTTCGTTGAATACCGAAGTAGCTACTGCAGCACAAGATACCGACGGCGAAGTGTAAGCGGATTACCGTGTCCTCGTGTATGACCGCACAGTGAGCAGGTGCTCCCTCACGGCAAGCGTGAGCAGGACTTCGGTGCCAAATCGCACCAAATCTCTCACCTACCCGTATGTTCACTCATGTCAATGAGGCGTCATTTGCAGTAGCGCCATGCCGAACATTTCTCGGTAAGACCGCACATGAACTCAGCACCGTATATGCGAACGTACACAAACTATCTCCCAAGATAACTACCGTAAAATGCCTTAACTGCTCCACAAAGACAACATATCGTTCGGTTCGCGTCTAAAATCGTTCAGAGTCTCATGGTATGTTTCGTACTGGTTCATCAACCGCCGTCTCCAGGAGCCAGGTCTTCACCTATATTGGCTGGTAGCCGGTGTTTCCATTCACTGAAGATGGCTCACCGAGAGAACAGTTCATTTTGCACGTCTGCCTGTGGATTTTAACTACACTGCTGCAAGCAATGTGGTGGCTGGCGGCACTGGTGTGGCAGATATTATTTAACATTCTTTGAACGGTGACGCAACTGGGGCTTGATATCACATATACGCAGTTGAGTGGTCCACCAATCAGCAGCGCCGTGATACGGTTCGCAATTTGAGCTACACCACTCACAAAATGTGACAACAACCTCCTGGATGAGACAGGGCACGTGGTATACGAGAGAGAAAGAAACGACGGATTTCCTAACGGGCTTGTTAAGGCCGGCTGACCGCATGGCAGTGTTAGGTCGGGTGGTTCACCCTAATGAGCAGCTAAAAATCTACTAAAACTGCTTGGGTATCTGTTTTGCATGTACTGCTCGTCTCCAAATAACTACAACCATTATGATTGGGGTTTGTATGGGGAACATAGTAAATTGCACCATTTACTCATGGAGAATTTCCAGTAGACGAGTACCTAAACGGACAGAGGGACTTTTTCAGGTGTGAGGCGCACCTGGATTGCCAGATAAAACCGATCATACAACTAGCACATTCCATTTTCAAATTCTTCACACGCTGACTTTTAAAAGACCTCATTAACTATCGCATGGTCACGAAATTTGCTCTACTGAAAAGATCGCACAGTTCTTTTGACTACGTACTACTCCGTTATGCATTGTCCATCGCAGGCATATCCATTAGCTACTGCTTATATATTTGACATAGATATTAAAAGAACCAACGACAGTGCATCCATTCCTCGTATACGACCAGGTACGACAAAAGTAATTACTTCGCCATAAGGACGAAGTGTAAAAAGCTGAAGTTTCACAGTGGTCTAAATGGCACAGATAAGACGAACAATGTGTCATTGTTGCATAAAAGTATGAATCTGTAGTTCAGGAATGCTTGGAATGGCTTCCCACCAGTGCTGTACTGATTTTTTACACATACTTCTGCACTGTCGAATTGCAAGTGGACATTTGTATCCACACTGGATTATATAACCGCTGACGAATTCAAGTAATCATGTATTCGGTTGCAGCTTTCGCCAGTGATTTTAACTTGACGAGTCAACCCAATCGTAAGATATTAGAGTGGAGACAGTGGGACGGTTAATAAATCTTGATCGCGCAATCTGTGCATCAAACAAAAACGAACGTGTCACTGTTCGCATAAGACAGTTCTGTCGTGTCCAATATGGTATCAATGGTGTAATAACCAAGATGGTTTCCTGATGAAAGCTTGACCGGAGTTCAAAGCCAGGTAGCGACAAGCATATGTAACACTAACGTGACCTAATAAGAGAGGAACTAGAGTCTAGCGCTTCTTTGTGAAAGGCACTGAGCAAAATTTGATTTGGCTGCGAAAGTTGCCATAACTTGTGAGTGACGTTCAATTCATATCAATCCAACTCCGTCCCACGTACTAGCAACTGCGTATTTGTGAGTCAGAATGGATTAGCTGTCAACAGAAGAAATTTGAAACTCACCTGTTTGAATTACTGGGTCTGTAACTTACGTTTGTCTGTAGTTTCCTTGCCGCGAAAAGACTTGGTCTCTCAGTGCTTCCAATCCATTGCGCTCTACGCTGGAAACAAGACAAGCGTAGTGCTTTTTTTGCACTTAACTCATTTTAACCTATTGATTAACCCGTGCTGCTCGAGATCTTCAAAGCGTGCTAGAACAATGACCACAGGTTGAAGATAAAAAGAACTGGTTAGGAGAAAGCCATCTGGGAACAAACTACTGTAGTCACTGGCAACAGTCGTTTACAAAAGACTACATGGTTGCAGGGACTGTTAGAGTTAATGCATATTTCATTCTCCGGAATGCAATATCTTCGCAATCTGTAGATGATGGATTATTTTCCACATCGCTCTACAATTTTGTCTCACTACAATCCCAGTTCTCCCATAGTGTTGTTAGTGCAAATCAAATTTGTTGTGTCCGATAGCATGCGTCCCATTCCGCTTCTACACAGCTGTGTAACGAAGCTGTTAAAGTGTAAGCACTGACCTATTCAAGCAGTAATTCGATATGAGGAATGGTAAGCCGATTAACACATTCTCATAATTGTGTTCATGTCCAGAAATAGTAGCTGACCATTCGTGTGTAAACATTGTGTCCAATAGAATCAGTCTACCTATCTATTCAATCGTGATAACGTAACATTAAATTTTATATTAGTCTGGCTAACCGGTTTCGTTGCGATATACAGTTCTAATTCAGCGACAGTTATGGGTAGATGCCGGATGATATGGACTGCCGGTCGTGATCCTATCATTGTGACGATGAGTTTTTCTTCGAAACAGAAAACCCAAATGGGACGTACGCAGTGGAAACGGTCACCACTGTTCAATAGGTGATCTTACTGGCCTTGTTTTCTCGGAATTCCTACAGAAAAGAGAAAAGCCAGATATTTATATTTAGTACACGTTTCCAAGTGCTCTTTTAATACCTAGAAATCCTGTATTCGTTGGATATGCTGTGAATTGTAGCGGCTAAACGTAAACTGTCATTCAGCTAGTAGTGCTGTTCATAAGTTTTCTATACTGGCTAGTTAGCAACATTTTGTTAACGGATTGACTTCATGTTGAGTATCGTATATGGTTAGTTAATGGTTGGACGTTTAAGCTCAACAGTTATTCTGAGAACATCTGTATCGTTTCCGCAGACTGAACACATATCTAGTAAGTTTAATCGCTAATCAATCTGCTATCTGCACGAACATAACAGACAGATTGGGAACCATGAAATCGGACTATTTTTGTCCTTCGTCACAGTGGTCCGAATAGCCGGCCGCGTCGGTTTTCCAATTTTCAAGTTTCAATGAATGTCCAACACCCAACAGTCACCGTTCTATTCTACATAGCACATTTTCGTCAAACCTGACATACTAGATGTCAGTGACCAGAATTTGGTGATCAGGTGGAATGTAGAATACTGACTGACGAGGTGCGATTTCGCTACAGTATGTAAGAAACAGGCATGTATATGGTGACCCATGGCGAACGTTTCAAAGATCGCATGAACAACGCTACAATGCGAACTAACGTTGATCTGGTCAATGCATGAGTTACCATCCAGCCAACCGAGGGGAGTGTGTTGGTCATTTTGAAACATGCTGACAAGAACTGTAAGGAGTTGTCACAAGAATGTTTATAGTTGGATTTGATTCGTAACTTGACTATTTCCACCAAGGTGATATTGCAAGAAATTCCCACAGGGGAATTTAAGTTGTCCTACAGCAAAAACGTGATTCTTTTCGAAGCATATTTAAACGGATCGCAGTGTTCATTCGTTGGGCTATTATATACTGTAGCAAGCTGTGGTGTCTAGTCAGGCGGCGGCAGGTTAGTCTGAAAACCGAATGGTATAATTAAATGGCAATCAGTATAAAAGCGGCCCAGTCGACCGATGAAAACAAGCCAGTGTGTGCCAGCTAAACCGTGGCGAATCAACAACGGAAACCATGATCTTTGAATGTGGGGGCTGAAACGGTTGAAAGATGTTGACTGCTTCTGTTTGTTTGTTTATCCACGAGTGTATGTGTGCATTCGAAGCTGAATGGCCAATGTAAATCAGTCTGTTCAAGTGTGTCTGATGAAATAGCATATCCGAAGTGCCACGTCTGAATTATTTTTGTGTGTAATTTCTAAAACTTGATGACCTTTAGATCTATTTAGCTTGGCTTAGCGACTCGACCTTCAGATACCCGACTGGATCAAGTAAACAACGATCCAGTCAGGCAGGTTTCATCTTATTTGAAGTGATCTGAAAATAAACAAGCATATTCCTGTGCTTGGTTTTAACTCCTAAAAGTGGCTGCTCTCAATTTCACACCGGTCTTAACCATCTATGAATCAGAAACAGTTGACTCACTGATTCTGGAACTGCCCGTAGGTTCAAAAAGTGGCCTACCTTGAAGACTGGCACGACGATCAGTACGCTTGCCCGGTGACTAAATAGACACACTGTTAACAAAGCGGTTAGGGGGTGACATATCGCAATCGTCGGCCGAGAATTCTATTTAATATCGCATATGCCCATCGGTGATACTACGACACAGTGTGTACTGAAACCAAAATGAATCCCACCTGCTTATCTTGCTCACAAGGAGATGTGCACTTTTTCCGACCTAAACAGCCTATGAACCAGCTGGACAGCAATCTGTCATCATGAGCTTATATTTCTTTACATCAATGTACGATTCTATCTGGTTAAAAATTAGTTTCTACTTAGCTACAAAGTTTAGGCAACTGTCCGTGGAAAACGGCTATGACAATTCAGTTTCTGCACTTCATTACTATCTATCGTGAAAAGAGGCATCGATATATTACTGAGAAGTTGAGACCAACTAACACTTGTTAACTGATAACTGTGATAATCGTGACGACCAGGCTGCTTGTTTGCCTCGTTTTTCAATGGTATTATCGAAACCGTAAATCTGTTTCACAGCGGTCGTTTCACCTGTTTTAAGGATAGTATGAAGAAACTGTCAGTTGCACTTGGGAGTGTTTGGGGATCAGAAAGCTGTGTGAAAGTCAACGTTGTGCTGATGAATTGAATATTAGCAAAATGTCCACGGAGGATGGCGTCCATTGGATAGCCAATACAACAACGCCCTGATGCCTTATACTCGCGTTACTGGGCCAGTTACCGGGCCAGTAGTGTCTACGTTTTCCGTCACGGTGAGTCTGGACCTTGACGTGGTTTGACGACCTGCGCATCTCGATGATCTTTTGGGCTAAACTGGACAGAGTTACTCATACCAGGCAGGCCAACAGGTAGAGGTCTGACAAACCACAGTCTCCTGGTCCTCCAGGTTGGGGGTTGGAAGATGGTTGGCATCTCTTCCCGAAAAACGTACCATTTCTGGTACACCTCCACCCATCCGCTGACTTGCGGTACAGGCTTTTCAGCCAAAGGCTTTGGTTGCGAACCCTAATCGTTCTCCTGTCTAGGTCTGGGCGTCCTGGCAGTATCTCAGTCCACACACAACCATGAATCCTCACAACACAAACAATTCCATACTGCATCGGCCGTCTCACAGTATAAACCGGATCGTTCTATCCGTTGCATACAGCAAGGTGGATAGGCGAAAACGTACTACTGCTGACCCCTCCCCCACTGTCCTATCAAAGTTAGATCTCATGCCCCTTCCGATCCCCAATTCTGATAACTTCTCTGCAGGTCCCACAGCAGATATAATTAACCATAGCAACACTGTGCCGATAAGTCCCAGTTCTCGCCACTCAGTCTTAGACCTCCCTCGTCATGTGCTTCGACCTAGAACGCAAA
>QNGE01000229.1:314517-358973 GCA_008508345.1 Paragonimus westermani | reverse complement strand
GGGATTAAGCTGAACATCTATTCTGGCTGTAAGACAGGTCTTGCTAGGAAAACAATTGAGTTTCTGGGTGGTTATCTTGAGAGCAGCTCCATGAGTGTAGGATTACCGATAAAAGAGACGATACAGCTGTTGTGTCAGTTTCAGTTTTTCGGTAGATTATGTCAACGAAGAGACAGAATAGAAATAGGGTTGTATTCAGTGTTATTGCTTGTCAAGATTTCTATAGAAAAATTTGTGAATGTTGCGTTAGCAATGCAGGTTAACTCGCTCACTCTTCTCAGACAATATTAAATGTATATCATTGGGCCCGGAAGGAGGTTGGGGCGGTTTAACTTCGCACATAAGAATATCCGTTTATTCATGGAACCAGAGTTATTCGAAGTGTTAAATCGGCCCTCACAGGTTAGGAGAACATGAGTTGGTAAGCCACCAAGTACACAGTGTCTTGATTGATTCAAAATGGTACATGCATATGAGAGATGAATAACCAAAGACAAACGATCAATCACCAGCTGACGAATAGGTGAGCAGATGTGCACCTGAGAGGTTAGTTTGCTGCATGACTTATCTGACATAAGTTAGTTCGCGTGAGTGCGCGGCAGTGTAAACACAAGGCTTTCCGATTCCGATCTTGTACGAAGGTATCTTGTTCCTCGAGGTCTCCCTGTCCCACCACTCGGGTGGGACGATACAAAGTGTTATGTCTGAATCCTACTGAACACAAACGCAAATAACTGATACGAACAGCGGTCAAGGAAAAACGTAAATAGAAGCCCCTTCCGATTGGCCCCCAAACTGCGAAAGAAAAGAACCAGTGGGAACACGGATAAAGCAGACTCAGGATAGACAATGTATTTAGCCACCAGATGCTTCACAAATTTACAACAGAAACTGGTCGGTATTCATAGAAAATCACTGACCCTGAGACCGCGTGAGCGCACGAAGTATTGTGTGAATCCACGCCAATCCATATCTCAGCAATGGCTTGAGTTATCTGAGTTGTTACAGCAAAATCATGTCCTCAGGATCAGGCTTAACCTAACCGTTTCACAAAGGAGAGTACATCGTATGTGGAGCTGCACAGGATACTATACGAATTTTTGAATTTTCTTACCATAAAGGCAGAAAATTAGTCTTATTCTACGTCTGGTCGATAAGATTGGGAAGATTTGCCTCAGTGACACTCTACAGCAAGACTGCTGATTCATATTTAGAGTACAATTTGAAAGATTATTTGGAACATGCTGTTCACAGGTTTACGTTAATTAGCACAAAACTAGGCCAGTCACACGCTGCGGAAGAAAAACTTGCTTATACTCATCGCTTTTTAATAGCAACAGTGCCTCTGAAAATACAAGCAGCAGACTTATTGTAGCCGTAAAAAGACCTGTCTTACAGCCAGAATGGATGTTCAGCTTAATCCCATACGAATTTTGCACCCCATGTGTACCCTTTCGTTTGTTCTCATGGATCGGGCTACGTAGCCTGCATGACATCGGAGCGCATTCGGGAACATCATCTGGTATAGCTAACTCGTGACGTGGTGAAAACTTGCTCTTCTCCAGTCGCTACACAACTAATGGAGTCCAGCTATTCAACCAAACTCGCAGACTCATTCTCTCCTATCTATCGCGTAGGTGGTTTGCAGTCAGAACAGATCGAATTTTGCTTATTGACAATCACCATCCACCTCACGTCTCTCCTACTACGTACTCAAAACGTTCTGTCAAATAAACATCGAATCTCTTGTGGCCCTGTGCCCACGCACAGATTTAACATGTTGTACAATCATAATCATTACCTTAGCAGCCATCATTATTCTCTACAGTCGACCTGATACCTTCCGACATTGACAATCAATTAGTCGTTCCTGTATTGTACTTTCTTTCGTACGTTATTAACCCATGAAAATGTGTTTTCTTCGACCTAAGAGCGAAACGCTGAAAACGAGCTAGCTTTCTACACACTCTACTCACGTATGAACCGGACATTATTATGCGGATCAGAACCGTGAATTCTGGATCGATCATCCAAGCCACGCGGTACTGGAAGTTCTGTAAGCTTCTAACAAAAGGATTCAAAGATACAACCCTGAACTTCGGTTACATTATGACATCTGGTTTTTCTGGTGAACTATTCAACCAGTTGGAGGCAGGCGAAGTTTGTTTCCATTCCATTAATTCCGTACGGCTACTTGGGTGTTTCGTGAGAAAAATCCAACATTGGTCTATGAGGACTAACCACCATAAACTTGGAAATCTGGAAGTCGAGGAGTTTGGTTTGATGTTTGTTGGTTGCTTTAGAACTGCTTCTTAACAACCAAACACCAATCCGTTTCATATTGACAAACTTTACCCTAAATGTGTTTTAGCTGATCCTGTAGGAGTTTCCAATATAGCAAGTAGTGACAGGCTGAAAGTTACTGTCTTTGCTCCCCAGAGAAATTTAGCGTACGTTCTTGCGACTAAACCCTCTACGGATGGCGTGAAATTTACACAACATAACTGTGTTAGGCAACATGTTTCTCCCCAACCCTTGTCAAAACACACTGTTGACTGCTCCCTTTTGCTTAAATCACACCGTTCAATAACAAATGAGACTCAACCAGTACTCATCTTAAAAGTTTCTTCTCTCCCCGTTTTGTCCAGCATTCCACTCCAATCTAACAAGTTAGTTGTCTTGTTTTTTATTGTACACCATCTTCATGTCTACCTTCTGCATTTTAGATGTACACTGATATATATATATATATATATATATATATATATATATATATATAAAGTAATTGGAAAGGGGCACATACTGATTAGTGAACGATTTATTGTGACGTTTCAAATCCACACTAGGATCCATTATCAAACAAATAAATGTGTCGGAATGAGATTGTTCTACTGTTCACCGTGTCCGCCTGTCGGTCTGCCTTCTCTCGTTTCTCGTTTCAGAGTTAAAAATGTTGACGTAGTGGCTCTCTATGTCGACGTGTCAACTGAAGGAATTCCGCGAATAGACAGCACCCAATACAAGCCGTTCTCCTTCCATTTTCGCCCGCGCGACCACTTTGCATGGTCTATGTTGATCTCATGATCTGTGTCCCCGCAGCGGTGCCACAGTTGTGGTCTAGTGTAGGCTCGTCGCATCGCTGATTTGTTCGCGCACGAGTGTGCGCAGCTGTTTGTCTGTCCCCCCCATATACTGTTGGTCACACCCGTGGCATGGAATCACGTAGACCACCCAGACTGTGTGCCTGATTCTACATGAACCATAGCGTTCATCAGAGCCGACCGGAGTGTTGAGTTTGGTTTGTGTGATATTCGGATGCCCAGTGGTTGGGACGTCCTTTGTACTGCTTCAGATGTGCCATGAATATATGACACTGTCATTCGTGTTCTGGATTCTGTGCGTTCATTTCTTGTGGACCGTCTGACAGACGCCTTTATGAAACCACTGGGGTACCGACTGCAAGCGAACAGTGTGAACAAGTGTTTTTGTTCTTGTCTTCTGAGTTCGGGAGAGCTACAGTGCGTGTCCGCAAGTCGAAATGATGTTCGCACGCAGCTGTGGAGTTGACAGGCTAGATAGTTGCTATCACATCTGAAAATGACGTCAGTTGTCGGTTTACGATAGACAATAGTATCAAGCTTTTGAACAGGTCGTCTTATGATTGATACATCGTGAAACGAAATGCATTTCATCCTCCTAAGTTCATTGATCAACTTCAATTTGTTCCTCGTACTGACGGTGTATCCTCCAGAACATCCATTTTGGCGCGTCAAAAGAACCGTAAGTTCTGGAATGACAAAGCTGGTCTAGAAAGGACATATACTCCGAAGTTTCTGATATCACTTTAGGTATGACGAAGACGAACGAGCATGTGCTGAACCCCTTTCAGATGATAGACCTGAAAAGGACTCAGTTAACCTGAAATGGCGACCAAAAATGACTGCCGTTTGTAGCAGTGGAAGTTTTGTCTATCGGAAAGATTTCGAGGTTGATGTCTTAAGGCTGTTAGATGTTTATCTGAATTTGAAGAACAACTTACCCTTCTACCTACAAGCCGTAAATAGCGCACATGTTTGCACTTGTGGAGGAAGGACAGTCACCTTGGACATAGGTCCTCGTAGTCTTCCAGTAGGCGGAAAGAAATCCCGGGTAATAATTTCTTCCAGTATCACAAAATAGTTGCAGAACTCAAACGGTTTCCAGAACCTAACGATTCGATATTGCCTTTATTAGTCCGTTCCGTAACCGTTGCCCTCTATCTAAGCCTACGATTGATGGTAGAAAAAGAAGCTAACCCTCAGTCGGAATTGTTGAATGGGCTGAAGGACATTATTGGGTCCAACTGTACATCAACAGGATAGCATACATGGTATCGTCAATACGATGGTAACCAGTGATTTTCCTGCGCCTAGCTGACCGCGACATTAAGCGCCAGTTAAACTCTCAAGTGCGAAGGTCAACTTTACCAAATCTGGTGATTTTGTGAACTGACAACATGCAACGGTATAATGATCTCACCACCCTGTGGTAGTTAAATAGAGATCATCAAAATCACTAGCGTGAATGAGTGAACAATGTTTTTTATTTGTAAAGGTCGTTGTCTCCAATGTACGAGAAACGAATCTTCAGTACGTCTGACCTTGCCCAATATTATCATCAGATACCTATAACTCCTCTGAGTATCTTCATGAAAGCAGTCAACAAGCAGTTTGGATTAGCAGAATCCATAATAAAAGCATTTGGATTTCGTGATGCAGCTGAAGCTCTCCACCGATGTGTGAATCACATTATGTCGGGAGTGTGCTTCGCCTGTGTACACACTGATGGAGTACTAGTAACAATTCATGACCAAGACAAACACCCATGTCATCAACGTTGACTTTTTAAACATGGTTTTAAATTCCGTTGAAAATCAGCTCGGTCTTGATGCGGAAGATAATGTCGACCACCGCTTGGGTTAAATTGGAAAGTACTCAGCAATCGAACGCAGGTACTCCGTATCTGACTGACTTGATAAGCTACACAGATTGGTGTGTGTTTAACTTTTGCAGGATGTCTATTCCTGACTTAACCTGATACAGATTTGCACACATCAAGTTACAAAACATCTGCTGCTTTCCTAGTCGGCGATAGGAGCGTTTTAACGGATAGAAAGTGAAATCACCATTTCCCACTCTGCTTGTAAACCCAGATCAGCACGTTTATGAGACAAGTACTGGTTGTGTTTTGTGTCAAACCCCCCAAAATGATATACACCTCTTTACCCCTCGCTCCAAAATAAACAACATGCCTTCGACTGCCGCTACAGTACCACCGGATGGAAATCACTAGCAGTCAATCTTACTGTGTGCCGTTTTCAATTTGTGTAGAAGTTAGTGTCTTCACCATTCCAACTGACGTCAAACTACTCACGGAATTTGTGCATTTTAGTTCACGCTGGCTAGAAATATGGCTTGTATGGCTTGTATTTGGTTGTTCGCCACATATATGCAACACTGTCCTGTAAGAGTAACGGGAATGCTGAAGCACTCCCCCGAAGTGATGTCTGCATCAAACTTTCAAGTCCAAATACGGTGAATCTGTTTAAGCACTTTTGTACGTTGGTGAAGAGTCGGCCCTAAATTCGCTCTTAATTTGTCTTTTACTGAGTGCAGTGAACAATCATGAGGAATTTTACACCAAGCCTGCAAGTACGAAATATATTTCTCCTCTTTTTACAACTATCGTTGCTTATTTATTAAAACTCTCTTGCCTGGTATTATTTATCACGCTCTCACCCTCACCTATACCCATTTGTTTCAATGAACTTATTTCCTGTCGACTTGTGACTATTTGCGATCTCGTTCTTGGTTGGTCCATTTTGAATTAATTTTTCTAACAGATAATTTGAGCATCCACTGAATTCACACTCATGAGGAGTAGGCATTTTTAGTGTAATTTTTTCAATAATACCGCATAAATTTTAGTCGTTTCGATCGCCTTTTCTCAGGTTTCTTTAAAAATATACGATAGCTCCATTAGCCTGACCTTCTGAATAAGCGTAATTGGATTTGTCGATTACAAGTTATTGAGCAGATTATCGGAAATCGGCAGAAGAAATTTAATAGGGATATATTTCAATGCCGCCTACTTTGTCAACGCTCTAGAGTTCAACTCCAAGTACATGCGTTTCCTGACACACCTGCCAGTGAACACGTGCATTCCTGTACCCTCTTGCCTCCGTCTGCAGAATGTAGATACTTACTGAGCTGCACAGATCGATTTGCTTGACAGTTAGTGACAATAACCATGAACTAGCTTCAAGCGGAAATGTAACACATTATTCCAGTTACGTGTCATCGTAGCAGCAGATCGTGTTGCTCAACTTAATTAACTATCTTAGATGAGCTAACCAGAACGAAAGTTACGAAACGAATAAAAACAACACGATAATTTCGTGCACCTGATAGATAGATAGATAGATAGATAGATAGATAGATAGATTGAGCGACTTAACCAACTCATTATGGGCTCCTATAGACCATTCTTAAATCCAAAACGCTTAACTGAAATGTGTTTTCATATTACTCGGCTCAAGGGCATCAAGTGTGAAAAACGTAAATCATTCCACACTGGAATACGTTTATAAGATAACGCTAAACTTATCCAGTGGCCTATTCTAGTCATGTACTATTGAAATCGCTGTCCACCGTGTTTGCACATCTGGTCAAACGACAAATAGAAACGTCTGCGTTAGAAATGATGCTGGTCAATAAACATTGTATTACAAACCACACTACGGAAAATTCAACCTTGCTGACTAGGCAGTTGAAAATTACAGAACAAGTTGAGGTGGAAAGTATGATAATCTTGTAATTGATGAATTCTAATTTGCATACTTGAAACATGCACCAAGAAGTTATTGCATTTAAGCTAGCTTGTAAGTTTTTACAGAGGATCTGTTCGAGTTTGAGGTGACATACTTATCAGATTTCAACATGAAATATATTTTAAAAAATTTGCCATCATATACACCGCGCAAATCGGTTATTTCACCTCTACGGACGCGGATAAAACATGTACAGTTAAGCACATTCTGGCAGAAAAAAAGATGACGAAAAAGGAAGTAATAGATTTTGGACAATTTTATTTATCACCTCATCAAAATTCTTGGGGTTTCGGTCTGAGAATGGTACAGAATGAGAAAATACACCGGAAGTTTAGAAGTCTGAAATTTTCAACAGATGTCCCCGATTAATAGTCTTAGACAAGGTTTCGAAAGTGTTACAGACGAACACTCCCAGATGATGTGAAATATGCCTATTTAAATGTGGGAATGTAATCACCAAGAAAAGTGGCAGACGTTTTTAATTGATCCAAGGAGTAATTACTCCAAGGTTTGTCGCACGTCATGCGTTTGGGAAAACAGCAAAACACTAGATTCATTGCTCAAGTCTGATAGAATTTAAATATTGTCTAGCAAAATCATACAATCGCGTTGAACTTATTGTGTATCGATTTTATATGAAAAGACAGGAGATCAGAAAGAAAGTGGGCACAGTCAAAATGTTCTCTCGGAGAAAATGAGCGCAAAGTTTTCGAAAGAAAAGTGGCCTCATTTTCAAATCACCTCTATCAATGAGTACAGCGAGCTTGTGGTAGGTGGAGCATACACAGTATGACGAATTCATTTTCGACGACTTTCACATTTTAAAGTCACTGCAAAGCAAGGCAGTCCGTTCTATTGAGAACTTACGCTTTTAGAACAATGCTTTGCACCTGAGTTCCACACGCATCGTTAATGTCCTCACTCGTAACCAGTCCATTCCGTTCAGTGCAATATTACTTAATTCATTTGATATCTGCTAGTCATATTTTCCTGAGTAAACACATTCCAACCGGAAGCCAAAATCATCTTCAGTTTACAAGGGATTATTTTTTTTTTCATTGTGTTCGCGCTAAAGCTTTCCAGTTGCAGCGCTTTGGCTTGTTTTAGAGCAGGTTGCGTTTGTGTTTAGTTAACAAACTAGAATCGTGATATTGTAACTATAGAAAACATATTTGTATGAACTGCCACGTTGTCACCGAATGGATGTGGCCTCCTAGGAATAGCTTATTGTTTTGCTAGTAGAGTAATCTACACAATTTGGTCATTGCGTTCAAACATACGAATTTGCAAGGTGGTTGTGTTCGGAGCGTTGATGGATGCAATGAATAGTCCAGAGGAATGATCACGATAACGATCCTCTAATTCATTTTCCACTCGTGTGAATTTAGTGGAATGCGCATGAAACTCATCGATGTTTACAACTATTTCAGTCCGCAAGATAGATTTGACTTGTTAACATCAGTGTCGTGCGAACCTTTGTTGTGAGCCTTTTACAGTCTTTGTGCTTCATTGAAATCTGCTATCCTTTGATGCCTTTGTATGTAGGCTTGATGAGTCCATCAGAAGGCCTGTGACTAGAATGTGTGAATTTGAATGCCCAAACACATTAAAGGAGTCTCCACACAATCGTGAATTCAAGCACAAACATACTTATATTGATTGTACTCTGCGAAGCATCAGCCACCAATTGTGCTGTTAGGGTTAAGTTAATAATTTTGCCAAGAGGTTTTCCACTGCTAACTAATTTAATTGTAGGAGTTAATGTTACACACATTGTTTCGGATTAAATGTCAACTTGAAGATGAGCTGAGAAATGTCCACTGGAGTAGCCAGAAAGGCGTTGGTTGAGAAACATCTCTGTGTAGTCAATGCAATCCTTCTACGTTTGACTTCTTGTATTTGCACCGGCTCACGCTGTTTCCAGTGAGAAAAAAACAGTCCTCTCAATGTGCACAGTATGTGACACGAGCCCTGACAAAAGGAAGTCAAGCTGTCACAGCGATGTCGATCGGCCAATATTCAAACAAAATGTCACTGTACTAGACAGCTTACTTGCTACTGTTGGTTTTTTCAAATTTATCGGCGGAGAGCAACGTATTAAACCCTTACGGCGCTTCTTCCCGAGCATCCTCTGAAGAAACTTAACATTATTGTCAGTTGACAGTGCGAGGTGGCGATGGCTGCAGCGAGCGCCATGTTAAATCGTGCAGACTATATCAGCAAAACGCACTCCATTCTGTCAAATACGCTAACGTTCATCATCGATGAAAGTAAAACCGATGATGTACAGAATGTTGAGCGCCAGATTACCGAGCGCTTGAAGAGCACATTCAGAAAGGACTGATCGACCAGACGAATCTAAAAAACTGTCACTCGAAAGTGCAGTAACACCAAGAATGTACACACTTCCAAAAACGTACAGACCAGGGGGTGCCCGTACGGCCGATGTTATCCATGACTGATTCCTTATACCATCAACTTGTCTAGAAGCTGGTCGGTCTGACCGAACTCGTGATATCCAAAGTGACCATGCACGGCTTAAAGGACACTCTTTAACTCGTGGAACTGATGTTCGCTCAACATTCACGAATGCCCCACTTGATAAGGTCAGTAATGTTGTCTGTGATTACGCCACTGAGCATCAGTTGACACTTGGCGTTCCCGTAAACGAGCTCTCGAAGCTGCTGAAAATGTGTACATACAACATTTCAACTTATGTTCAACAGCAGTTTCTACAGACAAATAGGTGGGGTTCTAATGAGTAGTCCATTAGGAATTCTATAAATTGACATACTTATGAGCCCCTTAGAACATTCACTGTCCAATGAATTTTGAAAAGCGTTGTTTCATAGTCGTCACGTAGGCCTTATTTTTGCTGGGTTGGGCCACCATTGGCAAGTAACAGCTTTCCACCTGTAGTTAAACAGTTTGCATAGAAAACTAACTTTCAGCCTTAAACCGGAACAGAACGGGGCATATCATTTCTGGACAGTTTACTGGAAAGACGCAAGGATGGATCACTTTCCAGGCGTGTGTAGCACAAGTCCACGTGGACAGGACAATATCTACACTTCAGGAGCTTCACACCGGTAACACAAAAACGTAATCTCGTTAGAAATTTGTTTCACAGTTCGACGTATTCTGACAGAAAATGAGTTGGAAAATGAACCGAAGTTACTGTAAGACACTCGGGTAGGAAATAGTTACCCCACAATTTTTGTTCACAAGTATTCCACTGCACGATCTACACGAAATTCACCCATTACTGTTCCTCGCAAGCCTATCCACCTAACTCTGCCTTTCAAACGTGATGATGTTTCAGCATTGACGAAATTCCGTTTAGATGCATCACTCAAGCGCACATACTGTAGTGAGGACAGACGGTCGCACCATACTACTTACACCTGTCGCACCATACTACTTACACCATCAATATTCAGTAGCGAGGCGACAGCATGGATCGGAATGGTCGCGAGACAAATACGGGAGAGATACGGGAAGGATCATTAGAGGGTGGCATCACATGGGATGGCTTTTGCTACATGAGAGAATGAGACTTGGTGTCCAAAGTGACCGGAACATCCTCCGATCAGTGTTGTGTGCAAATGAGTGTTTTTGTTCGTAGTCAGGTTGAGACGCACAACTCGTGTATCGGTTTCTCAAAATAAATAACCTCTGTGTCATCCGCCTCCTCGGTTAACAGCAGTACAATGCCGCCAGACTGGCCTACGTGGATGAAACTACCCGTGTTCTAACCATACTTAGGAAGAACCTGTTGCCCCTTTTCACCTAATCTAATATTGTGTGCTTGATTGACCGTGACTGTCTAAGCAGATACGTCGGTAGAACCAGGAGACACTTCGGCATGCACACTAACGAACATACACTGAAATGGTCTTTGAATTCGGGGGTTGGTTGTGCCGTCAGTGCCATTACAAACACATTCTGAAGACCGGGCACTCAGTGGACCCAAGGACCGCCTTCACAGTGTTATTTAGACCCAAACTAAAGCAGGCTGTCAATATTACGGAAGCTATCTCAATATATTGACTGAATCCCACTTTATGCGCCCAGAAACAGTTGATGACCAGCTTTTTGCCAGGTTGTTGAGATTGCAACTGATAGTCTCTGATTCCATTTTACTTTCGTACCCGTTTAAACCCTAAAATTCAAGACCCATGTGTTTTTTCGTGAAATTTAACAAGTTCTGGACCACCCCTATCCCTCATTAATCCATATTGCGTTTTCTTTTTAATCGGTAATAATCGACTACACTCTTTTAACCCCTGTTTGATTTGTAGAGATTTCACCACCATATCTAATTCGATCTGCACGCATTTTCAACCATTTCTCTCTTTCTGGAATTCTGTTACCCCTTTGACCCACAGCACTTCTGCAATGTTTACATTATATTCACTTTTGTGTTAGTGAGCAAGCCTTAGTTGCATCTTGTTGCTTCCGCTTGAGTCACCTGATTGACTATCTCAGGCGTGAGGAGATTGATTTCGCCTAGTTGCTTGCTTCCCCCCCCCTATATAATGCACATGTTAATTACGCAAAAGTAATCGATGAGACACGAACGAATTGTCACTGCGCAAGATATTTTACGTGCTACTGTTAACATTTTTCGAGTTCTGGCGTGTCTCGGCGTAGCGCATTTGTGGAATGCTGATGGACTGAACAAGTACATGTCGGATCGGAAAGACAGAAACACAAAATATCGAGGAATGAATAGCTAACACATTGTCATTTGACGACATAGGTAACGGGTGGTAGTTAGTTCGGTCTTGAAAGGACGCGGTAGAGAAGGCGGCGGTTTAATATAGAACTTAGCGAACATAACTAAGGCGTTGGTATGATTTTGATCGGCTAAGATCGGCGCCCCGTTTCCTAAGTACGTTCATTCAAGGTTACTTTCTGTGTTCAGTGGTTTTCATCCATCAGCATGATAGGAACGTTTCGTTAAGTGTACGCAAGTGAGTGGATCCATCTAACTGCATTATCTAGTCATGCATGTGTCTCAGTGTCAAACTAACTCCATTGTCTCTCAACTTCAGAACGTACTTTGAAGGGAATCTTAGTAACAGTATGTCAACAGTTTATTCCTCAAAACGGGTCACTCGATAGGAAAAAGTTACAATTTACCTTTGTAATGTTTTATGAAAACAGGTTTTGTTTCTTCCGGTCAGTGGGGAAGAAACTATGATGAATACCCGTATCTTGCATCGACAGTCTGCGCCAAGACGCTAGAAACTATCAACCAAGTAACCAGTGCGATAACAGGCTTGTGAAAGCAACGTCACCTCACAACCTGTTCGTCATGCTCTTCGTCTACTGCTTGATCAGCTCATTTATTTTCTGCAATTTCATATACGCCAGTGCAATTGATCCATAAGATCGCGTTCCGTAAACGTACATGTGAGTCTGTGAATGTGTGTTCATGCTGACGTAGATAAAAACCATTTTTATGGCCAGGTCGTTGGTTTGCCTTTATCGTGTACGATAGAATTACAGTGGTGATCATCGGCAAGATCATTTTTCGAGTATTGCAGAATTCCACAATCAAACAGAAGTCTCACTACAATGGTCTTTTCCAAAATCGCTATTGCCGTGACGTATTTTACTGTTGTGATTACAGACTGTTCCGCATAAGGTTTCTGCACTGAAGGCTGTGCATTATGATGTGTATGAATTCAGTGGGATCAAGCATTAAAGTGTATTCATAGTTCACTCAAGAATTAGCAAGAATAAGCTCAAAAAAGACTCGAGTATAGTTTTTTTGCAAAGTGTTCCGGTTGAGCACATGAACATGCGTGACCAAACCCAGTTTGGCAGTCTTAAATTCATCGGTTTTCCATATACTGTGATGCTTTACGATATGACCCACCCTACTAAGGAGAACCATTCATACAACAGCCACTTTAGCCTGACATATCGTAGCGAAAGGCTTTCACTACAGTACAATCTTTATTGTCCAACTTGCTGGTTACCATGCTACGCGCACGCTCGCGTTTATAAGCAATATTTCAGGCCCAAAGCACCCCCGGTTTCCTCTCACACGTCGTAGGCACTTCGACCCCGTTTGTATGTGCCGACGCCTCCTGTTAGGGCGATTTTTATCCTGTCATTCGTCGACCGTTGGGATGATCTCGTTGAGCGAAGGCTTGTCCGGTCGCACGTGCTGTCCGCAATCCATCCACTATGGCCTCTGGCAGTATTCTGCGACCACGCGAAAATATTCCCCCGTATGTTGTAATAATCGTGTCCCCGATCTGATTATTCATCCCATTTTACCTGCCGTGTTTCCTTCGTTGGTCCGATCAGTTTGGGCGATGGCTAATCAGGTCACCCATGCTGTCCCCGACCCACTCACTATCGGCTTTTGGACATACCTTGCCACCTCACTGATGTTGTACTCTGAGAGTTGAAACGCCCGCACCTCCAAAATGACAATCCACCACAACATCACTCCAAAAACACAATGTGCCATTTACGAACGTGATCAATGCGCAGTCTCCGAGAACATGTAAATTACGCAGTATGCGATGGTCAGCACAAGCTGATACAAAAAAATTTCATGCCCAAAGCAGAGATGAGTCAAATGCAAGAGCAACAGTGAGTTCAAAGATTGCCGTGAAGTTTCTGAAAATTCCGTCTTCATTTTCATCATCACCATCATAACAGCCATGAGCCTGACCGAAGGTACTGTGGCTCGGGCCGCCGCTCACCTCAACAGTGACGTGGAATATCCTAGAAGGAAACGTTACTAAGACGGTCAACAAATATTAAAGAAGACTAGGCGGAATAACTAGAAATGGTGTGGATATAGGTACGCCATCTCGGATAGCGTATCTAACCAACGGTTTGAGTGATCACGAGGACCGCAGTCAGGCAGGCGATACCTGCTCACTTTGCTCAATGGAGCAGTGAAGGTCTTCACATTTCGTGACCATGTTGTTGCTTGACCACCACGCGGTTTTACCCAACTGCTGGTGGCATCAGTATATAGCACCCGGTACGGTGAACGCTCAGAGGGCATACGGAGCACATGATCCAACCATCGCAAGCTGTACAACGTAACTACTTGACCAGTTGATCGCGCATCCCGAGCGTTCCGGATTACGCGCCGGCGACCTGTCACATTGCTCACGCGATCCGCCCACTTAATGTAGGCCAATTGGCGCAGACAATGATGGTCAAACACAGCAAGCCTGTTNCCAGCTGTTTGTTATCAGCTTCCCTCTCTGTTCAGCTTATGTGGTAAGATGAAGTGTTTGGGCAACAGTGCTACAAGACAAATACAATGACTCACAGTACCTGTCCACAATAGATTCCACCACACTAAACCTGATGCGTATTGCGAGAAGATTCTCCCCTTTAACAACAAAGAGATTCCAACGAAATCGGTTCATTCGGCAAGCTAAAAGGACGTTGTCACGGTTGTCCCAGGACAGCCACGACTGCGTGAGGACGAAGTGGGTATTGGTTCAAACAATAGACAAGCGGTTTATATGTACAATAAACGTAACAGGTATGGAGAATAGTGCGTAACAAGAGAGCAAAAGTTCAACAGACTCTACACTTACAAACGTCTATGTTCATAATATGAGGTATCACAAGCGTATTTCAGAGTATGCACACAAAGTTTTGCTGGTGATGCTACCTTACCTACTGACAAAATTTCATAGTACTTACTGCGAGTTACAAATATTATATGCCCCAACCAACCGGGAATTTTGCTAATGGTTTTACCAGGAATGTGTATAACATGTGCCTGGGAGACTTTGGTGATTAAAACACATGTACCCAAAAACTAGCATCTTCGTGTAGTCGTCAAGTAAGTATTGTGCAAGGCATGAATCTACAATGTGAAAATGGGTTGTTAACCAAAATCCACGCCTACGTTAAACAAACCAAGCTGTCATTCCTTTGGTCGCTCACTTTTTCTTGGTAATCCCCTATTGCTGCCATTAATTTTGTCTGGAAAGTGTACATTTTGGCCTCTATCGTTCAGTGTGTGACTGAACCGTCTTCAGCGTCACTACGCTAATTCGAAGTGATGTTGATTCGTGTGCTATTAAGTGCACACTTTTGATTTTTACAGTCAATCAATGATGGTCGTGACTATGATGAACGGGTTCGGTCATCGATGCACTGTGGAGTTATGGGCAAACCACCCGTGGGTTGAACGGGTGGTCTTGCAAGCTGTTGTCGTGATTCAAGCAGTGGAACATATAGAAGGGGATGGTTGACGCTTTGAGGATCTTTATCCAAATGATAACTATCACAAATGATAACTATCATGCACAGCTGAGATGGGACATAACAGATAATTTCGTGAGACGCTCCGCTCAGCATTGGGATTTACCATATTCAAACCGCCGTTAACGTGAATCATTTCTTCCAGTGATACCCGCCATTTTGCCCTCCGTCAATATTGTAATGATCAAAAAGCTATTCCCAACAAAGTACGGTAGTCATTTTGATTCTACTTAGTTGTTGTTCATGATGAAGATATCGCAAGTTTTCATATACTATTGTTTTCACACTTACCCCGTCTATCGGGAAGACCAACAATGGTACATCTGTCCAACGTACAAAACAGACTGTGGAAGAAAAGTTAACCCAATCATAACCTCAAACTGCTCGCAGTGGGAATTGCCCGTCGGTCATCAACGTCACGCACACATAAAAACGATCGGTTTGTTACAACTACACTGACTGTGCATGCAAGGATAAAAGCTGGTGGAAATGGATTTGTTCGACACCAAGAGTGGATGTCTGCTGCAATCGTTTCTGCACGAGCAAGGGTCGGTAAGATAGCATCAACGTTTGTAGTTAACTTTGAAGTTCTGGTAAATACTGAGTGGCAAACAACACTATACACCCATCAGAGTGGGAAGAAGTTCACATTTAACAAAAACAGTCTGTCGGCATTTGAGGAGTGAAACCTGCTCCGCGTGCACTTCTGTGGTACAAGCATGGCGACCATAGATATAACCTCGTTTAGGAGGTGGCCAACAACAACAGTGGATTATAGTGATTGATTTGTATGTGATTTATTTTGAACAAATTACTGACGGTTACTCCAGGATCTGACAGTAGTCATATTAGTAGGTATTTTGGTAGATTTGATCAATTGAAAGAGATCTCATTACGAGAAGTTTGTTTTTCTGCTGGACTCGAATCAGTGAAAGAAACAGCATGTATCAACGCTCCAAACGTTCTACCACTCAAACCAGGAAACCACATTAGGAGCTCGGAAAATTCAACTTTCAATTCGATTACCCATTCACCCAATTCAAAGTATTGCAATTAGTCCGAAATGAGTTGTCAATCCCGTGGATCATTTAGTAGATTTTATATGTGGGCACGTGTCTAAATGTTAAAATTTTGGGTTCCCGGTTTGACTTCGTAGGTCGGCTGTTATGGCGCTTTCGGTGTTTTGGGCATGATGCTTGTGTGGTCGGTTCGGTTCCGGTCGCGGCACAGAGTTTTAGCGGTTGGATCTCTACTACATAAATCACACTGTGCGTAACTGCGAATAGGGGCCTCTACAAATATTCCATTTTACGAACAGCTATGCACGCCAGCAACGGTTATTAGTTTCCCTTGATCCGTTCAACAGGTCGGCGGAAAATAAGCTACTATGCGTCAAAATTCCGCCAGTCAATCGTTAGCCCCATCAATCCATTCATGAGGGGCAGTAGCAACCCAGTCCGATTCTGCAGCGTGCTCAAATGTTTCATGCAACTTCCAAGGAGTTAATGTGGTTACAAGAAGTTGGACCTCGCATACACGTCTATCCTGTACATCGCCCGTGCGTGTGGTTAACACCATCGGCAACACCCTCGTTTTCGTGACAAAATGAGGCCATGCCAGTCTGTTTTAACGAGCCTTTCCCACGGAAGAATTCGGATGTAATTTCAAATCGTTACTTTATGCCACTTGACGTGATAACACCGCATGGAAGAATCCCAGCAACTTCCATTAGAGCTCAGCGCCAATTTGATATTTCTGGCAGTTTGGTACGATTCGGTGTTTTCAATGAAGGTCGTTCGTGAGGGTTCAGTTCTCGTTGCACTATTTCGAACACATTATTGATAGAAACCTGGAATCCCTTGTTGTCCAGGTGATAGGTTTCCAGCGCATTATGTAGCAGAACAGCTGAATCCCATGGTGAAATTTCATGTTACANCCCTTGTTGTCCAGGTGATAGGTTTCCAGCGCATTATGTAGCAGAACAGCTGAATCCCATGGTGAAATTTCATGTTACAGATTTGGGGGATGATGAGGCTTTAAGTCCTCAAATAGGAATCATGCAGTTGCATAGTATTCCATTTACTACTTGAATTGGGCAAAGTGACAGATTTATTACTTTGCATTGCTTCTGTCTGTTGTTAACAGTCTACTTGTAAGCTCGGTCTGCTTCCCCTCAGTCACACAGGCGCACTTTGTTGAAACACCTATGTAATCCCTGCAATACGGAATGCAGGCGGCTGGCGGGTAGAGGAACAACTGCACGCCTCAGGTTCACATCACGTCACTCAGGCAACATACCCAAAATGGTCGTGTGTCTCATCATGGTAAGAACACATCAGACAGAGCCGCCAAATTTAGGTTCGAATTGGGTGGCCTATTTCTTCACCCAGATCTTCCATCGCTCGGATGCATATGTCAATAGCTGGCAATGTGGGCCTTAATACCAAGCCTAGTGAATGTAGTTAAAATGACTGTCTGACCATTCTCGAGGACAGGTAGTCACAGAATGCTACAGCGTGCCTGGTGGTCGACCGGCCTGCTCCAGATGTGCCTACAACCTTGGCCTCATTTGGTCAAGAGGTCGTTAACTTTTAAGGTGAAGGTAGTGACAAAGTGCTGAACAACTTTAAAAATAGAATTAGTCGAACTGATTAGTCAGTCATTCTGGCATCAGGGCTCCGTAGAAACGGTGTTAAGCCGATGTGAGATGCTTCTCTTTCTTGTGGTTCGTGAGAGTTCCGACACGTTAGAAATTCATCAATTTTGCGTGTCCGGTAGAAACCTACAGTCGGTAAATGTTTTCAGTCTATTACCCAATAATATACGCGCCTACGATTATAGTGACTAGCATATGTGTTCTGTATGGTCGATTGTTCGTCAACGCTTAATCAGATTTCGATGTACATTGTCAAATTTAGCAATGCAATATTGCACAATATATGTCGAAATATGTTTCTTTGTGCATGGTCCACTGTGATCGCAATGGCTGTGCGCGCACTGGACGGTAATCATCACCGGTATCGTTTGACGATCTCATGTTTGATGAGAGTACAATTCTTCGGTCAACAAATATGTGGAAGTTGCATATGGTGGTGATCATGCTGCTGGAGGCTGACTAAAAGCTCGTGCAATGAGCGTGAACACCACGTGGTCGGACATTCGAAAGGGGTGAAACGAGCCTTATTATCTGGGAACAGCAGAAAGTTATTTTCCCTCTTGATTCGTGGTTGTACTAGCCGTCGAGTCGGTATGAGACCGTATGCGAAAATGATGGCTCACTTATGACCAGTCAATCGCACCGGCTTTTCAGTTGGGCTGAACACATTGTGGAACAAGTTAGCTGACCTTAGTCAGACCATATGGACAACGGGGCCCGAGTGGTCAGTCACTGCGTTGCAGACGGCCCTCCGTCGGAAGCAGGGGTGGCTCTGGTGCCTAATTTGTTGAAGCGTATCAACGCTCCTGGACCAGACCACCTCCCTCCTTCTCTTTTCAAGGATGGTGTGAGTAGGATGGTATCAGAACGGACGAAACTTCTCCAGACGATCTGAAAGACTGAAGAGGTATCTCGCGATTGGTGCCTATCAACAGTCATTCCCGTTTTCGAAAATCGGGCCCGAAATCTAAGTGACAACTACAGAGGCATCAGTTTGGTTTCCGTTGCGTCCAAGTCACTCACTGGCCTCATTTTACGTCGGCTCACTAAATCCAGAGAGAGAGAGTCAGATACGAGAAGAACAAGCAGGATTCCGGTCCGGTCGGTGGTGCGTTGATCACATTTTTACCTTACGACGGATTTTGGAACATCGGCATTCATACAGGCAGCCGACGGTCGTGGTCTTTTTGGACCTGAGGACTGCTTTCGATTCAGTTGCTCGTAACGTTCTCTGAAGCTGTCTCCTTCGCAAGGGAGTGCCAGAGAAATACATGAATCTATTGAGATTGCTGTACACTCACTCTGCAAGCAGAGTGAGAGTTTATGGACAACTGTCTCGGCGTTCATCACCTCCAGTGTTGTTCGTCAGGGGTGTCTAATTTCCCCCTTCCTGTTCAATTTTGTCATGGATGACATTCTGTAGGAGGCGCTTCGTGAATCCAGTGGGCCTGGTGTTCAGCTTCTTCCTGACGCTAGAATGACCGGTCTGGAGTACGCGGACGACATTGTCTTAGTTAGCCCCTCTTCCGAAGACATGCAGACCATGCTGAACAAGGTGAGTGACTGGGCTGGTTTGTATGGAATGCGCTTCGCACCTTCAAAGTGCAAAGTGCTGATTCAAGACTGGGACATTTCCACCCCTACTTTCCTTATTGCAGATAATCTGCTTGGGACTGTGGACAGTTCCACATACTTGGGTAGCACTATCTCGTCAGCCTGTAATATTGCTGATGAGATATCAGCGAGGATAGCAAAGGCACGAGTTGCCTTTTCCAAACTGCGTCATCTGTGGCGTCGAAAAGACGTTCGGTTGTCGCTGAAAGGAAGGGTATATAATGCTTGTGTGCGTTCCATTTTGTTGTATGGTTCGGAAACGTGGCCTGTTCGCAAGCAAGATATCAACAGGCTTGCTGTGTTTGACCATCATTGTCTGCGCCAATTGGCCTACATTAAGTGGGCGGATCGCGTGAGCAATGTGACAGGTCGCCGGCGCGTAATCCGGAACGCTCGGGATGCGCGATCAACTGGTCAAGTAGTTACGTTGTACAGCTTGCGATGGTTGGATCATGTGCTCCGTATGCCCTCTGAGCGTTCACCGTACCGGGTGCTATATACTGATGCCACCAGCAGTTGGGTAAAACCGCGTGGTGGTCAAGCAACAACATGGTCACGAAATGTGAAGACCTTCACTGCTCCATTGAGCAAAGTGAGCAGGTATCGCCTGCCTGACTGCGGTCCTCGTGATCACTCAAACCGTTGGTTAGATACGCTATCCGAGATGGCGTACCTATATCCACACCATTTCTAGTTATTCCGCCTAGTCTTCTTTAATATTTGTTGACCGTCTTAGTAACGTTTCCTTCTAGGATATTCCACGTCACTGTTGAGGTGAGCGGCGGCCCGAGCCACAGTACCTTCGGTCAGGCTCATGGCTGTTATGATGATGATGATGATGTTTCAGGTGTTCATTACTTCTAGTGGTGTTCGTCATGGATGTCTCATCTCCCTCTGGCCGTCTAATTTTGTAATGGACGAAATACTGTGAGGTGCCCTCCAAAGAACTTGGAGTTGAGTTCCTTCTTGTCGTTCGGTTGAACGATTTTGAGTATGCGGATGACACTGCCCTACTTAGTACCCCTACCGAGATAATCCAGACCATGTTGAACACGGTGTAGTGGCTTAAGCAATCAAATGATAAGAAATAATAGAATTATGGTAGCAGTGAAAGAAACTGTAATGATAACGATTGTGTATAAGTCATACGTACAAGTTAAAGAGAGACGTATCCAAAAATTGGGGATGACTCAATGATAAGTCGAAATTTGTGGAATTCGATAGGCCACCGTCCGAGAGAAAGAGTGCCAAGGGTTAGGTCCAGATGACATTTTGATGGATAATTTCACACATGATGTGGACTGAGGAAAATTCCTCTGCGATAGATCAACACACACCCGGAGGTGAATAAAGTTTCGCCGTGCAATTACTTCACCAGCCCAAATATCCACGGCGCGCGGTAACTCCCGTTTTACTGATCAACACAACCAAATTAAAAATATTGACTATGACGCTTCCAAACATGTGTAACGTTGCAGTTAACGAGATGACATGTATAATAATATAGCACGGATTTCCCAAATATATTTATGAACTGTAGACACTACAATGGTGTGTGCTGGACTGGCATGTACGGAATGTGCTTCACACATCCAAAGTATAATGTCCTGCTTGAAGACTGGGGCATTCCCACCTCTAAGTTTCATCACTGCAGGTGATCCGCTCGAGAATGTGGACAGTTTCATATTTTTGGGTAGTGCCGCCTCCTCAGCCTGCAATGTTGCTCATGAAATTTCAACGAAGATTAAAAAAAGGCGTGAGTTGCGTTTGGCAAACTGCGTCATCTTTGGCGTCGAAAAGAAGTTCGGCTGTCGCTGGAAAGAAGGGTATATGATGCTTGTGTACGCTCTGTATTACTGCGTGGTTTTGAAACACGGGTCATTCACAACGAATATATCAACAGACTTGCTGTGCTTGGCCATAGTTTTCTCCTCCACTTGGCCCACATAAAGTGGACTGATCGGGTGAGCAACACGGTCGTTCGCCATAGCGTATTCTGGAACGCTCGGGGTGCGTGATTAATTGGTCAGCCAGTCAAGTTGCACAGCCTACGATGGTTGGGTCACATACTGCGCATGTCAGCTAAACAATTACCATACAGTGCATTATATCCTGAGTTAACCCACACTGGGATGAAACCACGTAGTGGTCATGCAACTAACGTGTTCGCGAAATACGATGATTCTGACTGCTCCACTGAGCAAAGTGAGTAGGTGCCGCCCATCTGACCGGAGTCCTCGTGATCACTCAAACCGCTGATTAGAAACGTTATCTGAGATAGCGATGTGTAGCAGTCAACAGTGTACCTGCACTCATGCTACTGTTAGTTTTTTCGCTCAGTCTTTTCTTATCCATTCTTATCCATTTAGCAACGTTTCCTTTTCCCGCGTCACTGTTGAGGTGAACGGCGACCTTCGCCACACTACCCGCTTTTTCACTTCGTCCGCTGTACACGCACAGCATCTTGGCTTTGCTTTCATCTATATGTTCAAAACAACCTGTAACCTGTGCAATACTCCCGCAATTAGTTTAATATATCATGGACTGTTTTAGTCGGTCGCAAATCGTTTCGTCTGTCCAATGGCAGTAGACACAGTGATCCTCTTGTTGAGTACATTGTTCGATGAAGTGGTTGAGCGAATGGACTATTCACAGCCTAGTTTCCGCTAGACCAACCGGCAACTCATTTACGCAACTCATTTACGGCAACTCATTTGCGCTTGCGAAAAATCGTGATGCATTGCAGTTGACTAAACAACACCCAGTTAACTGGCTTAAGGCAGGTAGCCTTAGCACCAATGCACATAAGTTCGGTTACAATTAATTTGTGGTCAACGGAAGTGATTCGTATGCCTTGCTTGAGACAGCACCATAGTCCATCAAGTTCGTTGTGCCTAGCTACATACAATTCGCTCATCTCCTCTGATATTACATAGACTAATCTAGGTCAACGTTTGAAAGCTATTGGAAAACTAACTTCATAAGGCCACCGCTACCTACTTTAAGTGAAACTGTTCATTCATTATCTTGAGGACCTATTTTTGTCCTCGTCTCATTATTACCTTAATTCTCGGTACACTGCACTTCAGGGTCATGTAGGTTCTAAACAGAACACTACGATCAGCTTTCAGAAAATGAGTCGACCTATCGGTCGATATAACTGCATCATTTTTTGTGACGGTCAACGACGGTGAGCTACCCTCTCTAAATCTGCCAATCAAGTTGCTCGATAAAAGAACGACACTGGGGTGTCCACCAAATTCCGATACCTGTAAGGTTTGCTGGGCTTTCCGTGAACCCGCTACGTTACATTTTGTGACGACGGTTCATCACGAGGTTCATACTGGAAATAAATCGATAAATTGCTATCACAGTGTTAACCATCAAGCAAAATACGTGTGAAACATCCAACGCTGAGCTCTTTAGGTAGCCGGATACGGCCTTCTGCTAGATATCTTACGTGTACACATCTCCAATAACTGTCTGAGATGCCCATCGTATGTTTTAGGTCAGTTGTAGTTCAGATGTATCCAGGTGAGAAACAGGAAGCTGTAAACAAAGCCCGAATTACTGAGGGCCTCCGATGATGTGGATCTTGTGGGTATCCTGAATCCATTATTTATTGGCATCCGTGCTGCTGACGTAGTGATCTGTCAACCAGTTTTAAGGAAGGCTAATCAAACCAACTTAACAGCAATGGGCCAACCATATCTCACACTCCCTAAGACCCAATCCAGGCGAGGTATGGGATGGCCTGTTTTGGAGTTGGGCGTTTGCTCCCGAAAAGCTGAAGCTCGCTTTTCGTCTTATTGCCTTCAAATAAACTGATAAATAACAACTGACTCTTTTTTGCACATGTTGCTTGTAGGCAAGAAAATCGCTTCCTCAAAGACGTTCCCAAAGCCCCTTCTGTTCACCTAACATAGAATTGTCTATCATCCCCTGTATACAAGGTGGATGGTCGTAGGGAAGGTGCCAGCGACGTATGTTTATCAACTGTCAGCAATTTGATGGTCATTTCAGCTATACGAGTAATGGCTTCCATTGTCAGATGCACACAGAGATGATGACCCTGTCAACAGAACCGACGAAATGAACTGCAACTCTGACGTTCGTTTAGTCTGAAACAGTCTACTTTTCCTCTGACTCTTTGTGCACAATAAATCTCAGACTAATGGGCTCCCTCAGAGTTATTATATCTCATGTTTACTCTTTACGTTCGTCTGCCGAAACTAATGCCAACATAGAACAATTTCCTAAGAGATGAACTCACTGCGGAGCGTACTTAGTGGAGGTTTGTTCTCATGCCTGACGGAACATAGTTGCACGATGCTTGTAATATTTGGTCAAGACAAGGGCTGCTATTACGATCGTCCACTCTAACCCGGAAGTTCCCCACACTTTTCTAAGTACGCTGTGAATGTTTGTAAACAATGGTGAAGTTCAAAACAAACGTACACATTATATACTCATTCTTATGGTTTATTGTTACGCAAGCTGTCGGCACATCAGCCTTATTGCCTGACACTACGAATAAGGTAAGTTTTGAATCGGCAACACTGAAAGCCTGTTCACTCTAGTCTTAATTCAGGATGAACTTCGGCTGGCATACTTCGAACAGAATAAACCGGTCATTCGAGCTGCGCTGTTGTCATAACCCATCAGTAGTAGAAACAGTTGTCCGGACTGGGAATTGATTTTCAGTCCATTCGAACTTGAGACGTTCACATGAGTGACAACAATGATGACGTGGTGACCCGATCACATTATCTGTGGGGTCTATCGCACTCTACTCAATCCACAAACAGACAGACATAAGGATTCAAAGACCAGTTTACGGGGTAGGGAGGTATCAAAACAGTGAATCCGAAATTGTGAATCGAATGGCAACAGGTACTTATGTCACAAGTTCAAGTGTATCCGGCTGTATGAAACAAATCAACCTGGTTCTAAACTACGTACAACTTAGGGGCAAATAACTCGACGTAAATCACTAAGGTATACATTAGGCTCACTGGTTTTACATATATTTCCTTACCTTCCCTGCGTGCCTGACGAAGTTCTGCTTGTACCACAGCAGTTCTTTTGGTCTTTAATATGTGAGTTACCCACACGTGTTTTAAACAATTTGCTAATAATTGGGATGCAGAGAACGTATCCAGTAAAATCGGAAGATTTGAAACAGTGACTTCTATTGGCTCACACGCCGCTCAATAATCCCCGCATTAACTAGAGGATCACACTATAAATATTACTTTACCACCCAGAAGTACAGTGTGCACCACTGTGTTCCTGCATATTTAATAGAAAAATACTTACCGATCGTCAACACGAGTTCGATAAGCAATAAACGCTTTTTAACAGCCGACTGGTAGGTACAATGTAAGGACTTGAAAGCTCGTTGATAAGTCATTTTGCCGTAAATTTTTTAAAGACTGAAGATGACATCACATAATCTCGAAACGAATTAATAAATCTGCATTCGATCAAACCATGTGCTGATATCGATTCTCAGATCGACACATGCTGCACTGTCGCCGTTAACTTGAGGCCACTTTTTGAAAGACTTTTACGAAAAATTAGTCAGTAGTGTACATCCTTGCCACGTCTGGAACTAGGACTCCAGCCACGCTTTCATGAGGTAACCGTATTGACTGCTGCGCAACTGACTTCACATTAGGCATGACTGAATTATCATATGTGAACACCCAACAATTTTCACTCGAGTTACCAGGTTATCCGATCGTCTCGAGAAGAAACACAGTTACCGTCCTGTTAACTCCAACTGACGATCCATCGACCAGGACTTCTCTCTAATTTGAAATCACAGAGATCGCCGCTTCTTTTAAGTGGTACTTCAAACGCAGATAAGTGTTAGGGATTCTGTGCAGATACTTTGAGTGCCACTCACAACTCATTCCAATTATCTCATTCTTACGGAGTTTTTAGTCAGCCCGTCTTGAAAACAGACATTGATTTTAAGCTCGGCTCCTATCAGATTAGGTTACTGGAACATATCTGCTGCAAATTGCTGGAATCGGACTCCGGCCCCGGATGAAGTTTAACCGACCAGTACTTACTGGTAGGTGCTTTACACCCAGGTAGTTGAAGCTAGTATTCGGGCTGCCACAGTGCTGATGACAAATAGTTGATGTGAGTGTATGCGCGTCCACATCACACCCAGCTCTATTTATGAAACATGAACAATTTATGTGATAGAGCAAAATCTCCGGCTGCTCGCCAATACTCAAAATATCACTCAAGAAGTTAGTGATTTCTGTGATTTCAACTTAGAGAGAAGTCCTAGTCGGGGGTCACTGATTTCAGTAAACGTCAGAGTTACTGTGTCTGCTCTCGAAGCGATCGAGTAACCTGATCATTACTCACGAGCGAACTTGGATGAGCGTTCACATATGATAATTCGGTCATGCCTAATGTGAGGTCAATAGCGCAGCGGTGAACATGGTTGCCTCATCAAAGCGTAGCCGAGGTCCTAGTTCCAGACCTGGAAAGCATATGCACTACTGACGAGCTATAATCAGAGTGAAATTCGAGTCTAGTGCTTCTTTTCGAAACAGAGTGGATTGGAAGTCCATCTGGATGGGAATGCTACGATCAACTGTGAGTGACGTTCAACTTGAAGCTAACCAAGTCGCCACCTACTCATCACTAAGACAATCTATTGTTAGTTTGTGCACATCGCATGGGTCACCTGAGCAGGAAACGTTGGTTGTTATATTGTGTGATGTTTATCTCAAATCCGCCCGTTTTCATCCTTGTTTGAACTCGTCAACTATGGGCAGACTGAATGAGGGATGAAACCTGCAACCCTTCGAGTTATGGACTGAATCTCCTGTGCAATCCACCACCAATCGTACCTTTACAAATTGCTTCCGAACGGGACCAGTGGTAAGTTTTTTGCAGAAAGTGCATCATGAATAAATATGACAAGGACACTTGGACGCTGTCTCAGTTACAACGAATAAAGTTATTAATCAGAGCAGCTGTTTAAATCATAATACACCGGGCACATACTGTAGAATTTTCACCTGACAGCTGTACAGGCGGTTTGATGAGTCTAGATAAATTTATCACGTGCGTGTCAGTTTTCGGACCGAAGGCGACACAAGCAATGTTGAATCAACTAAACGAACCCCCAACTGTCACACTTTTCCAGGGTGTTCTATGCGTTGCACTTGTGATAGGTTGTGTCTATTTTAAGTGGCTAGCCTGTAAATCCCACTGACAATAACACTATGCAATTTTGCTAGCGATTGTACAGCTCAACTAACAGTTGCAAAGCTGTATTAACCTGATAATCTAGTAAGTATTTATTGCAGCAACAACTGATGAAAATTCTTTTAAAAAAACGCAGTCAGTAAATTCCATCGCAAATGGTGAACATTTTTTGAATAAATTATCCCTACTTGATATCTTAATTCACTCATCAGATAACGTTCATATATGCAGATAGGGGGAAACCGTGCAAATGCGTAAACTGACTAGTTTGCATTTTATTTTGCCATACCTTAAGCGGCATTAGTTGTTTTTTCTTTTCTGGTTCCAAGATAACCTGAGTGGCAAAACTATTTTTGCTTACTATTTCGTGAATAAAACTTATTAAACCATCGGTGCGCTTAAAGGTTGCAACAAACTTCAAACAATATTTGCGCACAATGAATAAATTACCTACATATCATGTGTTGATAGCCCTGGAATCGGTGCTCCGATTTAATGAACTGTTTTCCAGCTTGTTTGTAAAGCATTAGTTAAAAGAGGTGTGACTCCGCGTCTTACCACTCAAGATGTTTGTGACACTGATTTTTAACTCCTAAGTGTATATCAAGTGTGCACACAAGTAAAATGTCTTTCATATATTTGATACAAATACAAGTAGAAGGCTGAGATTCTCCCATTGAAGAGCAGACAGATTCGACAAATTCCAGAAGGAGAGAATTCGTAAATTACGGCTAAACATTTGATGAACTCACCGGTGCGTTAAGTTAGGAATCACGGTAATAAACTGAAACGTATCAAACATACTGTCTATGGACTCCATTTGCATAAGGTTGTTCACCCAGAAATGCTACGGTAATACGGTATACAGTTCCAGAACTGTAACTTAAATGTAAGTGGAACGGTAAAACAAAATTCAGTAAACAGCCAGGAAAACGTCTTCTATAGGCACATATACGTAAAGGTCAGCAGATCAAATTGTAGAGCAAAACGTCAGATTTCGTGGTCACCGTGTTCACGTAAGTGATTTCAACGAACAACGAGTAGAAATGAATTTACTATGGGGTTGTGTTCTGAAAGAAAACTGTTTAAAAGAATATGAGCAAACAACCGAGTGATCTGAGGCGATTTAACATTTCAAGAAGTTGACTAACACACTGTGCACGTACCTCATTTTGACCTGACCTAATATACTTGAAATGTTCGGGAAAGTATGCATATAGATCAACGAACGTAATGTATAGATTGTTCAAGTGCACTCGTGATGGGGACAGCTTCTGCAAAAGATAATTCTAAAGAGACCCTCTTCGACCGTTGAAAACACAGTTCGAACTGATGGTACACATCAACAAGACAAAGAGAGAAAGTTACCATGAGGTGACAACATTTTTTCTTTTAATATTTTATCGCTAATTGCAATGATAGTATGTCACCCGGCTGGTGAACGAGCCTACTTCAATTCAAGTCTTGTTTCGTAGGGCTACCCGACTCTAAAATGAAGAACGCATAAGTATGGAGGGAGGTCTTTTTAAAAAGCGTCATACTGACCAACGGATGTTTAAAAACAGTTCGTAAAGCCTGGTTATGAAATATGGTAATCCCAACTCTGAATGGACCTGTTCCCAATAGTAAACCTACCTGATTTCCATATTTTTACGTGAACTACATTGCCACTGATAAGCGTTGAAATTAACCGTCGGCCTTGAATCACCGATAAACAGCTGCTGAGTTACACTTGTTGTCGTCCATTCACAAGACCGCCTTCATCGTTTGTTAATGCAGTTCACGCTCACGCAATTCACGACTTCATCTACAGTTCCTTCTTTGTCTTGGTGGCAAGAAAAAGAATTTACGACGACGGATGCTGGAACACAGTCCTAATAGGATGACGTAACAAGCAATAGCAACATTGGATTAAGTAGGAACACAATGTCCCGATTGTTAACCGTCACTTGTATGCAGGTCACTTGATGCACCTAATGACTTCCACTGAATTCTTAAATGAGGGCACAAACCCGTTGACATTCACTGAGACTATAGTGGTCGAACGGTATCGACCGACTCTCACAGCATAAAAATTACCGTAGCAATTGTTAACACTGTCTTGAAACGGAATTCACTTTTGATGGTATGCTTCAAGTTCAGTTGTCATTCTTGTTAACATGCACTTGTTGCAGGTGATCAGTGATTTTATTCGTGACCAACGAGAATGAACAAAATGCTATCACCTCCCAGCACCTGTTATTGTGTTTTGTTAATTAATTTGACCGCGGAAGCTCGACACTTCAAAGGGACTGTTCCGTTCCCTACAATGGGCTTCAAAGTGATTAAAATGGTTAATGGAAGAACTAGATTCAGCGGCTGATTAACCTTTCTTTCGGCTACATAAATATCAGTGAAATATGCCATGATCAATTCTAAGGAGTTTGTTGTCTTCAGATAGTCACAGGTGAATATTTACGTAGATATTTCTAGAGGACAAAGGGGAGAAGTCGACTGAACTTCAAGTAGCTTCAGTGAACAGATTTCGTAAGAAATTAGATTTATGCTACTATACATTAGTAATCGAACTACAGTAAGTTAGATAACTCTGGCGTGTAAGGCCCGTCGTATGTGGCGTGCAAGCGGCTATAATCAGCGTACATTCATCACTTGTATTTATGGTAAGCTGAACGGCCAGTACTGGCATCAAGTAGGCATGAAGGAAAACGAGTTTTTCATTGGTTGGCGTGAGTTATCTATGAAAGTTGCGAGTAGTAATCTAAACGGCACAATAACTAGTAGACGGAAGAACAAAGACGCAGTCGTCTATTCGACTCTCATGTTGAATCTCGAAGTCAAGTCATAAGGTCCGGCTGTTAGGTTTTACACTGTGGTTTCCAGTTCACATTAATAAGCTTAGTCTCCATCACACACACCTTGTTTTCATGGTCATTAAGGACGCCTTCTGAAGGTCACGGGTTTAAACAAAAACTATTTCCCATTGACCCACTTAGTTCAGTTGAGGCATACAGACGTAACCTTCAAGGTGTACATGGTGAAAGGTTTACTCATTCTATGAAATGATGTCAGTTAACTGAACATTTAATGTTTATTACGGAAACTTGCTGCGCTCATACACATGTAGTACATCACATTGTCAAATGAATTTATGACGAAAGTTTTTGGCGGAATGGACTGAAAGATGTATGCGGAGCATATATTCAAAAAACAGTTCTTTCGGCGATTTGTCATCTCTACTCTTCTCAACTGTTGCGTCCTCTTTTCTCATTCACGCCTTATATGCTTGGATAAAATCGAATACCGATTAACCACTTGTAAATCCAAAAATGAATAAGGAACCAAGTGATTAGATAAACGGAAAATATTAATTTACTGTTAGTGTGATCCAAGTGGAGTAGATCTTAGATAAACAATGATAATATTGGTTGAACAAGTCGCCTGAAGCATCAAGAGTTCTCATGAGTTTGATGGCTGTGCAGTACCACGGCAGACCAAACTTTTTACCGGTGGTCTTTGAACGCACAAGCAATGGCTACATTCTAATTAAAACGGACATTGTCAATTCCTCGAAAATATGGCAAGATTGACAATTTTACACGTTTTGAACTATCAATTCAAGTGTTTGTGATGCTCAGCATACGTTTGTTGTATTGCTGAGTGTTTATTCCGGGGAATATATGAATGATTGGCCGGGGGACGTGGAGGGTTTGTACGAATTGTTTCCGGGAACACAGGCAGGAATTGTGCAGTCTGATAGCAATAGCATCAGCAGTTGATAACAATCGCATTCTGACAGCTCTGGAGCCGGCTTGACGAACGTTGTAGGTGATTCGAAACGCTTCATCCGGATTTATTCGATGGCCAGTGTCGGCTAGGTGGAAGCCGATTGCACTAGAAATGGGCTTTAGCGAACCGTTGCGAAGCTATTTCGGTAGTAGTTCACGAATTCTCTCCGATAGCCGCCTTGTGGTCCTCCCAACGTAACCGGTTTGACAACAACAGGCGACAGAGTAGATACAGAAAGACGAAGAGAACTTTGGTAAACTATTCTTAAGGCGTGGCACCAGTCCAGTACCGGGCAGGTATCAAACGGCACGTGAACACCTACCGAAATGGCTTCGCAACGGTTCGCTAAAGCCAATTTCCAGTGCCATCGAATTAATGTGGACAGAGCGTTCCAAATCATCTACAACGTTCGTCAAGCCGGCTCCAGATCTCTCAGAATGCGATTGTTATCAACCGCTGAGAATATATAAACACCGACTAGCTCGGCTTCACTCCGGACTTAAAGGAGTACCAATCTTTGCATTCTCGCTCACTCATTTGATTGTGCTTGAAACACAGACACAAAGGCTGCATGTCGCAATCGGTCCTCAAATTCTACCTCCATGTAGGGGGAAGCTAAATACCACGTTTCATCAACAACTAAGCTATTTTTGTTGCCAGTGTGTCAGTTTGGTATGCATGTTGAAAATGTGAGTGAATGCCCGGCTTTCGTAGTGAAGCACGTCCACCCAATCCTTAGGATATTACACTTCTTTTTCAACTGAACCAGTTTGGTTAACACCCACCTTCTTAACATCCATCTTGCTTTACCTCAAAACACGCCAAAGCTGAGTTTTTAGCGTATCTTTTTAATCTGTCCCTTGTTTTCTTCCTAAGCAACAACATCAAAAAATTGCGCCTAGTTTCATTTAATCACTTCCGAAAAAAAATGAAAATCCATCAAAAACGGTGCTGTTGTTTGGCTATTTTTTAGTCTATTTCTAGAAGAATTTTTCTTCTCCTAGTGTACTTACGCCAGGCTGAATGGTGGCGTTCAGTCAGACATCCTCAAGCACCTTCAAATTGCATTCCAAACCCGGTCGTTCAGTCAAAACAAGTGACACATTCTCTGTATTTTTATCGTCAGAACTGCTTGCTCATTGTCTGGGATAAGAACAATAGACCTATCAGTATGAACTGCAATGTTCGTCTTTACTATGACTTGGCAACAGTCGCATGATATGATTCAGTCAAACCTATTTCCTTTCAATCACAGGAGTGAATATTTTACGAGCTACAAGTTACCTGAGAAACATTTGTTAAGGTGATTAAATCCTATGAATATATACCGCGTCACAGTTAATACGTAGGATATGCTAATAAACAAATTGTTACTTCGATCCCAGATATTCTCCAATGATAATTATTAAGCTTTTATTGAACTGTTAGGATAACAAAGCTGGGTTATAAATGTTATTCAATTCCAGTCTTACTGCAACCAACGGGGAAATAATTATCCTTAGCTTTAACGTGTACCACTTCAAGCCTTAAGAAGTTTAAGTTGCGCCACAACAATTTAACTTTACTCATTTATTGAACAAACTGCAACCGTTATGAATCACTCAGACGCAATCCGTAAGCGGCTCAGCCAGATTGTCTGCTGGTCGCAAGAGTCTAGAACCAGAAACAAGTTTTGTCTTTGAGGAAACTTGGGATTTAATTACAGTTCCTCCAGATGTGAAGTGGCAAATCTGTGGGACTGGCCGTGTGAACAGCCTGACCCATGCACGGTTTACGGACATTGACTAGGCTGACTAGTAACTTTTCGCTAAGTTTGTCAACTAAACCGAAGGACTCTTTTTGACCAATTATACCCCTACCTTGTACAGTATCCGGCGTCTTGTGCAATGTATCTATGGGTAAAAACTGTGACCGTGAGTGGGTGCTGTTTTCCAGAGTTAGTAAGGTTTACACTTGTGAGTAGTAGGTCACAGGTGATGTGACGTCCAAACGCTCAACCACAACCTTGGAGGTAACATTGTTAAAACGGATGTGTGACAGCGTTGTTCTGCAAGTAGATCAGTAAAGTTTCCAAGTGATGAAGATTGGCCTCGTCGTTTGAATGCGTTTAATAGCTCTTTTTCCTATTGGATTAAACCCGCAAGCTTCACAACAGCCTTGAAACCACGAATAAATTCGAACGGACAAAATGTCGCTGAACACACTGTTGCAAATAGCCCTGATACCAATAATATCCACGATCGCATCAAAACGGTGATTCTGTTGCTATTCCTCGAACAGCATGGTATTCATCCATCACTCATCCTGTTGTTAGGTGCTCGTTTTTCAATCATTCACAGTCTGTACACTTGAATCCCTACAAATTCTGATGTCCCCAAAGATATCAATATTTAGCTTCAATATTTATAATGTACGTGAACCCTATGCCCATTTCCAAGGACGTTTCTGTTGCGATATGCAGATAACGTTCCTTCCAATGTTCAACTCTCATGAGTTACCGCCTCGCTAGCACAACCTAATTTCTCGTTATCAGAGAAAAAAGACATATTTTGATATTTTAACATTTTTCTTGTCAAATGGAATAGCTGGACTGATGCAATTACTAAGTCAGAATATACGGATGTTTTGTTTTCCTCTCTTAAGAGAGCGCTGTTCCGACGAATGTCCCTAAATACGGACTGGAACATGTTTTATCGGGACCTTTCGAATAGAAGCACTAGACTCGAGTTTCGCTCTCATTAGAGCTCGTCAGTAATGCATATCCTTGCCACGGCCGGGATTTGAACTCCGGACATTCCAATCATGAGGCAACCGTGTTAACCACTGCGCCATTGACCTCACATTAGGCACGACCGAATTATCAAATCTGAACGCTCAACCACTCTCGCTTGTGATCTAGCAGCGTACCGTTGGATCGTGTACAACGTTACAGAATTCCCAAGAATCTATCGGTTAGTCACACAGACAGCAGAACACCACTGTTAATGACGAATAGTCAGAAGTTTCACCCACAATTACTTCACTTTGTCCTCTGTTTGCTGGATTGATGCTGGTACCCAGTGTCCTTAATTCAACACAGTCAACCCACCCTACATATATGGCATTAGGCATTCCACACTCATTCTTTTCACATACTTCATGTTCAGCTCAAACAAAACAGGCCATCAATTAAAAACAGTTTGCAGAGTATTCTTGGAGAATCTGGTAGATATAAGTCAAACGATGTTTAATGGCAGCTTTCACATTCAGAACAATCTTCCCCCCATTCCATTTCCAGAGGAAACGTCGCACTCAAGTTTGGCGTTTGCTGTATTTCGTCAGCGGTGCAAATCCTTACCACAAGCAGAATTCAAACTTCAGCCCACATTCCCGTGACACAACCCGTGTTTACTGGCTGTCTTAATGGCATTAGGCACATTAAGCACTGCTGGTTTAGCATATCTAGACGGTCAACCAATCCTGGTAAGCAACTGGCTACGGAGTGTAAGAGGGATTGGAAATTGAACAAAAGTACTGTTAACAAGGAGGCAGTACGCTCGTGTACAACACGATAATCCCAATCAAACCTGTAAGAGTGGACGACATAAAATGGCAGAGAAGACAAATTGTAGAATAATGATGACTACCGGGGGTTCGTTCGATTGCACGTTAAACGTTATCCATACTTGATCGCAGTCTTCCAATTCGGAAATAGCACTAGACTAGAGTGTTCCTCTCAGTAGAGCTCGCCAAATATGCATTTCTTTGTCATGACTCAGAGTTATTTTCCGGCGAATCTTTCGTGGCCGATCATGTTGGCTACTGTGCTACTGACCTCACACTAGGCAGGACTGAATAAACAAATATGGAAGTTCGTCCACATCCCCTTGTGAATAATGATCAAGTTGCCCAACCGTCTCGATGGTACACAGGCTTACTGTCTGCTAACTCTAGTCCATAACCTCATGATCGGGACTTCCACTAACTTTATGTATGACTGTGTCTAAGACCCGACTCGATTCTGAGATACCAGTATTGAGACTGAAAGACCTTCGGCTACGATGCAAAGATGCTGTTCAGTGGTGTGATGTGTCGATAAACGGGTGGTGTAGCACTGCAGTCTTCACGCGGACCTCTCTTAAATGATATATTCATGGTAAAGCTTGAACGCACTATGTTTCAATCCACCATCAACCAGTTCAGCCAACATTGTAGATACGCAGACGATACACTCATCATTACTGGCTCGGATACTAGTATGTGCCCGATACTCGAGAAGTTCAGTTGCGTCCACCGTTCACTTAATTTTACGCTGAGGGAGGAAAGAAAAGCCAACGTCTTTCCCAAAGATTCATTTATGCCAATGAAGAGGCTACACTGCGCAACAAGGGGCTCATCACAAGGTCGCTTAGACAGGTCAGTACACAACCTTTCACGGTTTTGGGCCCTTCAATCGAAAGATAAACTTAGTGCGTTGCCTGAATAACACAATGTACAGAATTTGTTCTGCGGATACGCTAGACAGTGAGCTCAAATTCATAGAGAACGTACTGCATGAAAACGGCTGCCTGGAACGATATTACCAGGATCATGATCAGAACATCACCCAAACTTGAAGTGCAAGACGTAGGAAGGAAACCTGTGCTAAGTCGAGTGTCGTTCAGATATGACAATACTGTAGAGCGGCTGATAAGTAGAGTCAACCACGTAATCAACAAGACATGTCACAGTTGAACACCGTACACAGTTCACCACGTCCCCTGTTCTCAAGTTTTGTTGCAAAGACAGACTAACAGTTCGGACCCCATCTATATGTATCTACTCATTCACTCGCTCCTGTGGTGCAGGCTATATTGGTCGAATTTCAAGACAGCTTAGGAACCTCAGAACGCCATCCACGGTGGTTGCAGCACGAGGAAGCACGATCGGCCATCAGCTCTATCCTCACTCATCTGGCTGGAAGCGAACACCAGGTGAACACTGGCTGGTATATCGGGTGTCACGCAACCCATCCAAAGCCGTCCGGACGAAAAACTTTGTACCTCCAAGCCTATCGGAATCAGGCTGCTTAACTGGGTAATGTTTTTATCAAAAGCTGTTTGTTCAGGCGCTACACCTACCAAGGCCACAGATCCACTGGATCGATGGCTAACCCACGCTGTTAAACCAATGAACGAGCCTGACGTAATAAACCAACCAGTGGCCTGGTATCTCTGTAATAAATCTGGCCGATATCGCGATCTCACCCCATAAACTCCTTATATAATGGATCGCCCTAAGGTTGAATTATCGAAAACATATCTTCGTCTATACATCTTTACCTCTGAGACCGGTCGAACTCTCCGACCTCATTAGGCCTGCTGGGTGATAGTCCGGAGTACCGAGCAGTAGTCTATTTGAGTGGGAGGGCTGCGGTCGAATGTGAGTGATGCTCAACTTGAAATCTTGAGAGTACCTGTTTCTGGCCATGTTCCTAATGGGCATAATGAACGTCGGAATGACTCTGGTGACGGCGACCTTAACTAAGTAACTGAAGGATCTAATTATATCTTTCTGAACGCGCACCCCTTTTAACAGGGAGACCCCGAAAAGCATGACTGAGGTAAATGATGAAATGTTATACGTGTTGCCCTGTTAGCCAGGAACAACTCATTCCGGAGGGGATAGCAGAGGTCAAATTTACACAATCACATTTGAAGACTCCGTGTGTTGAACTTAATGTGGTCCAAATGTATCGTTCGTATAGTGAAGCCGCGATTCATTGGTTATATTTTTGTGATATTTGGCAGCTTGTCTGTTTATCGTTGGTTGATTATATCATCCGGACTGGGATTTAATCCATTTTTGGTGAATATACATTCCAACTCTTTAACGGTATCCTCTGTTTGGTCTGTAAATTAAGGGGGTCATTCGGTCTTACGTGCAATACATCGTGTGAATAAATTGTGGCTTACCGTAGGAAAATATATTAGGTATAGGCGCGTATGAAGAAGAAGGTTGCATGGACCAGAGATTTGTACCATACAAGAGCACCGTCCGATATAAATGTAGAAGTTCCGTGATAGCCAGAAAGTCAGGTTCACACTGGAACAATATAAACTTGGGCAACCCAAAATGAAACAGTTCCCATTGTCGTCGGACTTTCCAGACACTCAGCTAGATTGACAAGATTTTGATCGTAAGCTCATGTCTTCCAAAGTTTTTCCTTTTCACTCGAGATACTGTAAATGAACAGTCTGCCGCTTAGAGAATACCACAAATATATCCTTGAATAGAACATATGTAACGAGTGAATGCATCACATGGACCGCTTGGGTGTAATCTAAGGAACACATTAGTGACGGGTTAACAGTGGATCTACATTAGCAATTATAAGTAACATAGTGGGACTTCTGTAAGTTCTACATTTTGTGCCACCAAGGTACTTTGCGTGCTGTAAAGTTAGCACTTTCCACTAGTTTCGAGTTTTCACTATTTGCTTCCCGTGAATAAAGAGTTATCACACAAGTTTCTCTAGCGAAATGGGCAGTCGGAAACATATACATGTAAGCTATCCTTAAGAATCCGGACGAATTTTACAAGAAGCAAATAATTATTTTTTCATGTTGTGCCTTTAATATTCCGCAATTCTGTACACTGCCAATAGTAACACTAATTCAGTTTTTTTTCTTAATCACATCTTTCACCGACCACCGTTTGTCAATCTTGTTCCAAACCAACTCTCTCATAGATCGACAGAAATTTGCTTCAGCTTGTCTAGGACCTCGTGATCGCTTAGGCTTATAGCACCGACATTTTTAGTGTCAAATCCGAGATAGGGATACTGATATCAATGGACTATTGGAGAGATTACGCGCGGTAATATTTAACCCTTTTTTTAGAAAAATTTGCGCAAACTGAAGTATTTTGTAAACAGGTAAAAAGAATTTCCACTCGCGATTTACGTTTGATTAGGACAAGATATCGACAAACTCCAACTCGTCGTCAAATTCCAACAGGCGTGAAGTGCCGAGTTTGTCGGATCGGCTGGGCAAGCACTTAGCCGGCCTGCACTGGTATTTGAACGACATTAATTCTGCACCTACACCAGAAAATAACGAGTTCCGTACACATCCTTAGAGGTGAGGATCGCAAAAACCACTCGTACATACGTTAATTTATTAATTTCGTCTTTCAGCACGCCCCGCCTTGTGATCAAACTACTACATATGTTATCAAACAAGCGTAGAGTTGACTTAGTAATCATTCCGTTAGCACTTAATTCTGAAGGTTCATCTTATAGTAGGTTGACTTACATGCTTATGACTGTATCAAATTTTTGAACTAAAATCTCGTGAAAATCCGACCCAACCCTATTCCCCTAAATATTTACTCTTCTGTATTCAACCTCTCCTGTTCCTGGACGTTAATTGGACCTTGACCTAGACGATATTGTTTTATCACGTCAATTTGTGAGTTGTGCAAATAGCCAGTTGTCTGTCATTGCACTTTACTTGAGTGGTGCGTACATCCCCTTTTTGAAGTTTGGTTCAACCCCATTGCTTTGAACCTGTTGACTGTTCGGAAGAGCTCTTTTGGGTATGAATGCCTTATTATGTGATTATAGTTCATACTTAGCCAGTTCAGCAGCAAATTATAACCCATTCCCCGGAAATGACCTATCGATCGAAACTGTTGAGGTTGTCTAAATATTCACTTTGATACTTTGTTCAGTAGTACCGTGACATTACGACTCAATCTTGTTTTGAATATATGGGATCATTGGTTTATCGCTACGCACTGCTCAACGTCTTCGTGAAAGATCGTGCAATGACACACATCTGGTTAAAAATGGAAAGTGCAATTAACGTAAGTTAGTAGTTCCGAACCTGACGTGGAATCTGAACGTTCCCGATTCGCCGTAGCGTACGTACACTTGGCTGATGCTATGCGCCTGCGTACCAGCGTGTGACTCACAGTGGCCTTCGACCTTTTCTCCCCCCCAGCCTTGTTGCTGAAACGCGTCGGCATTGTCTGGGTCTCAGTTCCAACTTAAACCCTTGGTTTTCCTCCTAATCCTGTCTGTAGTAAAATACTATTTGCAATCATGCCAAAATACTATTTGCAATCATGCCAAAATACTTACTTCCTCATATTTTTAATGGCTTCTCTGCAATTGTATATAAACCAAGGATCTGTTCGTTACCGACTTCACATGGTCCATAAGGAACATAGGGGGCGGTTCACAAATCCGGCGACTAAGTGTCGGCAGTTCGGTATCCCCAAACTTCAAAATCCTGACGTTTAGAATCTTGATAATAATGAGAAATAGGTTTAGAAAAGCATCCTGAAGGGAATTGTTTAATCCACTGAAATAAAACAGTAAGAACAACAGCACAAAAGTAGTCCACAGCCTACCAACTTTCACTACCATTCAGAAAGCTTAAGCTCATTTTTACTTGTCGCTGTCTTCTGTTTAGAGCGAGGCCTACCACAAGCGATGTGTCAGCGTGACCAAAGAAGGCCACCTATTTTAAGGCATGCGTGTGGGTGAACCAATGTTCGATACATATCTGTAAGAGCCGTCGCTCTTCTACTGATGGTTGTTGTCTTTTGTCTTATTGATCTGATACGGTTGCGACTCAATGCTTTGGTGAACAATGGGGATCTGTAAATGTCAGGATTTTAACTTCAAATGTGGACCCGAGACGGAAGTTATACATTTGTACTGAAGACAAACCCTATCATCCAGATTTGTCTGTCGTCTCGTACAAATGACCTCATTCAGTACTACTAACAACAATATGGATATCTCAGTGGTAAACTGTTTTCTTGTCCTTGTCGACTTCCTGTGAACAAATCACCTCAAAAGTCGTATGCATGATTCAAGTGGATCTAGCATCTTTTCTTAGAAGATACCATAAACAATTTTGCAAATCGACTAAAACGAAACGTTCAAAAAGTGTATTGAAACTTATTCTGGTACCAATGTGCAAACTATCACATTTTGTTGAAGCACTCCTCACTCTGCCTTTCGCAATGCTCACCTGAATGTGAATACAGTATCGCCAGTCCCAAGAACTGACAATCAAATGTCACTGTTCTTTACTGTTTTATGTTCGATGTCTGCTGTCTGAATTTTTTATGAATTCGGCTCTGTCTTCCGTATTTACTGACACGAGCGTGTAACAGCAGAATCCATGTTGCAGTAGATCGAAGAAATGGTCACAATTTCGCAAAACGTGCCTAACTTCAGTAGGGAAGCATACAAGTTGAATGTTTCAAGTCACTATCGTTAAACGCGTTGCTTTTATTCATAAAATAGCGGTGTGCAAATTTTGCACCTACGGTTACAAATAAAGGTTCAACACGATTTATGAGCTTAATACTACTAAATTACATAATGCATTGTTAATTTTAATGCGTGTTTTGATACAGAGTTTGTCCAGATGACCTCGTGGCGGCACTTTTCAAAGAATGTGGAAGGGCGTTATAAAAAGCTTTATTATCGATGCAGTTGTTTTCAGTTGTTTTGACGACGCAGGCCATCCCTTCGTGATGGAGTCATTCGATACGTGTTGCCGTGTTCAAAAAGGATGTCGGGAGCAGTTTCGAAAACCATAGAGGAAGTAGCCTGATGCCAGTCATTTTTAGGGTTCTGGCATCCATTATACTTCGTCGACTCAGTGTAGCTCGAGAGACAAACAGACAAGAACAGACAGGGTTTCGCTGTAGACGAGGATGTGTTGAGCAAATTTTCGCTCTTCACCGAAAATCACCGTATTTCTCGACCATAAAGATGCGCTGGATTCGGTGGATTGACCTAAACTTTTAGAGTCAACTGAATGCAGCATTGTGCCGACCAAGTATGTGAACATACTGTTGGCGCTTTCTTCACATACCTCAACTCGGGTTAGAGTCCACGGTGAACTGTTTGACAGTTCCAGTACCAGGAACGACGTACATCAAGGCTGTCGACTTACGCTACTCACGACTATAAACATGGTGTCTACTGATGTCTCCTTACTTTCAATTACAGTTCGGTTGTTTGTTTCCAAGGTTTAAGCACCTCGATTTTGAATGCTTGCTTAGAAACGCAGCTATTTTTAGAAGTTAGGTCCTTTTCTCTTACTTTCTGCTTTTTCCTTTTATCTTTCTGCACAGTGTTTGTTTTGGTCTTCTTAGTTTGGTGACGGTTCAGCATCATTGAGAACCAGTGATATATTGCTGTCTGATGATAACGATATATAGCATATTCTTCTCTGCCCAAGATGGTCCAAGTCAATTCCATGTTTTTCTTGACTTTCCTGAAAACCGTGTAATCATTTTACAGATTGCACAGATTGCAACCAAACAAGGTGAAAAGAGGCTGGACAGATTACTCAAACAGATCAATCCAACGAAGCCCTCTTCGCAGTTTCCAATTAATCCAGAACGGTACGTCCACAATTTTTCTTCTTTGAATCTGGACAAAGTATTACTCGAAGTGCTATCGTTAGGCCCTAAGTTTTGTTGTCCACAGCGTAAAACTAGGCAATTGGATTTAGAGGTGCAGTTTGAGAATTTGTACGCACAGTTGTCGGTTCTCGATCCTACATCGACTCTAGATGCTGAGCAACTCAAATCTACACTAGTGAATTCGTGTTATCAGTACTTACGCTCGAGTCCAGCCTCTAAACAATTTCTCACGAAAGAACATCTCGTAGCGGTTGAAAACTTGAAGAGAAATGAGAACATTTTAATTTCTAAGCCTGATAAAGGTGCGGGTATCGTGTTGCTTAATAAAGCAGATTATATCAACAAAATACGCACCATATTAGATGATCAGACCAAGTTTCGAAAAATGGAGAATGAAAAGGATAAAACCCCACAAATCGAGAAAGCTATATCAAAATCCTTACGATGTTTAAAACAGAGGGGAATTATAGATTCAACTACATTTGAAAGAATTCGCCCCATCGGAACCACGATTCCGAGACTGTACGGGTTACCCAAAATTCACAAAATCGGGGTACCACTCAGACCAATTTTGGACATGTGGAACTCTCCATATCACCCTCTAGCTAAGTGGTTGTCACAAATATTAGATCCCGTCAGGCGGAAACTCTCAACACACAGCTTACGCGACTCATATGATCTCGTGAATGCGATTAAGGATGCCAATCTAACTGGGCAATCAATGTTTTCTCTCGACGTCACATCCTTGTTTACCAACGTCCCATTAAAGGAAACCATAGATTATCTGTGTGATTATATTGAGAACAGTGACATGGATATTCAGATACCGTCGGTCGAACTCAAACAATTACTTTATCTGTGCACTTACAACGTACAGTTTAAGTTCAATGAAGGAATTTATCGACAAAAGGACGGTGTCGCAATGGGATCGCCGCTGGGACCACTGTTTGCGGACATTTTCATGGCGAAATTAGAAAATGAACAGTTGAGTCCAGCAATTCGCCAATGCAATTTTTATAAGAGGTATGTTGACGACATCCTTTGCGTACTCGATAATAACGTTGACCCAACTGACATATTGGCAACATTCAACTCCGCGCACCAAAATTTACAATTTTCGTTGGAGACCGAAATGAATAGCCAATTAGGCTTTCTGGATGTACGTTTACGTCACCGTGCTGATGGCTCAATTCAGCGGGCGATACATAGAAAGGATACTTGGACTGATCAGTATATTCATTTCAATAGTTTCGTACCACTTGCCTCGAAAAGAAATCTGATCAACTGTTTGACGGGAAGAGCCCTAAGGATTTGCACGGAGGACACAATTGCGCAAGAATTAGCATTCATACGCGCAATATTCATACAGAATGGATACCCGGAAAGGTTCATAGATAGGGCCATGCAACAGCGGGGGGTAAAAGACCGGCTGCACTCTGTAGAAAAGAAAGCTGTGCATATCGGATTACCATTCAAAGGCGATACTTTAGCCGAAACTATTACACGTAGGCTCACAAGCGCAGTCAACCGAACATTCTACGCCGCTAAATTACGAGTCCACTTCACGTCCAATCCGGTTTTGTGCCCACGCCTAAAAGATAAAGTGCCTATTTCTGCAGCCTCGTTTTGTGTATATTCATTTACTTGTTCCTGTGGGACCAGTTATGTTGGCCGCACGACTAGACGCTTATCGGAACGGATCCGGGAACATCATCCAGCTTGGCTCAACAGTGGTATAACAAAGTCTGTCTGCAGCGCCATACTATCACACCTGGTGGATTCAAATCACGCTGTCAACGTAAAGGACGCATTTCGTCCAATCTACCGAGTTAAGGCCATCCGGTCGAGAGCGGTGAGGAGTAGGATTCTGTCTACAGCAGAGGCTATTGGGATCCGAATGTATAACCCACCCCTGTGCGCCCAAAAACGTTTTGTTCAGGCTCTGGATTTGCCCTGGCCAACCCCCCACCCGGTTAGCCTGTCAAGACCCATTGTTCAAGTGGGTACATGATTGCAGTGTGACATTGAACTGATTGACCTCATTAACCACATGTCCCCCGTATACTCCCCTAACGATTCTCCGGTGAAATGTGTGATATAAATGTGATGTATTTAGCCTGATGATGAATCACTGAAAACGAGCTTGTTCGCTACACATTGTTTTTCATGACTACGCTGGGAATTTTTACGAGATAATCATTTTACCTCGGTTTGGTAAATTGGGAAAACTGACGAATGAGATAAACAGATTCAGACAAAAACTTTAGATATCCAGATAGATGAGACAAAAATTCAGTCTTTGTGGGATTTCGCTCGCGAAACGACACCATCTTTCAAATCTTTGATAAGTTTGTAGGATAGGTATATACCTATTTGGTTAGAACTCAGAAAAGCATATGACTGCTGTCCTAGCATGTTATATTACAAGAATATTAGTGTCGATAATCCCAGTCAGTCGGTTAGCAAATCAGTCGTATTTGAGTTCATGGGTGTCCTCAGAGTCATCAATTTTGACCACTTGCCTTGGAATACGTTGCAACTGTTCTGTTCACTATTAGTTGGGATGCAAAAGTCTAAGTTCTTTGTTTGGATGGACTGACTAGATTTAAACAGGTTGACAAACGCCAGGATTGTGTTGAAGCTTGCTGTGAGTTCTGAAACTAATGTTAGTCTGATATGTTCATACAACTAAGATGATCAGACTCAACGTTACTGAGGCAGTATCTTTTGTTGATTATTTCAGGCAAGTCAATCCAAAAGTGTCAACAAAATGTACAATAGGTTTCACGAAGCTGGATCATGTAGACAGTGGTTCAATCATGTACGCAGTCCAAACTTTAGTGCTCCATTGCACCATCTACTCTGACCTTTCCGTTTTAAGCTCCTATATACCCTAACAGTTGCTATTATACTAAGATCCAGTTTGACAAATTAAACTGCCAGTCAGTAAATATAACTGTGGATCTCTGGGTAGAAAATGATATGACAATATTTTGCGTCAATATGAGGTCAGTTAGAAACGGTAGGTAGTCCACTGGAATCTAGACAAGTGTACCGATCAGCAAACGTAATATCAACTAGGATAAAATATCTTTAAAAGTAGTAAGGTGAATTTGAATCCTCCCCCAATAGTACCGATCAGAATAATCCAGCCAAATACAAAATTTCTTGAAAAGAAATAAATGTTAATGCCAACGCACGTTAGGACTACCACTCAGTTCTACGGTATAATAACTCAACAAAATCATGTTCATAATCTAAATTTGCGAACATCTCGAACAGTGGTATCAGCCATTTGGTGACAAGATTAAGCACTTCTCATACAAGCAAATTTGAATCATGCCTACTTGTGTTGATTCGACAACTAAATTGCAGTGACGTTTACATAGTCAGAACAGACCAACAACTATCACAGCGAGTCGCGGAGCACATCCCGAAGTGGTTGAAACATCAGATGATGCACCAGTCCCAAATTGACGCATTGACTACTCGAAATCCAACGTCATCGATTGCAAAACATCTCATGACAACAGGTCATCAAGTTGACCCGGTTAACTCATTCAAGATACTGTTGCGCAACCGAAATCCGAAGTTACTAGCCTTCTGCGAAGCGAT
>QNGE01000229.1:238160-314040 GCA_008508345.1 Paragonimus westermani | reverse complement strand
CTGTCGCTGGTTCGAATCCAGCCGAAGCCCTGACTTTTCACAGTTGGGTCTCATCTAAATTCATTAATCTGCTACACTACTTATTAGTAATCTCAATGTGTAAAATGCAAGGACTGAACAAAAGAGCTAGTTTATTAGTCGCAACCGAATACCCGCTTCCTAACCCCTTCGATGCTTACTGGTTGATGACACCCGATGTGAACAATCGAGCACAGATATTGATATTGAAATACCTGAAGATGGTCCCCGTCTCCTACAGTGAACCATCAAGTTTCTCAACTGTAAACTAATACGGTCCGTACTGTGTCGCCTTATGTGAGTGACCATTAAGCCTCCGAGAGATGTCTCTCTGTCACCAGAAGTGTTCTAGTCTAAAGGATACCGTCCAGGTCTTGGAGATACACGCTTCTGTTTTATTCCCTCTCCCTTTGCCGCTGCTGATGCAGCCTCCAAAGTACATTAACTGGTCACGAAGATCCATACCTTCATTAAAGTCTGAGGACGATCGTACAAACCATGGATCAGTTGCTGCTACATCGTGATGGGATTTTGAAAGTCAAATAATAGGAGAATTTTTTCCCTTGAAAGAACTTACGCAAACTGTTGTTCGAAGGAACAAAGGTTTTTTTTATAGGCGAGCGACCTGGAGAGGTGAAGCTGTACTCTCGAGCAGGTACAATACGTCGTATAACATTAATCGAGTAGTTCAAACTCCAATATAGAGTTTACTCCTTTCCTGAACAGTAGTTCCGTCGGATTCATACCCCATCCAATATAGCTGGAAGTAACTTGATCACGCAGTGAAGAACGTGAGTTGGTACCAGAATTCAAGTATTCAAAATAACCTTTGCAAACGACTTGAAGTAGTAATTCAATCATTGGTATCGATAGAACATTACAAGTGCATCAGGGGTAATCAGTAAATCTACCAAAGAATGCGATGACAGTGAGGGAGTGTTAAACCGATATACACACTTCCTTAAAAAACTGATGACTATCTTCACTGGTTGAATATTCGTTTTCTGGTTGGCCCTATTTACAAGATAGTATTAGTGGACAGAAACTAAGCAACAGAACTGCGTTTTTTCTTGCAAATCGCTAGATGAAAGAAAGCTCACGTAAACTTCACTACGCCAGGTAACATTTCATTCGACTATTGTCTGAAATAACGGAGAGTCTGCGGGCAAATATTCGCGAGAACCTTTTAGTTAACAAAATTGGCGGGCAAGTGCCGTGTTTAATCGCGAAACCTTCAAGCAGTCTTAATTATGTCTAGAACATATTACAAACGTCTGTTCAGTTTTAATGGAACTAATGCATCCCGGCTGTCACAAACGTAGATTGTCAGTAGCGCAGACCAAAGTGGAATGTAAGTAAACGGGAACTTGGCACTTTAAACCTTCGATAGTCGGAGGTTAGTCAAAAAGTTTAACTGAGTGCAAAATGTCATTGATCTCTATTGCTCATATAGTCAGCGTTTCTACACAATTTGAACAATACTCGTGATAGCGTGGCTGGAGTTCTAATCCCGGCCGTGGCAATGATTTACACTGCTATCGCACTCTAATAAAAGTGAAACTTGAACACAGTGATTCTTTTCAGAAAAGGCTGGCTAAAAATCCCGTGTGAGTGTGAGCGAGGTTCAAATCAAACCAACAAAAAAAACCCAAAACTTATCAACCGTCAGAATTTTATTAATTATATCGAGTATAATTAACTGATCTACACTGCTGCCAAGAACCTATATATCTTAGTGGTTTCGGTGTTTTCTTACTTACAACTCGCACTCAAAGTTAATTTACACAACTGATAATCGACCGGGAGTCGCATTGAAGCTCGCTGAACGTACACGCTTGCAACCGATCCAACCGCTCCCTGATCTCTGTCTGGCATGACACATTACCAATATATTAGCCGGACGGTTGAGCGCCACAAGCTATCTACCGCTTTCGATCGGTCGACAAACATTAAGTCTTTACGGCCGTCACACGATAGCCAAGCTCGGCTGATAGTTTCCACCGTTGAGCGATCGCCCATTCTCTTGAAATGCAGATTATGCTTACAAGCTCCCAAAGTGCATGTTCCAGCCATGCAAGCTTACTGACATTGTGTATTTAATTTGAAGACGTAGGTAAGGTTAGTAGTAGTTTAAATGCACCGTGAACTCGCTGCCAATGCAAAAAGCTTGGTGCACACTTGTATCAGAATTCACCAAAAAGGACCAACCGTAATCGAGACATTATCTGGGTCTATGCGTACAGTCATAGTCACGCAAGTGACCAGGTTAAGAGTCTTCACATAATTTGCGATATTCGGCTGTTTCCATAGATGCTTCAACATGCGCTAGTCATTTTGGCTGTAAAAACTCAGCTTCCTGTGGTTAACAGCACAACGAATAAACGCAATTATCGATCACTCACAAATTTGTTATGAAATTCTGAAATCTCGGTCAGCTCTAAGCATATTCCACCTGAACACAATAACCGGTCGATTGAAAAGAGCAACTAGCTAGCACATTTTGTCAGAATGTGATTAAAGCTTGCCTATTTATTCTTTGGACCTCTCCACTTTCCCCCTTGTGCATGACCAGGCTCAGTACTGAGTAACAAACTGCCAAACCAATTGACTCATGGCTTCCGAACCCATCTTACCAGCTACGGTGTATACGGTTAAGGTTCCACATTAAGCCAGGGAGTTTTGCTGCAATGATATGCTACAGTGACCTGTTTAATAAGCCGATGTCGAATAGGGAATGACCTCTAAGTTTACGTGACAGGTAAACTCTGTCAACGTTGACGTTTGATTCAGTAAGTTAACAAGTGGGTTGTAACCCACAAACAAACCTGCATTAATTTCACCACAGCCCTCAGGACTTAGAGTGAGAGAGCAACATGGTTGAAATTCAAACGATAATCTATCGAGGAAGGCTTGTCCTGGATGTTAATAGTACAAATATTAAGAGACTGGTTCCTTCAAGGTTTCGCGATAACAGAGCAGGGAGCGATTTGTTGTTGATGTATCCACAGAGAAAAGGAGCTTTAGATGCGTAAAAATTGCTGACAGTCATCGGAAACACTTTTTTACTTACAAAACGTTCTTTCTAACAGTATGACACGACTGAAGTCGGCTAGTCGGCACAAGTGACACACCTAATAGGAGTATTACATTTTTATGAACGTGCACTCATTTCAGGATGGCTTAGGTTGCGGTAGAACATGCCAGTGAATATTCGACCAGTCGTGTTTCATGTGAGCCTGTGCGGTACTTATCGCTTCAGTTGGCTGGACATCATATACCGAACACCCGGGATGTCTATAAAATAATCAACATGAATTCGACATAAAGGTCGAGCAATGTTTTCACTCTAGTTACTGCTATTGAATCAGTTCACCTCTGTTGTGGATTACTGCATCCGGTGCAGTTCCATACTCCTGGGGGTCATTTGGTAAAGGTGGTCACAAATATTTCCTATGGGAATGAGACTTTGGAAGTGAAAAAGCTGGTATGATCAATCAATGTGATGAAACTGTATGAATGTCTTGTAAAACTGTTTCGAAAGATTGAAACATTAGCAGCCTAAAATATTCCAGAATTGCCTGACAACGTGGATTGCAACAGCGCCTGTAGCCGATCCTCGCACTTCGAACTATTGAATGTATAACATCACATAAACGGTCAGCCATCACCACCTTCTATTGTGAGTCTTATGTCACCAATGAAACACCCATTTTTGTGACCCCTATTCATCTACCTCACCACCCAACTTCTTGAGACAAAAGCTTGGGTTTCCAGTTCAAGCAACCTTGTACCACTTGGGATAACATCACTGGAACTGTCACTTACTTATGGGGAGCACTCGTCTATAACACTTCAACCAGGAAAACAACACTCGTTCAAATGCCTCCTTAAAGTCCGCGTTCACGCAATCATTCCCCAATCCAAGAAACCTCTCCTACACAAACTCTTCACAAGCAAACATGTCAATATGTTTTCGCATCTGACATGCCGTTCTAACTCTGTACAATGATCATAGTAATGTTTTTTGTACCGAAAACGAGTTGCGAGAGGGGTGTGCAGTTCCTGCGCAGTGATGCTGTCCGACCCACATAATATGGATAAGCGGTAACCTCCAAAATTTAATTACATGTAGGTGCAATTTACGAGAGTGATGCTGACTTAGGGGCATGGAGTTTGCCAGTCACACATAACACTGAGTCCCTGGCTTCCATACAAAAACTACTCACTAGACTTCAGCCTGCCTGGAGCAATTTCCCACCTTGGAGATAGTGGATGCAGAGAATTTTGTACCATACTGGAAGTTTATGGATGAATGCTGAAGAAATACACGGCCGTGTGTTGTAATATCGTTCACTTCAGTCACTCATGGATGTTGAACGTCAGAACATATTGCATGCGGTCAGCAGACCAACATAAGCGGTTACCCTTGGAATTTATGCTGCGGAGGTAAGTTATATCACTTCCATGGCAGACAACCTACATGAAGCGACAGATTTTGTACAAACTGAATAATATCGTCTTCATAAAACGTAAGCAATTCGTCTTCGCGATTGCATGCTAATATATCGAACGAGTTGGCCCGGTCAGCAACGTGTCGTTTTCATAATGTGTATCCTAAAAGATGAGGGCGGATTTCTGTTCATATGCTCTGTAGTCCACCTGCTATGCGTCTTCGAAATTAAGAACCATTTATCGATAAGCACTCTGTTCTGAGCGCTTATATTTTGCGCCCATTTTGACATCGTTGCAGCTGGCTACGTGTTCATGTTATACGCTTGTTGGTACCGCCTGCATCATCGATACGTTTATTATAACAAATATTCGGTCTCTATTTTCAAAGACCATTTCAGCTGTTGCTTCTGATTAACGCTGACTAAATTCGTCCTGGATGAAAGTAACTAACCTACCCTATTCCACAACACTTTCACCGAAACCTTGCCTCAGCGAGACAGTACTCTGATATACGTTTGTTCAGATTCCGTACTTCACTTAGGGCTGATTGAATGTAGTTAGCATAGGAAAAGTGCTAATTACAGCCAGAGATATGCTTTTTATTGATGGGTCTACATTAACCTCACGCAAAAATGGAAAAGTGAAGAGAAAACTTTAATAAGTAAACTATAAAGTAACGAGATGCTCAAAACGGTCCGTGCGGTTTTACTTCAACAGAAACATTCTCCTTAAGCCTGATGATAGCACACTTTTCGAATTCATCTCAGAGATTGTACTGTATTCCAAGATTATGGTCATTTTGAGTTCTTTCAATGTTTGTGGATGTTTTCTGTAGACCTTGTGTTTGAGGTAGCCCGAAAGAAAATAGTCCAACGAAGTAATGTCTGGTCAGCCTGGGGAGGCAATCGCTTGGTCCACCGGGAACGATTCAATGTGGCCCAAAGGTTGTCCTATACGCGGTGGATAATGTGGCACTCCACCATTCAGTTGAGACAAAGCGTAATCAACTCACCCTATTTGTTCCACCATTGGTACAACATTCTACTCCAGTATCTGAAGATAAGAATATTATGGTTTTTAACAGCGATTTTGATTGTAATGCTATTTTTTATGTAAAAAAAAGAAAGACCAGATAATTCGTGTTCCAACTAGCTCTGTGCTATCTTGACATCGGACTGGCGAAAACTGATAGGGGCTATGAATTTGCCAAAAATGAGGTTTCTGCACGAATCAATTCAAGCCGAATGTTGTTTCATCAGTAAACATTGTCCGGTAACCCCTCACGTTCAAGATGATTCATGTTTCTTTACATCCGATAGCTGAAGCTCCTGTAATCGCACCTTCTGGCATGACCGATACTTGTATCTTTTAGAGATCATGGGTTCAGCGGACTTCGAATTGTCCCATCCTTGAACAAACTGACGGACGCTCTTTCGGAGATTGTATTTAACACGTCGCATAGTCTTATTGTCACAACAATCATCTGTTGATATGCTCGGTTGACCACTTCTTTGCAGGTAGTGAACACTGTCCGTGCTAACAAACGCTTTTGACAGCCTTTGAACAGACTTGAGGGCAAAAGGTCGCGTATCTGCGTTTTGCACTGAACCTGCTAGTGCTTTCTTCCCCACTCTCACCACAGGTCGTGCAAAGAAAAACCAAGTCGCCACGCTGTTCACTTCTCTTAGTTCACTCCCTAGAGTGTGAGCTGGTTCCGACATAGTGATTCGTCCAGACCAATTCACACACGACTGTGTAATTTAACGTAAGAGAAGTCAGATAGACAGACGCACAGAACGATCTAGTCATCGCAAGACACGCAAGGCCGACGTGCCTTCGCTGAGATGAAAGCGCCGGGTTGAAACCGCTATCAGAAGCATTTACACTTGCAGTCGATACGAGTCCACAAAACGGTTTGTAAACAAACAAGATACTTGTAAAAAGCGCGTTACGCCCTTTACTCGGCCCACTTTGGTCGGTACATCACAATCGCTCAGCCGAAATTCTTATGATATGAATGTTTCGTGCCGACGCAGACTGAATGGCCTTGGTATCCGCAAGCACACTGCAGATTGCTATCTCACTAAGGTAAGGTTTCATTTCGTCTGTATTGAAATAAGATAGATTGGATTCTTAAGTGCGCGATGAATTTGGCCATTGGTGAAAGAAACACGTTAACCAGACGCTACATCCGAAATAGCCGTTGAGAATAGAGACCGATTATTTATTGCACTGAATGTATGTGTTTTGTATGAAGCGGTAAAGGAGAGCGTGCAACAAGCACATATAGCCAGTTATAGCTAACAATATTCACTAGTCGCTAAAGACTAAGTGCGATTCGTTTGTAGAATATAAAAATGCCCCAGCACTGGTAGTTGTTTTCTCAAAAACGTCACACGACCCTCGTTATCACGGTTCACCAGAGTGTTCTGGTTCCCACATGATGTTTAATGCAATCCACTTTTTTTCAAAACAGCGCACGTTTTCAGAGAATAAAAGCATCTCACTCTGGACGACATTTCTAAACGAGCTTTCCACACTCATCTGGATAACACAGGTTATAGTTATCCCAGGTAGGAGAAAAAAATAAGACGTGCTGACGGGAGATGCAGCAACATAGTTCAATAACAAGGCCACAAAACTGAGAAGTGCCATACTTCCGTGGCGTGGTTACAGTACGTCATGATAGTCCACAGACGGCGCGATAAACCTTAAAAAACGGCATGATGTGCAACAGATTCAATTTCAAAAATGTTAATTTTTGATCGGTTTTTCAATGATTTGTAAATCCGCTTCGGTCATGAATGTAGCTTTTCATTATTTGTCGTTTAGTGAAAAAACTAACGTGATAAGACAATCCGTTAGAGTTATGTCGTATGTTCATTTTGTCCATTTGTACTCAGCTAGGCATGGTGGATCCCAGTCCAACATTACCTTTCAGACGTCGAAACGGTTATAGAAACGTATGTGAACTGCCAGGTGTTATCGATAGCGGTCCGTGGTGGTCGAGCGACTTGGCTGAAAATACGCGTTTACTCTAGTGCCAGCTAGCCTGTTAGCGATTACACCGGTGTGATGTGCCCGTTACCTAACCCGACTCTGTAAGGAGGTTTATCTTTGTATGGAATCCCGATTTTGTATCCAGGTCCACACTTCCATGACGATCGGTAGAATCCGCAGATTCTTGTGATAAAATGCGAACACGTTATCAGGTGTATTGCGCTTCACAACGCATTTGTTTGGTTTTAATGTAATCGAGTTGGAGACTGCCACAAAAAGGGGAAGACTGATACCTTTCGCGAAAACCGTTACCACTTACTACCAGGATCTTGTTCTGACAACAAATTACGAATAAATTGTTGGTTTTTGGTTTATCGTCAAGTTGACCATCACTCACATTTGATCGCAGCGTTCAAATTCAGATGGACTCTCCAGTTGGCCTCTTTCGAAAAGAAGCACTAGACTCGAGTTTCGCTCTCATTAGAGCTTGGGTGGAAAGGCTATTTGAATGCGAAAGCTGTGATCAATTATGAATGGTGTTCAATTTGAAAATCCCCGACTGCTAATCAGTGATCTAAAATATCATCCAGCATGTATAATGAGATCAGTGATCTCGACATGTCTCGGAAGTCCTAATCGCAGGGTTATCGAGCGAATTTGACAGGACAGTTACTGTGTCTCCTCTCGAAACGATCGGGCAACCTGATCATTGCTCACAAGCGACAGTGGTTGAGCGTTCAGATTTGATAATTCGGTCGTGCCTAATGTGAGGTCAATGGCGCAGTGGAAATCGAGGCCGTGGCAAGGATATGCACTACTGACGAGCTCTAATGAGAGCGAAACTCGAGTCTAGTGCTTCTTTTCGAAAGAGGCTGGCTGGAAAGTCTATCTGAATGCGAACGCTGCGATCAAATGTGAGTGATGGTCAACCTGACGATAAACCAAATCCCCGACTACTCATCAGTACCCTTTTTGGTATGTCTGGAAATGTACTACAGTACTCCTAACTTAGGCAAAAGAAATGCGCACATATTGTACCACACCGTACAGTATGGCAAATGGTGCGACAAGTTTTGATGCTGAATCACCTTCGCCAATCTGACGGGGATTTTGTGCACCTTGACCTAAATCAGACAGTGACATCAAGCATTTTGTGTGAAACACTAATCAAATCAACCTAATCATGAAAACATGTTTTCCGGAATACAAATTGAATACAGAAGTCAAACAATCCGTATATACTATTTACCGTCAGACAATAATGTTTGTGAGTTATCAAGTACAAACTACAGAAGAGATAAGTTTGAAGCAGTAAATTGGATCAGCTTAGAGAGAATTTCCGCTGTACTGTCCTATTATGAGTCATGAGCTGCATTAGTATGGCACGTTCGAACTACCGGATGAGGCCAACACGTGGATAAACATCGTGTAAATGTTATGCAGGCGTTCAAAGCATGTTTATGCAACCGATAAGCCAGGGCTGCTGCGATACGCCTATAGAGTTGAGCGGACAGAGTGGTGTTTTAAGCTGTGTTCTCAAGGCCTGCTTTATTACATTAGCATCTGCCATGGTAACAGTCATCTTAGCTGAATGGCTGATAATAAGATTGCAATGGTTTCTCTGTATCTGTAACATTTAAATCATGTTTTCTGGTTTGTAATCCCTAGTTTAGTAGCACGATGTTGTTAACGTGTTAACGTCTATGTATATTAGCTGCTCTGTTCAAATTATCTATATTTATAGGTTATACGCCACTCGCATTTATGTGTAGCTCTCATTTACACATTTTCGCTCCGAATCGGAAAGATGCACTGGACTAGAGGTTTGTCCGTGTTGAAGCTAGTCAGTGATGCTAAATTGTACCTATCACGGGAGTTGAATGCTAGTCTACGTGCTCGTGCGGTTGGATAGTCCTGCCAAAAGATGTGAGTGAATAGAACCGAGGTTCAATTGAACGTTCTCACTAGCCACTAAAGATTGTTAACCTGTATTGTGACACTGGAATGTTAGCCGATAGAAGAAATGGGTTACTTTGCACTAATTCATTTTAACGTAACAATACCAACACTCTTCGGATGTGAATAAGAGGACAGGTTATTCTTTGTTGATGTATTCTTTAGGTATATTCCAAAAGAACCGTGTAAACGACCAGTAAACTGCAAGTTAATAAGGGTGGAAGAGAGAACCAACTATTGCCACAGAATAGACCTGTTTCAGTGGCATACTCTAGAACGCAATGCCTGTCATTTGGTAGAAGGTCGGCACCATTGGTACCTACACTATTCAATGTTGCCCTCCAGATTTCTTCCTCAGTAAAGCTTAAAAGGAAGGGTAATGGAGAATGTGCAATACTCGGAATTAGGGACTTCGAATGGTCTTAGAAATCGTACTCGAATTTAAAAACCCCAACGCAAATAATGAGGGGAAGAACTCGTACAAGTTGAAGTAAGCTGTTCCTATTCACGGAACAAAAAAACAGGATTTATGGATGTACAACACTATTGAAAAAATCACAGTCTGTCATTGCCTGATCTTATTGGCACATGCAACGTCACAAACCTTTAGTTGATTGGTACGGTGCAGATAAAAGAACTTAGCGAATAATGGAAGGCGTATTATTGAAGCTATTCGCCCAATCCTGGTGTGGTATGTTCAACACGACTTACGGAGTGGCTCCCTATCAAATCTTCTGTTGTATCGAGGTTTGGATAGGCGGTAAATTGAGTAGATTTCCACCGCAGAATGACCTCAGCGTACACTGTTATTGACTAACTAGGGAGTTCACATATTCCAGTAGGCATCTACTCGCTCCTGTGACGTATAAAAACGAGGACAGACTATCGGTCGTATACGCACTGGCACACGATGCAATTTATGCTAGCAGCTCTCAGGACAAGTCTTCTAAAACTGAAGCTTATTTACTTTCTCAACAACGTCATGCACAGAAGTGCCAAGAAATAGCTTACAATATGCCTATTCTCAAACGCAATGCAATTGTTGTCATTTTAACAAGGTGACCAGTACCACTTTAAAGCGCCTGTTTAACAAGGAGAAACTAGTCAGTCTCTCAAAGACCACTGGGTTAGTCCAGCCCCGTTCTGAAATAGACCACTGTACTTCGTGCTACTCATCCATCAGTTTGTTTGCGTTAGTCGAAAGGCTTACCTCGATATAATCGAAATTGAAAACATGGTCACTGAATTCACGACAAAACGATCCAAAGATACATTAACCTGCCTTCTGATGAACGAACTTCGGACAGGACTAAAATTCGCGTTCTCCGCTGCCAGGCTACTGTTGCCCCCGGGATCAGCATTATAATACATCATTTGTTGGCGCTTTATTGAATAAAGTAGTGTGAAGCATCAACGATCAGCTGTCGAGAGACTGCTGCGCACGATAGTTTCGTACAGGTCGCAGATTTAAATGTCAGCACAGCTCGAAATCCTCATAAATTTGTATGTTCCGTTTGTAAACTGACTTCCTGATTTCACGGCAAATACGCGAAAACGGTTGATGTGAATGGGTGGAATAAATTCATATGGCATATATGGACCTTGTCTATGATAGTCCAAGTAACACAATTGCTTATAATTGTGCTGGATCACAAAAGTTACACAATGGCGATCGTAATCTATACCACAGTCTCCAACTAAATCGAATTACTGCAATTTTTAAGTCATACTGTTAGTTGTTGCTTCGTTCCACTTAAAATTCCTCGTACTACAAATAATAATTTGCAGTCGTTGGCGTAAACAGATCGCTTATGTGATAACGCGATGCACTGTCAGTTTCTGAGCCACTGTTTTCTGTGTTATCAATGAAATCATTGGCTGTTTTAACCTGTCTTGAAAACAAACGAACGATTTTAGACCTGTCATGTTTGCTGTCGTTGATCGTCTGACAGTTGAATTTTGACCCAATCCCGTACTGTCTTCCGATTCTTGTTTCTCATGGGAAAATGTACAAATGGTGCCTGACTGAGGCAGGTGTGCACTGATTGGCCACAACTCTAAGCCAATAGACGACTCTCTCTACCCACTAACATTTGGGGTGAAATATACTGATTATCACAGTCACATCATAATTTTCACTACCGTAATCCAACTTATCCCTAGTTGAGGATTAATATGTGTTCCTTTCTCAACTCAACGGTAATGGTTGTGGATACTTTGGTTCCGTCTTAGTCAGCAGTATTCTCAAGAGCAAAATGGTCATTTTGTGGTCGCATGGTCCAGATTACCGTACGCTGTATGATTTTCCTCATTCAACAACCCTATCCTATTTACAAATTGCGAGACAGCATCCTACGTCAGAAAACTCTCTTAACAACGAGCATAACAGCAATTGGGTCCCAATCGGTTTGACCGGAGTCTTACTATTGGCCACATGGTTGGCGAATTGCATACTCCTTGGCGGAGCCTTACAAACCGCCGGAAGTGGACGAATCGTTCCGGTGGCCTACTTCTTTGTTGGATCTCAGGCAATCGCAGCACTATTGCACGTGACACTAAACTTGCCACCAGCTGTGGTCGGGTTGCTGTTCGGTAAGTCGCTAGCAAATGATTCTACCGGTGATTAGGAAACCCACGTTTCACAGAGGACTGCAGGGTCCTGCAGCACGCTTAGCGAACAGTTTGTAACTATTCGGCTCGTGCTAGTGTAGATATTATAAGTGAGATTTATCAGTAAGAGGTGAGTTGAGACTAGATATGCGTGTACAACCAGCAGACCAAAATACCAACCACAAAGTAGAATAGATAAGAACATATAAACCCGGCAAACCCTCGATGAGAGAGCAGCTCCGCCTAAAAATACGAACCAAAACAAGTCGTTATAACTAACTTTGTGTTGTGAAAGCTCACCCTTGATAAGTAGGAAATCATGGATCTCACTTGTCGCAAACAGTGGTTCTGTAGTTTAAATATTCCTTCCTACAATATAGCCACGAATATTATCACTGCTATACGGTAGTCTTACTTTTGATTTTAAATGCTTACGTGGAATTCTCAGTTGAAGATAACATGTCCGTGTTCGAGATGAAGTATATTAACATTTCTTGGGATCTGATATTTTAATGCTGGCATCATGACTGTCAGAACAGTAATCACGTTATAGCCGAACGTGTGACTTGCCTAATGCGTTCACGTTGAGATAAGTGGTTCCAGTTAGTCAGCTGATTATTTTACTTGTGGAAAATACCCTTGATTTGTTTATTTACACAGAATGATAGATTTATGGTCTTTCTGGCGTCCGTTTATTCGTTGCGAGCATTTTCTTGGCTAGTTTCTGCAGTAAATTAGTCACTGGTAGCCGTTTTCGGCTTTTTGTCATCAATTTGAATAAAGTATTCTAATGTTTGATTTGCGGCGTTTTTCTAGCCTGCTTCACTTATCACATACAACCGGTTAGCATGCTCACTGCTGTTGCTTTCCACATTTGATTAATGAGCTGATGAACGTATGCTAATCAAAACGCTATTACGTACGTATGAGATGCGGACACATGCACGAGTGTTGCTTTGCTAAACTAGGTTATTTGGACTGGGAAAATGAAACCAATAGCTGACCAAAATTAAGGCAGTCTGAGTGAGTGGGTCGTGCGCGTTTGGATGGAGACGAAACTCACGTTCAGTGGTGGTATGGTGTTCGTTTACTGGGAGACAGAAATGGTATATCCCCAAGCTAAATATACTCAACTACTGGTGGTAACTTATCAACAATGAAAGTGATTAGACAAAACTTGTGCATCATGTGGGTTTATATTTTCAAGTTCTCAGCTATTCACTTGACGTGCTTTTTCTCTTCTGATTGTAGTACATCATTAGTGATGTATGTCGTTACCATAATATATATATGTACAGATATATATATACATATATATATATATGTACATATATATAAGGGTCTTTTCACGCGCATACTCATTAGACTGACTCAATGAAGACCTCTGATTATCTGGAGGCTAAAATTGGTATTGAATAACAGATGGTGTCGACTTCACTGTTGGAAGAGGTCTAAAAGAAAGGATGTCACGAGCGTGTGTTGAAAAACCTACCTGATACTTATAGGCATTTTGCCATTATTTTACCAATAACGAAGCGTATTCGGAAGACAATGCTGATGAGCTAACTTTCAAAATGAACACCCGGCTGAAGTTTGTCTCACGTCCAAAAGTATCGGCCGTGTATCTTCTAGGTCAGGGTTAGGTTTGTGACTCCAGTAAATATTGGCTGTACTGGAGTGTGCGCAATGCAGATACAGCTCCGATAAACATACTCAAAAAACAATGCTTCAGAACACTAAACATTACTAGAAGATTCAGTAAACCGTACCGGTAACCTGTGTATCCAAGCCACTAATAACACTCAATTGTTTAATTACAATACACTTGGGTTTGTAAGAATACCGTTTCTAGTAGATCCTAGTTTCACTGAACCGGCCAGTGATTTCACTGTAAATCTAAGGTCAAGTCTGGTGTTAATATTTGTTTATACCTGCTTACCTCGTAAGTTACAGCAATATGTTTTTCCGAACATGCTCCATTTTACCACTATTTTACTCAGACATTTTCCAATAGTTTAACCACCAACAAGCCAAGTAATTCGACTAGTAATTCGCAGTCGATAAAATGATATCCATCATGGAAAGATCGCTAGTTCGCAGTGCTCTCACTATGAGAACACCGGAGACCGACGGGTGACGGTGGTTTTAAGCCACCCTGAAAGAGAGGAAATTGCAAATGCATTTAAGCCCAATGGTTGAGCCATCCGTAGGCACAGCCTTCGTAATCAACCGACGAGTTCAACTCCGGTCGTTGCAGCACGCCGCTAACCCGCTAGTCACACATGCCTGTTAGGATTGAATCAAAACATCGAGATGGCCAAGCATGTTCTTTCAAGAACAGGACCTTCAGGTTAACTAAACTTAAAGTCACAAGAGATTTCAGTCTAGCATTTACTCCGTGATCCGCGTTTTGCGTAGAGTTAAAATTAATGGCTCTGTCTCGCACTAAATAAAGCGTACACTGCGCAATATATATTCGTATGGAATATCAGACTGCATGGTAGTCAGTATGTACTCAAAATTTACAGCCAAACGGGAATCCTACTTATCCTACGACAGTTAAACTCCCAGTCAGTGCCGGACTGTCGTTTAACCCATCCCCTTATTTTGATTTCTCAAGCTGCTTTCACTCCATTAGAAAGTATTTATAGGCTGAAAGCGTTTGGTGATACAATTTGGATGTTACAATGATTTGGGAGTGAAATTAAATGTTATTTCCTGGTAGAAATCTCTTACTGGAAATTTTTTTCTGTGAAAACTTATTGGTGTTGTGATCAGCATGCATGAGAAATGTTCAAGCACATTTTGGAACCCAGTGCCCCGTCGTAAAGAAAAACATGCACTGTGCTTCACAGTGGTTAATCTCTGTGATTTCACTTAATTCAGTAGTTGGCTATTTTACTTCTTAACTAATATATGAAAGCTATGATTCAAACGTTTCAGGTTGAATCTTGTCAGCTCCACAAGCACTCATTCATGTGGGAATTACTCGGGTTTCAGGTGTTACCGGTGCATTGACTCAGTGTTAATCTGAACAAATAAAGGACTTACTGGTCATCACTTGGCGGCTTTGGGTTTCTGTGCAACTTAACTAAAAAGTTCCATTGGCGCAAATCACTGAATTTACTATGGACAGAAATAAGGTTCAAGTATGAATTTTATATTTTAAAAATATACTTGGTTTTTCTTGTGAGATATCACACAACTCACTAAACTTCTGAATTACATCACATATGAACAAGCTTATATCTTTAGAGTATGTTAAAAAATGAGTCCCTTTGAGTCTTCTAAAACTCTGCCGCTTGTTCTGTGCCCCAGTTGAATCACGCTTTCTGTAACGTTTAGGTCAATTTATGATGGAATTGAAGTTTGGTGAAGCACATTTGCCCAGCTTACTTTAGGGCTTAACCGTAAAACTTGTGCTTTGAGATGTCAGTATTAAAGTTGGGTGGAATGCTAAGCAAATATGACTACACCGAAATTTTCCCTCCAAGAATTCTCTACTCATAAATCTTGCCTATGGTGATAAGGACATTTTCAGTATATCGCAACTTTCTTTCCATCACACCTGCTTCGGGTTTATTGGTCTTGTAAGTAAGATGATTATGCGAACAATTTTTCACAACTTCCTTTGCATGAAATCAGACGACCGAAAATGTTCTCCGCTCGACTCTAAACCATTATTCCAACTCACTGAATGAAATGTTTACACATGAGAGAACAATTCAATTGTCTTTCCGTCGGCCTGTTCTCTGGGCAATTCTTATTCCCCCTACTTCTTCACAGAATCTTTCTTCATTCTACTTTGCCTAACCAAGCAATCGAACAGATTGGTTGTGATCGCCGTTGGACGTGTGGGGTGTGTAGCGGTAATTGGGGGAACAGCTGTCCAAAAATAAATTGAAACTGTCCAATGATCTACCGAATCCAAGCCGCTTGGGACTTTGGTTGGTTTGTCTAGAGAAGAAGTCAACCTGATCTTTGTTAATAACTGAAATACAGTGAGCAAAAAAGGAGTTCAGGACGTTTTTAAGCACAATTTGTGGTTTCGCATTTTAAACGAATTGTCCGGCATCAGTTACTGCTTAGAACGGACCGGAACTGAATGCAGCAAACTAGTTTGATGCTGAAAGAAAAATGTGAAAATTGTATATTTTGCGCTTGGTCAACGCTTCTAGCCGTGTACGGTGAACATCACACGAACGTTTACTTTGGCTTATAATACGAGTGAGTCACTGATTCATTTTTTTGTTGCCAGATATCTACACGAACCAATAATACTAATAACGGTTCATCCGAGCCAAGTCGTGGCTTGAACGTGCTAGTTACTCGATGAGATTGTCTCCCAGTATTAATCAAATTTGCGAGCTAGCTTACGCTCATCTGTGCTGCTATAACCATCAGCCCATTCTACCTGTCAGTAGTCACTGCAGTTTCTGTGATGCTCGCAGGTCATGAAGAAGGCAAATCAGTCGAAATCAGTTAACCGTAAATCCATTTTGCTGACATCCAGCTGGAAGCTCCTCAGTGTAGATCTCAACCTTTGGTTTCGGCAGATTGTTGCAGTAGGTTTTAACTGACAGTCTGGGGATGTATGAAAATTACTAAATCAGAACTTATCAAAACAGCGGCATCACATTGGATTCTTCACAAACTCACTATAACCGTGATATCTACACTGACTATTAGCTTGGGGAAAACTTAATCATGTACAACAGTGTGAAGACTGACAATAACACTGCAACCTTGTAAGTTATGATAATGAATATTCGCTAGGGAAAACCACCAGCAAAAAAGTTAGCATTAAATGACACCGAAAGTAAGAGATGGCGGGGAAAATGGAGAAAAGAAGGCAGAGGACAAACAGAAGACAGTCTGCATATATTGCGATTTTCATCTAAAATATATACCACAGTGCTTGCCACTATCTTGGAACTGCCTGTCCATCCAATTTCGTGGTGGCGATAGTTTAACTACCCACTGACTTTTCAGGTGTTTGCATCCGACTGCTGAACTCTATCCGAATAAGGAGCTTTCAGCACCCGCCGCAGACCGTCAAACACTTCACAATCGATTGAATCCAATACACGGGGATAGATTGTATCCCTCGTGAGGGACAGTGAAACAGGCCGTTTATCGGCCAAAGGAATCACTCACAACATATTCATTTCCGAGAATCTTGACAAAGATATTCACTTCACACATGGAATTTCTACGGAAATGGAAGCGCCGGCCAGTATGAAAACGTTGGGCACGCGAAACCCCTTGGCAAGAATATATTTTCTGTGACTTACCTTACAACAAAAAGAGTGATATTGCGGCCTCAAGGTTGTGAATGCTTCAGTTTGAGTATTCGCAATCAATTGTGCTGGCTGAAATTTTCTGACGTGAGACAGTGTAAATTCAGTCACGCCGTCTGCTCGGCCCAACAGTCGAAGTAGTGCTGGGGGATCAGACAACAAAATAACTCCGTGCACACTACCAAAACGTGTGCGTAAACATGACAGAGAGATACGGGCACGCAGCACCCAAAATTGAAGGTGGTTGTGTCCGTTTTTTTATAGTCAACACCACTCTTGCAGTGTAGCCTCAGAAATTAGGGCGTCAACAATAGCTACTCATTCTATCTACTTAAGTAAACACTTGGTTTCATTTTGGTTGTTTACTCTATCCGTTAAATGTTAGAAATTGAGTAAGGTACTGTTTTATGGATGAATTGGAAGAATGTCGCTCTCCGGTTGAATGGCGTTTTAACTGCGTTCCTCAAGTTCAAATCAGTGCATATTGTTCAATGAGAATTTAATGGAAAGCCAATTTGCGGAAGTCGAAACAAACTGTTCTGTTATAGAACTTTAGATTTATCTCCGTTCACGAACATCGTTTTTACTAGGAATACTTTGTACACGTCAAACACAACAGACGTTTAAACGTTGTTGCCTCATCAGCAGTAGGTTCGATTCCTCTTTTTCAAATAACTGGAAATCCTGCGCATTATAGGCAAATGGCTGTGACTACACCTTTAACGTTACTTCTCAGTAGAGTGCTGTGCTGCAAGAGAGATTACAGTGATACCAGAGTGTAACTTTTAGACTGTAGTGATTACCATCGTTAGTTACACGAGCTCAAACTTCATTCATTTCACTATATTCAGGACGTTCTGAGTAACTAACAGACGTGATCTTCCACAAATAACACAATGTGTCATAGAGTTCTCAAGTGGTGATATCCGAAGACAGTATGCTTGATTGAAACGAAATTTAATTTACTCACAGGGGAAGTCTAGATAGTAAGAGGCACAGTGACATCAAGAGATTCTGCAGCGCTGTCATGTCCACCTCTATCATCTGGTCTTAATTTCAGTGAACATGTTCTAACTTGATTAAGTCTCACTGTCGACAAAACTCGTAGTACTGAAAGTCCCTTATGGTTTATACACGCACACACAAGTTAGTGTCAAGTGAGAATAAAAAATTGGAGTGGAAGCCGTTATCTGTGTCAAAGAAGCCATCACCTTATGTTCATCACGGGAAGTTATCAATTGCTTTGTTCACCAAGGACTTATTATTGAAGAGTACTTTTGCCTGATTAAGCCCATTAGAATGGACTATCTGTTTCGTGGATAAATATATTTGTCAGCGTAACAGCCAGTTTATTTGAACTGCGAGATTCCTTTAATGACGGACATATAACCAGATAATGACCAAATTGCAGTCCTTCTCCACCCGATTATGGTTGCTTCCAACCAACGTAAAACAATGAGTAAAAATGATTTTCGGAAGATATACGTATCATAGTGAAGGGGTCTGTAGACCTGGTAAAAATATCAGCCGAAACCAAATGTTATTGTCAGTGTGTGCTTCCGCATTCTGACGCAAGCAAGCAAGCGTTCGTTAATCGACGTGTGCATGCAGTGTTAGGAAAGCAGAATGATGCGCTATATTTTGCGAAATTCGCTCCGCGTCAGTCACAACTAAATACAATGTGTGCATCGAGTCTAGGCAGCCGACACTATTGATATATTGTGAATAAAAATGCAAAAACAGGTGGACGACAGCCAAGAAGTAACGGAGAAACGTGTAACGTCCATTAACCGAATTGTATCCATTCGCTTGCGTTCAGCTCGTACATGGCCGACTAAAATTCTGTTACAACATAGCTAATCAAACTAACCTTTACTTCTTACTAATCCCTGGCGCTCACTCTCCATTCTATACACCGGGACCGATTTTGTTCCTGGTTTCATGGGGTGATTTATAAGGCGAAACTTGAGCAAAAAAGTGTAGTAGTATTTCGACACTGCTACTCAGCAGCGCTTACCAAGTGACAGTCTGGTTCACACAAAATCTGCTGGACTTGTTCAGCCTCGATCTGTGTGACACTAATGACACGGTTCGTCTGGCAAATGGTTTGGTTGTTGGTCATAATTGAAACCACACCACCTTTTTTGCGTACTATTAAGTGTCTTGTCATCATCACCTATCTAAACCGGAACAACTGAACGACGTGCCCTCTTGTCCGCGTATACTTACTCGCCGATCAGACGATCACGATTAACTCCCTCTTCTATCGTTATATAAGTTTCTGTAAGAAGGAGCGACTTTGCATGCTTTATTGCTGCCCCCCTGTTGTCATCGTCGCAAACAACATATGAGCACTATCCTCATACGTTTTGCTGAGTCAATCGTCGGTGTTTTGTTCCAATAACCTGATTCATTCGGAGGCCGTTTTGGCTGGTTGTGTCTCACGTAGCATCAACTTATCTATTCTGGCACTGTTAGCCCTGGTAGATTGTGAACGACAATGGGAACAGAATGAGCAGTCGTGTGTACCGTCGTGCATGCATGTCTGATTCGTGTGTCAGACGCTTCAGTTTTCGTTATGAGCATCTCGCCAGAACAGAACTCTGAAGAGTTTCTAAAGAAGTCCATATGGAGCTTACCACTTAGTTCAGAAGAGCTACAGCGATCGGCTTCGCGTAGGACGTAAGCCAGACAGATTTCAGCCTACTCAATAACGAATTTTAAAGTATTCGCTATTGTGCTGGATAGATCGGTAGCGAGCTACTATATTGCGAACTGTACAGCAGCTAAGCTGGTTTTTCAATATGTAGTAAGGGAATGTTGTGGAGAATGATAAAGAAATCAAAAGACAATGATTAACTTCGTGATCCCAATCGATGAGCAGATTTCGTAGAAATAGGCGCTATCTTAATGTGGTCTATTTCGGAGAAAATTTCTTTTAGGAGTCAACGACAGTGATTTAGAAGAGGCTGCTTACAGGAAAATCGTTAGGGGCCCGCTACTGAATTTCACTTGATGAATGTATCTGGGACCTCATATTCTATCAGCTTCAGTTCAGCATATTATAAGCCCGCGGACAGTTAGTTGAGTAGAATGAGTAATTTTATTGATGACAGCTGAATTCCTGTTGAATGTCTTTTGTAATATCACATTCTACCACGCACGACTTTCAAGAATTCAGGCGCCTTGTTGTCCTTCATCCGTAACTGTGGAGTGGGTATTGGTGTGAATCTCAATATCAAGGAGTTTAGTGGTTATACAGACGTTTCTTGCGTATAAGTTGTGGACAGCCTATGTGTGCTAGCCATACAAAACGCGAACGTGGTATTAAACTGATTTACAGATATCCACCGGCAAATATATTACTGTGGTAGCAACTTAACTAAGAATGGTGGCAGAATCGTATAGACCGTAAGGTGTCCACACAGTTAGTGATCCTTAGGGGCAGATAATGAATGACGAACACTTAGTCAAAAGTTTTCAACCAATGGTTCTGTAATAATGCAGTTTCCTTCCTCAGTGAAACGGAGGAGCTCCCCGATGAGTTTAATTTATTAAAATCATCATGATTACCAGCGATAGGGAAGAAGTTAACGGATTAGCATTCTATAGAGTCTTATCTTTACAAGCGAGCTACGTACAATAAATCACATTTGCATGGATGCTACTCCCGGCTACAATAGTTATAGGGAAATTCCTTAATACACTTATTGCGGTGTCAGTGATCCGGTTTGCGTACACGTCTGTAAGGAAACAGAGCAGGACCAAGTGATAAGATCCGACGAGTCAACTAAGTGATATAATCCAACAAGAGATTATGGCTGATCTGTCGTTAGACAATAGGCGGCAATCAAGCGAGCGTGCAGTAGCTGCAGGTCAACAGAAGCCAAACAACTTTCAAAATCCTGTGTTGTGATTCACACAGAGATCATTTATTCTCTAGAGTTCTGAGTGGAATACAGATCAGCTGCAGATTACTGAACAACCACACCTCGATTGTACCAAAATTTGCATTCAGCAGCAACAGAGCACACAGATAAGCTTCAGTGTCGGCCGAAGTAAGTGAAGTTTTTAAATCAGCGCGAAACTATTATACAAAACCATAACCAAACTTCTCAAAATTCGTCTTGTGATTTCACAGCTACATCACAACAGCGTTCGAAGTCCTGTATGTTAGCATCTTTGCCGAACTATACTAACCTCAACTGGAAACGATATTCCTTATGACCTCACGACGTATTTATCGTAACAAAAGCTAGAAATGTCTTTCGAAACCAGTCGCCTTATCCTGACCTACTTTTCTCAACTTTACTGACGGAATGCTGTAGACAGTTAGCAACATCATCAGGTGAAGTTTTCGCCTTTCTAAGCATCCGGAGGCCCAGTAGATCTACATCATATCTTTCATCGTCAGCCAGTGATTACTGCCAGCTTGTCAACCACAGACCAATTATTTTCTTATCTGTGGTCTCATAATTGTCAAAAAGCACAAGATGAGCAGAGCTGTTCACGTTATCGTCTGATACCCAATTTGGTTTTCGTAAAGGCTTTTGATATCTAACTATCTTGCCTGAAAACTGGGTATAATTCTCTAAGGTAACTGAGGGGCAACCTGGACGATGCTATCATTCTGGAGTTTTCCAAAACTCTAGGACAGGTTAATCTTTTGGCTGGACGTACAAAGCTTCTCCCAAATGAGGCAAAGCCTGCCTTATTTTTGATACTCACAAATAAATCTGAAGAGCAATTACAATACAAAGCTTATCAAGCCACAGTCTAGGTGACATTTCATGACCAGCAGTATACATTAGGGTTTCATTCTGTCAGTTTATTTTTCTATCATCCATCCTTAAACTATCACAACTGATAAGTTCTGTGGTGCAATAACAGTGTAGCAGTGTGAAAGATAGTGGACAGTGCTGATGAAGAGCAAAACTTCAAAGATGTTTTGATAGTGTGCACTACCGGTTCAAACCGCACAGACTTCGTTTAACCCCTCATTGTATATTAACATATGATAGTCACTTAAGGAGAAAGCTGGTTGTCGCAGTTCGCCGGTAACACCTAGAAACGACCGTTCCACCTCGTTTTAGAGTCTGTCCCATAACCGCGCTTCGATGGAGAAGGAATCCAATACGAGACGAGGGATTCTAATCCACTTGTCCGGGATCACTAGTTAAAGTGATTTTCAGCGTTCAACTCGCCAATGCTTCTTTACAGTGAACTAACTATCAAAGTCTTTCGGTCAATCCTTAGGAAGAAGACAGACAAAACAGATAGTATGATTACAAAACCTGTATTACCACCTCGTTCACTACCTTAATCAGAACAGTTGTTTGAACTGAGTTAATTCCTCGTTTACTACCGACGTGTCCAAAACAGCCTTATTTTGACCCAGAAAATGTTACGTCAGTCATAGCACCTGCTGAGACAAGTATTTATGATAAGCTCATATCACCACTTTGACATCACTAACTCAAGACTCCCCATCAGTTATATCACTGGAGATGTGAGCAACATTGTTTCATTGTTAGAATGTGTCAAATCTGGAACGCTTTCCTAAGGCCTGCTGCGACAGCGCCTTCAGTACATGACTTTAGATAAAGACTTTACTCGTGTGTGCGTGATAATACACTGAGTCTACAATCGTCTGGATAACTTTGAAGTTCTAACACCGATGGTAGCAAGTAGGCTTGTGTAATATTCTACTCACCTTGTCTTAGTTATACCTGTGCTCTTACAGTACATTACTACACCCTATTATCTTTAATATTTACATGATCCCCGACATTCTTGAATCACAGATATTCATTTCGTTCTTCATTTAGTCCAAACTCTTTTACCACGGTTAAACACAGAATCAGGAACCAACCACCATTATAGTGTTAATGCCATCAGTCCACCCGTACTGCGCCCCGTAACTATGGATCTGATAAGATACAGCTTTAACCTCAGTACTGGTGTGACTATATTATGTCTGGTGTCGTACAAATATAACCACGGATAGTATGTAATTGCACAATATTTGGAACACGGTAGTACCTAGTGGGAGACTTTGGTTGGCATGAGAGATGAACATCAATCACAATTGATTGTAGCTCTCATTCTCCCACAGAATACTCAGTCGACCCATTTCGAAAAGAGGAGTTATACTCGACGTTCCCTCCGGTTAGGGCTCGCATCAGTGTATACCATTGCCACGATCGGAATATGGAGGCTGACCACGTCTTGATGAGGCATACATGATGGCCACTGCATCATTCACTTTTGCAGTAGGCACAACCAGACTATAATCTGCAATGATCAGTTGCATTCACTTGTGGGTAATACACAGATTGCCTTATCGCCACTGGAGGAAACACAGTGGCTGTTATGTTAACACATACGTTTAACAGTTCTCTCCAAGTTAAATCCACTGCAGTCATTACACTTTTTAAGCAATAGTTCGATCGCCGATAAGTAGTACTGAATTTCGGCTATTAAAAGTTGGACATCACTCCAAATTGATGACAGTTTTCATACTTCCATGAAGATTTCAGACAACCTTTTTCCAAAACCAAATTTTGCACTCGAATCTTGCTCTTGTAGCAATGATACTGCAATATCTTCAGACACATATAAGTTGCGATTATACAGAGAATTCTCAAATATTATAAGTAGGTGTCTCTTATTCCATCCTGTTTAAAGGAGTGTCTTCGGTGTTTCATGTGATTTTACCTCATAGTTCTGCAGTTGTTTTCAACCGAGTGTTGTCTTCAATTGATAAACAGTACCCTAGTAAAAAATCAAACGACATAACAAGCTTTGCTCGATTGTTCCATTTGGGGTGCCACGCTTTCGTTCTTGTGGTAACCATTTTTTCGCACGTGATGCGTTAGAATAACATAAGCACGCACACACAAGCACACACGCGATCCAGTCTGTCGTGATCAGTTTTGGTTTGTCCTCAGTCTTCCATAAGATCTCATAGCGTTGCTTGTCAGTATTTAGTCTTTTGTTTCATGGCTAGTACGCAGCTGGCCGTACCATAAATTAACTCATCTCGATTTGGACATATTTGGCATGCAAGTTTTCAAATTTGCAGTGTTTTGCACGTCGACCTCGGTAGACCTGTTGTGAATCTAGCTTTCCGCACATTAAACGTGAATCTTCAGTCTGTTTCAGTAGCCACCGATCACATCATGTCACATTTGAACTCTCGACGCACACGCGCACGGCGCTCAAATCGAAAGGTTTAGCATTCAGCACAAATTTTCCCAGACAGTCGAATTTGTGTACAGATAAAATTGCCAGGAAATTGAGTTGGCCAAAGCATCCACAGAGTTGGCTAACATAACTTAAATGCCACGCATATGTGATTGCGATGACCATATTCACACAGTGTTTCTCCTTATGCATCTTTGAGAGAGGTGCTGGACCTGAATTTCGCCCACGTTGGGGCTTGTCACTAGTGTACCACAACTAGGACTTGAAATCTAGCCCACATTCTTCGGCGAAAACCATCTTGCCCTCTGAACAATTCTCCACTAGCCCAACTACCTCCTAAAGAGAAAAACTACCTGTCCTTTTAACTCCAATTTAGCATTGTTGCCTCAAGAAAGCGTAATCAATGTTCTTGTCCCGGCTGTGACAAGGAAATGCAATACTGAATAGCTCTAACGAGAGCGAAACTCGAGTCTAATGTTTCTTTTCGAAAAGGTGCGACGGGAAAATCTATGGAAATGCTACAGCTGCGATTAATTGTGGGCGGTATTCAATTTACATGAAAAGCCCAAATCCTCCACTGCTCACTAATGAAGTAGCTCCACTGAGCAAAGACCCAAAGCGCATACACTAAATATATATATTTACACTGGGACATCGAAAATCCTAGCCAAGGATTGCCCTATATTCAGTAGCTCACAAAATGACAATATAAACAATTATGCATGTCTGAACCTCCTCTCAAACGTTTTTGAACAGAAGTGTTTGTATTCTCGCCTTCATTTAATAAACTTCACTGAAGACTTGAACCGTTATGATTCTGCTGATGAACTAGATAATTTTGTGTTGAATGACAACCAATCCTGAATGGAGTTGAATAGCAGCAAGTGGTAACAAATCTGACGGGGTGGCAATTTTTACTCAAATGCAGCTAACTTTCTGATACTAATTATAGAAAGGTTCTTTTCCGAATGAGACATATGCGGAGTTTATTCGAATGCAAAAACTATGTACAATATGTGCATATTTAGCTCTCTCTCTATATATATATAGGGGTATAAATACATGCCTTTTACTTTGTAATACAGGATGTATGGAGTTTACGACATCAGAGTTAGCAGTTGATTAGCCTTAAGGCAGTGCTTTGTGATTAGGTTGCAAATAACGCCCACAAATGAGCCTGAGCTATCCAAATCTCAAGGGGATTGACTGTGGTCAGTTCGACAGTAAATGCTGAGGTCAGGTTGGCTAAGTGCTGACCACACTTGCCTACAGCTAATTACAAATAGTGGCTCTGATTACGTGTCGTCAAAAATAGAGAAGTCACCAGCTGGGCGACGGTGGTTTGTCGGTAAAGAGATATGTTCAAAATGGGAAACTGGGGAGCTGCCTGTTGCTAACAAATGACCAGTTTTTACTATGAAATTCAATGCAGATCTACATACGTGACTGTCACAGTGAATTGCTGTACCGTAGGAGTGAAATCCTGTGGTAGATATCACAGATCGGTAAGTTTGTATGTTGCAAGCGTTTTAGTTTAACTGTAACAAATGTAACTAAATATAGGAATTTAGAAATCTTCCCTAAATTTTATTTTCGTTTAGCTCGTGTCAAACTGGCAATTTTATATTTATACGTAAGCACACACCCATCTGTGCAAGGTGGACTCGCGTCATCTAGACCGTCCCAAATCGGTCTATATGCTTGCTTACCAAACACATCGCTCGTTCATCAGTTCGATGTTTTGTTCCTCGGAAGTTCTTATTCACATGTCGAGCCTGCATTCCTATGACAGGACTAACAGTGATGTGCAGATGTTACACTGGAAGTGCATTCGATGAGAAAATTACGCGTCATTCACCTTGGTTTACATTTCGAAAATGATTACTTTTTAAGCTACCGTTGTAGTAGCTTGCCTCGGTTAGATAAGGATACAACCAAGTTATTAATTTTCTTTGTAATATATTACATTGGGTCCATAGAATAAATTCTTAATGATGAACTACCGAATAACATTTTAAAAATTAGAGTGCAGGATTGGCTTGTGCATGTGAATTTCGATCAAACGCTGTCTTGTAGGCCTAACGCAACCTGTCGTCTTGTGAAAAATGTGTACGAACTTCATAGGCAATCATATTCTGTAGTCTAATTCTTTTAGACGAAATTCTAATCGGGATAAAAAAAATGTCATCCTTGCAGCATCGTGATTATCAGGATCATTTCGAATTCTTTTCTCCAGTTACAAACGCCTTAACTCCATTGGATGAGACGGCAACTTGAAAAAGATGTCTAATGTAGCGCGTAAGTGGACGCGGTACACTCCACTGTGGTAAGTCTTGTGAAATCAACATCAAACTGATTGCGGGCAGCATTTATACAACGTGTTGACGAAACAGTGATACTTTGTACTAAAAGTCATGAATAGCAAAGCAACGAACAAAACTAGTGTTCTGTTTGAACGTCCGGCCAATTACAGCAAAATGAATATGAGAACAGCATGTGAATATCCCATTTTGTGCCCTTGATCCTTGCGTTCAGTGGAAGATTGTGCGGACGCTCAGCCTGCCTTGGCCCACAATCACTCAAGCTCAAGTTGAAACAATGGTCGTTCAACTACTAGCAAATACATAGTCCGCAATCATTGTGGACCGCCTTTCTTACTCACCGTGGTTAGTGTTGTCATATTTTCGTGTTGCAATTAACGTGACAATCAGATAGAGAAAACGGGTTTTGTTCACTACTCTGTTGTCCTCATGACTTCATAGGATACTTTTGAACCAGCACACTAAAAGTGTCGTGCAGTAGTGAGAACTCGGTCGGGTTTCCTAGTGACGCTTTGATAATTTTCATTTCTCCAGTAGAACTGGAATAACTTGATGTGTTTCATCTGTATAATATCACATACCAAAGAAAAAGTGCTTTTCCCACTGTTTTTATTCCACAGTTTAGAAATGAAAAGAAAGACTATTTTGGATTGAGGAACTAACAGTCTTGTTACACGGGTTATGATCAGTATAGTGAGAAGTAGTGTTTGAGTTACAAACGATGTCAAACTGTACAAGGCGACTTTGTACGACCACACCGCCACATCTACAGAGGACTTCGGTACAGACAGCACAACATAAAATCAGCACGCTATAAGAGGTATACGCATCCCAATGGCATTTCTTGGAAGTCTAGCAACCGGTAGTATCTATCATTGTTAAGCTAGAGTGCAAACTCATTTTGCTTAATTTTCATCTCTCGGCAACGGCCATGCTGGCTGGTTTGTGACTGGTTTAGATTCACCTATGTAGATGCATGCCTGTTCAGACGTTACGTTTGCTTCCGAATTCAGGAAGAAGGTTACACACGTTGTTATCGTCTGTATTAAGTAACATCAGTCTGTGGTTGTGACAGGTCAGTGTTCAGCGCTGCAATGTTATACTGGAAGGTCTAATAGACAGGAGTTTTCAACATTTTCAATGAATTGTCAGGGGAAAGTGAACATTCTAATGAACGACAAAGTCAGCTGTAATTCACTTCTCCAGGAATCAGTTGCATATTACTAAAACAAAAATTTTCTGTGTCAAAAGACTAATATACTTTGCACGTTTGTTAGCATCTATCTGTTCATCTGCTTACTGTAGTTCCTTGCTGGCACCTTCACGAAAAGAAAGCCTGGCGTTCTTGTCGTTAACCTGTAGCTACACAGTGACGGGGAATCCTGTTGAAATAACATGTCCATAAGTCGGTTAAGTTAATATCCAACTGACCACTAACTTTTAAGATCACTAGTTCGACTGAAATCATCCTTGCTCATTCAACACCCATTCACCTCTAGAACGAAGGTCACATATCTACGTGTTCGCTTTGATAACAGTTGCAAGAACTTATTCTCTGTGAAACAGTTGAGCCAGGTACCGAATTGACGAAACCGAGAGCAAATTTCTAAGTTTGCCTCCTAGCAATTGTTCCATAAGACTGAAAATAACCACAGATGTTAATAATTACATCACACACAGAGAGCAACCAACATGCCTGGCTTTGTTAACATTGTATCATTTCGGCTGGATTAATTTAACAGTCATATTACAGGATATTCATCTTGTAAAGAATATCAGTTTGTACACCGCACGTTTCGTTCAACGTGAATGTTAATCGCTCTGCGCCATCTGAGTCGTAGTGAGATGTATAAATGATTGGCGGCGTTAGTTTCTTAATTTTCATTTCGCATTAAAGGAAACAGATTCATGCTAACACAAACTTCCCCATATATGGCTTGCACTAAACCGCCTGCGGTTACAACTACACTCATGTGCTCAAGAGACCTGTGAGAACAATCCTTTGTAGCACAGCCGTCGAATGTCGACTGGCCGGAGGGTAGGCCAAACCGAACTCAAAATCCTTAATGTTCAGATCCAAAAAACAGAGACACATCTGTAATAGGATCTTAGTTAAGATGATGAATAAACATCAGGAACTTGATGCAAGAGTAAACAGAAGGTAAAAAGTGAGAAATATCGGGAAACCAAATATGGGATTAAACAGTGTTGTACTTTACTTGGATTAACGAAAGCAAACAGACATGAACACACAAAGGTCACAAAGCAGGTGTAGCAAGCCAATATGGCATAGGATTGTGAATGACGGATGAGTAGCATAACAAAAGACCGCAGACCGTAGACAGTGTATTAAAATATGTGTGCATACACACCTACAAGCATACGCAAATGTACATGTATGCCTGTAAATTCAACCAGGGTCCAATCCTGACGGTATTGAATATCTTATGTTGCCTATCGTGTTATTCAATAATAAAAATTTTACCAGAGAAGTAATCTACTCGTATAACGGTCGAACTTTGAATATAGCGGGTCATTAACACGGATCAGTTGCCCTATTGTGTACTGTTTCTTATCATCAAAAGAGCAAGCCACATGCATGTGTTCAGTTGAGGTTAGCAGTTGCGATGCTCACGAACTCCGGTCACAATCAATTATGCACTTTACGTTTTGTTCAACTGGTTGTTCTAAAATCTGTGAATTCCTGGCAGCTGACTGATTGATTGTGTATGAAAACGAGTGGTAAATAGTGGGCAGGCTAACTAACACAGATAACGCTGGTACATTTGGAGTAGGCATACGCTACTGAGGTTAGAGTTTGTAAGCCAAGTGAATCTGTAGCTGGAGACACAGTTAAGAAAGTATGCTCCACGCATGAGTCTGAATGAATTCAAAATTTCTATTTAGGTTATACACTCATCGTACGGATGGTATTTGAAACACTTGTTGATCGGTCCATCACCTGTCTATCTCACAGATGATCTATTATGTTATATATTATCTATTATATTCGTACACTGAAAATAGGCAACTGGTCAGAAATGTCAGACACGCTCCTAAATCCCGATACTATTTTGTCTGTACGCATTCATTGGATGCTTCGTTTGTTCATATCGCCTTGTGTACACACTTAAAGCGGACGGAAGAAGTATTACACCAATCTGAAAATAATTTTATAAGAATGTCAGTTTCTCATCTTACTCACCAAAACCATTTCTTTGTGACTGATTTGTGTTTGACCATGTTTGGATAGCGCAATCGTGCATTTATTGTACGTCTATGGGATGAACAAATGAAAAGGGAGACAGTATAACGTATACATATCTTACCGCATAAACCTACCCAACAGTACTCCGTTATCTCGATACTGATAAGTCAGTAGTCAATTTATTTAACCGTTCGTAGTCTTGAACTAATTGATTTCTATTAGGAACAACAAACTGATGATGCCACGGCTAGTGGACGGCTGGAGCCGTAACTGAAGTGATACGGACTTCCAGCCGAGCGCTGTAAACAATGTCCAGTTAGCCGAACTCTCAGTTTGTATTTGATTGCCAAACAGTTCACTTAATTCTTTGTTAGATAAGCATGGGTGTATTTTATTTTATGCGTAGCAGAAATATTACTAATTCTCATCTACGTGACAAACGTGGAAACACTTTACAAAATTCCCCTACACTTCATCACCTGTAAAGCGTCTAGCTCATAATACGCTACTGCGATATTTGATTTGATCTGGCTTTTGACCGTTTTGACAACAAAGAAAAAAGCCAGGGAAATCAAATACTAACTCGTTTTCCTTTCAACTTTCCGTAATCAATGAGGCCAACAGTTGAAGTAGTTATCACACCTTCTACTAACATTACTGCTAACTCTTTCTGCCATGTAAACATAACTTCAGTTCCGTAGAATATTCTACTGGAAACTAGGAGAAACAAAAACAACCATTAATCACTGATGAGGCTGGGTGAAAACCATTCGCAATCCTCGTGACTGCAGTAGGTAAAGAGGAGTACAAGCCGAGTAATACGTTAAATTTAGAAGAAAACACTGTGTGTGTGTTTGTAATTAAAAGGTACAGACGTCCAGTTACACCTATTGCGACTGACCGGGGAGTAAACATTTGAGTAGATGGATCTGAGAACGTGACCGACCTTCTACTGTTTAGCAATATGTTGTCCGGTCAACCTTTTGAAAACAATGGATTGACCAGAATCTTCACAAGAAGAGCGAAATTTTCACTACTGCTTGAAGCGACCATTAATAAAGTTTAATAGCACTCACGGCAGAAGACAAACTACGGTATTTTGTGACGAATACAAAGGAGATGACCAACAGATAAGTTCGAGAAAATGAGCACTAAATGGACTGTGTTTAACCAGCAACTCACTGTCCAGTTATTATCCTCTTGCATGCGAACCGGCGAATTAGTGGAAGAGATCTGAACGACATCATAAAGACCATCGGTGGTAATCGTGCTCCGGTTATGTTTCTCGATTGCGTCTGATGACAGTAACTCCGAAAGGGAACCGTATTGAGATGAGCATTGCAGATTGAGCATCACAAAATTTATGTAGTGCCACTCTGAAACACATGAGGCTGTAATCAGCAGCAACTGTTAATCTAGCCTAGTGTCTATCCCTACCTAAAACACGTGAACAAACTGATGACAGCAGACATTTAGATATATGAATTGCTCGGAGGACCACTTTATTTTCTCGCGAATACAACGCGTTGGAACTAAGAAAGAATTCCGGTAAACGGGTGATTCAAGCCTACGATATGTGATAGGTTGTTTGTATTCACTTCAAACACACTGAAGGCAAATGTTGTATAGAACCTAAGTGAATTTAGCTACATTCGCATTTGGCATGATGTTATGGCAGTTTCGTTGCTTAACTTCAACATATTTGTTGTTATCCACATATATTACTAAAATGAGCACGTTTCTGTTATATCCTGTTGTGTCATCACCTCTTAATGTTATTGGAATTATTGATTTCCCCCTAAATATGACCAGCATCTGGTCGTCTCTTTCGGGTAGAGATAAATTTTTCTGTGGGTTCATTTTTAAAGGTTTTTTGTTCTCACCTGTAGAACAAATTTGTTATATGCACACCATCCAAAATGAAGTGTGACCAAGTGAAAGCTGATCCAAATTGCCCGCCAACGTTTATGTACAGTAACAAAATTAGAAAAATAATTAATCTTCTCTTATAGTCGTTAAAATTTAACCAAGGATTCAATAGAAAGTGTTTCTGTAATGCATTACCTTACTCTCAACAAAAGTCTAGAGCTCCCAGAGTTGGCAGAAGTTAAAGAAGCTTTACATACGTGTCGAATTTACAAAAATTATGACAATTCGCACATTCTTTTTCTAACCAGTGTTCTAGATTTATAGAACTTTAAACTTGTCAAGGCTGTTGACCAAAAGTTACCAGTAAAAACTGAGTTTGCTAGAGTTGATAGAAGGTTTGTGCAAAATGGAGATGGTAATTTTTTCTCTCACTTTCTAAATTAAACTTCGACCATTCTTTTCTATTTTCCGTTATTTCACATTGTTTTTGCCTGGACAAGATGATTTACAACAGCGAATATATATTCACCATTATAGTAGGTGTTTATTTTTGCGAAGACTAAAGTAATTGCTTTTGCCTCCGTGCTCCTGAGAAGTGGCAACTTTGCATTTTCACAAGTGCCAGCCAGATGAAATGAAACTTCTATTGCGGTACCCAATTATTCCGACCGTAAGACAAAACATTTTCAGGTAGCAAGCTTGTTATATAACTGGACCACGTCTAATGGCGCTTGCGAGTCTTCGTTTGCGACAGTGCGCACATATATGACTGTTTTCTGGAACACAGTGAACCCGTTATTCAGGCACATGGTTCGCATTGCTAAACTTTGGAGTACTTGGTTTAGATTCAAAATTAACTCATAAATTAGTTTACTTTTGTTAATTTATGGCGCTCAAAAAATTGAAGAGGTAAACGGTAAGTGATTCTGAAAGAGCGCTTGTTTGTTTTAATTTGTTTGAAAGTTGCTCTTGAACCAGAACGTGGTCATTTGTGGAAAAGCTTCACAAACATATTGTGCAAACTAATTGCACCTTACTGTTGGCAAATATTCCGATGTTCAATGAGTTGATGAATAGGAAGGTAAATGAAACGGAAATGTTAAATATTCTTGAACTCAGCAGTTTTTAGTTGATTAGTCATGTTTAAACTGCAGTTTAATGTTAAACTAAGGAATACGGAGCCACAACACAGCTAAACAAACATCGGTGCGTTGATGTTTTTTGTCAAACCTCCTGCGTGTTGTTCAGCGAGGGGTAATCTATATACATTTTGTTAATTCGACCAGGGAAAAAATATTCCCAGGGTAGAGTTGAGTTGGAGTGAAATACATGATCCTTTGGCAGGAAAATATTGGATGTCAGCGTCATCTTCATCAACGTCAGCAACGTCAGTGAATCGTGCTAATACTCAGCTGTTACACAGCCGGATAACTAAGACAAGCCCGAGACAAAAAAGTGAGTAAAATTTACTGCTAAAAACAACTGTCTGTATTCAAACATTCAACATCAAGGTGTCCACATCTAGTGAAAAACGCGAACATGAGTAAAATATACATCATAAGTGAGACAGCTTTCTAAAAGCTTTAGTTGTCTCCTGTTATCACTTACGTCACAGACAACTCAATCAACCGATGACAGCATTCACGCCATTGAGCCCGATTAGCTGTCACCCCATATAAAATTTCCAACCCTCAGGTTTGTGGATCTTCAGTGTCTTATTGCGGGAGGCAAACCGAGCTAAGTGACCATCCGTTTGGAAAACAATATTTTTCTGAGCAACCCGGAAAACCAAGACAGTATTTTTTTCGATACAAGCCGTATTTCCTTCCCAAAATGTAGCGTTCCACTTGCAATTCAATAGATCCGTGGACAAGATAGAATAACGTGTTCATTTAAAGGAAGCCCCACTGTAGAGATTCTGGAGTGTGTCTGGTTTCGAGGCTTTGACACGAACAGCGTGCTCTTAGATGACAAGTACCTTATCAGTTAATTCACAGAACTCCGCAGATGAAACAGAACTTTCAGATTTGGCCTCAGTTGCCCATTCATCCCACTGTCATAGGAAAGCCACCAAATTATTCAGGGAATAAACTGCTGGAATCTTCCTGTTACGGCAGCCTATCTGATGGTCCATTTGATGGGTTTCATATGACAGTTTGATGGATAGGTAACTGAATACAAGTGTGAAGTTTAGATCTCTTGACGCAATTTCACAAGTCCAGCTGGTGAAGCGCTTATAGCGCAAGAGTGAGTGGTTTCCATCGTTGCTTCAGATTCCACTTATGTCCAAATTTTTTATACTTGCATCTCTTCTACAGTAACGCATCTGCTGCAAGGCTTCTCGAAGGTAATCTGTTGCTATAATAACCAAAAAATGGATTGCGTCATGATTTCGTCCCCACTGAATACATTGTTGTAATGGTTTCCGCATCAAGCGCTTCATTCTTGCAAGATCCTTTTCAGTCCAATACCGGCTCACGTTCACGAAAAACACATGGACAGACATATCACCTGTTTAAGATCAACGTAAGAGGCATTAGTACGTAATAAGCTACAGCCACACAGTAATTAGTAGAAGGTGTTCGTTAATTATTTGTGCAGAGTACACTGGCTCTTTATCTGAAACTGCAGGCTGCCTAAATCGAAGGGAATCATATGATGTGGGTTGCGGAAATACGCTGACCTTGTTTTATAAAGCTAACAACATATCTGGTTTCTTGATCTCTAAACTGCAGCAAATAGCAAATCAACTGGAAAGTGTGACCATTCTCATCCAGCGAGAGGGTCAACTGCTCTTACGCGAATGTTTAGTTAAGCCGCTTCTGGCAACTTTTGCTCTCATTATTATGCTTTGAACCAAGTGCTTACCAAATAAGACATGATCGTGTGTAGCTGATATTTTTAAAATCTGTTGAGTAGTCTTATGTAAATGACGTTGTTCCCAAAAACAAGAATAGAAGTAAACAAAACTCAAAATTTGATGCAACCTACCTGTTAAACCAAAACATTACATCAAATATCGCTATGGAAACAAAACACCCATTCCCAAAGTTTGATTTCAACTGTTAACAACATTCCCAATCACAGTTCGTAGTTATGTGTAGTGAAGAGAATTCTGACCATAACAGTACATACACATGCGTATCGAATTTCAAAAGTTCCTTCAAAGTGTTTGCAGTTGTTTTTTTTTCAAGTGTGGCAGAACGGATATCAGATTTCTGAGCATTCTCAGAAAATTAAACTACAGCACCGATGATGGTTTGAGTTAAATGGTGTTGAACCTGGTGATCGTGTTCCACGCAACTTTATTTCCTCTAAAATAATTTCAGCTTGTTGGCTTATGATTGACCTTACATTAAAACTTACAGGATATTCAAATTTCATAAGCGCCTGGTGACGAATGTGTATGTCTGATTCTGTGTTGAACGGTGCGCACTGTGGTTGCGATTAAGGGACCTGGAAAGTCGTCAAGAACAAAAATGCAAGCGTCAAAATTTTGGAGGAAAACTGGAAGACATACAGCTGGAGAAAATCTATACGACCAGAACTTAACTAAGCAGCACACTTCGGCAAGTAGTAAACAACAGTGAGCTAGAAGCCAATGTGACACATTGAGGGCAGCCACATTGTATCAGAATGATTTCAAGAAATGGGCTCTGGGAAGATTTCACCCGGTTTTTTACAAGTGTTCAACAAGTTTGTGATTAGAATCAAACTGATGACTAACTGTGGTAGAACACTGTAGACTGAGCACTGTTTGCAATGCAGGTGACCCAACGAAGGATTTGGATTTAGCGAGTTACCTGGGAAGGGGTAAGTTGAGCTGAACGAAAATTTCGTAAAGTTCAGACTAATGGACCGTCTTTTACCGTAAAATTAGGTAACTTCTGTTTTGTTGCGGACTGGCCACGGCTCAACACCAGATTGACCGATTAGTCATTTTGACCAAGTTCGCTTTTGAATCGACAAAACTTTTAATATAGCCGTAAACAGCAGTGGCTTTTCCTAGTGGAACACAATTAGTGATACCTCTAAATTTGGTTCAGGTTAGTTAATTACTCCACACCCAACGAAACGCTAAATCTACCCACATCGTTAGAAGAAGCAGGTAGCCAGACTTACCGACCTCTCTTTTGCGTCCCTCTACAGTCTGCAGGGATTGTTAAGCGAGGCCGTGTGACCGTCCTATACAGGACTACGCAGATTACCCTCAGGGTTCGTGCTGCAATCTGACGTGCTCTCTCATCCATGAGTCACAGGAACTGCCTACGTACATGTGCAGATAGCATGGGGCGAATAGTCACCTTCTTGCAACTAGCTGTCTGCATTCAGTTGTACTGGGATAGCCTGTGTATCTGAGCGAAGCATGCATGTGCTACCCGGATCACAAAAAAGCTAGGTTAGAAACATCTAAACTGTAATTAAAATTGGAGCTCGCATGGCAGCTGCCCCCAAACTAAATATTCACATAAAAGTTGCAATTGAGTGAAGGTGGGAGACTGAATGTCACGTGTTGGATGCAGGACAATCTTGCAGAATTTTACGCTGTCTTCAGCTTTAAATGAGAAGTTGACTCGATAACTCCACTTTGTGTGCAATGTCCCCAAATTCGTCATGCGTACAGTCGTTCTCAAGTCGAATCGACCGAAGCGAAAGAGAAATCACTAATATGTTACGGACCATTATAAGAATTGTGGTGGCTAATCGTGCAGGTATCATGAACCCGTACCGGATTATCAACGGAGATGAATGAGAGATCGTTGAATCAGTCAGCATCTCCTAGAATGTCAGCCCGATGTGCGTAAGCAAACCAAAAACAGCACCAGTGAAATCCGATGTCTGCTTTGTGTTGTAAGAGATGCGTAAAAAATACCGACAATAAAGAGTCTATCTCGTTTTCATATAGTAACAAACACGTGTGGAGTGCTGACATTTGTAACCCTACAAAGAACATTTGTAATAACGGTGGATTGTGGAAATCCGCTTGATCTTGTCTAGTGCAATAAAGCTATCAGAAAACAGCTGACTCGGAAGGCTTCCATCATATCATTCGTGAACGAACTGAAGCGGAAATTTTGCTTGACGGTGACAGTTAAAGCATAGATAACAGAGTGACAAGAGTTCCGAACGGAAACGAGAAAAATACCAAATGTTTAGATGCCGTAATCTGGTCGGTGTGCTAGGCTGCTCGTTCTGGTAAGGTTGATACATGTTTGCAAATTACATTCTGTTGTAAATGCAAGGGCCTGTTGCAAATAACTGAACGTTTAGTCAATCTATGCCATTTTTTTATTGCGACCTATGGGAAATCATGTGGAACCGGTATGCACAGTTTAAACTGGATTATTGTTCGGGTATCTTAGGTGCACCGAAAGTGATCGTACACCAGAGGAATTTTGAGTTGGCATGTATCTCTTCTTTTTATGTGAAAACTTAGAACCATGCTTTTAATGGCATTTATCTATTTTCAAGCAAACATATATTGTTACTTAAAGCCTAACCTCTATAAACTTTCAAATTGGCCAACTGAATAGTCTATGACAATGTGACAATTGTAGTCGATTATGAGTGGTCTTCGATTAACACTAAATCTTTTAGTACTACCAGGTACGTGTTTAATAAAATGCTCCTTCCGCAGGCAAGAATAGTTTAGACTGATATACCTGGGTGGCATTGAATGAAAACCGTTCAATGTGTGTGAAAACCAAAATCCCCTTCCAGTTAACAACAATCTTTTGTATTTATCAGTGCCATTTTTATTTTGATTGAACCGCAATGTTGCATATTTTGCCGTTATTATGAGATTATTAACCTTTCTAAAACTTGTCATTTACGGGTGACAGACGTACCGTTCCTATTTTTCGGATGAATACATATCTGTAACATTCTCACAGTGATTGATGACTAACAAATAATGTAATCGAAACGACCACCTGGCAGTTTTAGATAAGTAGAGCGTATGATAGTTTTATGTTTAACAAATCTGTCTGAAAGTTACGGTGATTGGCGCAATGTAATCCGTTTTATCGCAACCCTTTGTACTTTAGTTTCATACCATTCACGAGATATCGATAAGGAAATCGATTTCAGTGCAAGGTCACAAAAACTGAACCGAAGATGATCGGGAAAAAGTGAAACGTCTGAAAAGCTAATGAAAACACTCAAGTACCAGACTAGTTGCCTTTATCGTTCAGGTGCAGTTTGGAAACAGACAACACATCTGGGCTATCAGATACGACTAGTATAAGTAACCTTTAGATATAGACGAGAGTGTATGGCAAAGCAAAAACGTTAAAGGTGCATTACTGCTGACGTAGTCACATTAAATGCTAGCCAGTAGTTTGTAACACAGTGATGTAAATTCTCTTCTCTTGCTCTGCACATTCTTACTGTTTGTTGTGCTATGCATTATGGGTTAACTTAACGGTCATTAAGATGAACCGGCAAAAGAGAATTGATAAGCTGTTAGGTTTCATGCACTAATGAAAAAGAATATCAATGGTGTTAGTGAAGATGTTTGTGGTACACTGTTCTACGTGCAGCGCCAATGTGAAAGCTAGCTGTTGAATTGGGGGTAATGAATGTGCCACAGAAACAAAGAGTAGGTTATGTATAATTCCTAAGGTGTCTTTTGCAATGGACCGAAAGTTCGACTTAATGGGTTACTTTGTAAAAATCTGAAGAGATTAAATTAATCCGTTTGTCTTCATCTGAAGTTTTTATTCACTTTGTCCGGACAGTGATACAATTAAGTTTAGAGCAACATGTAATTGTGTGTGGAGAAGCCATTAACTTAACTATCCGCGACATTAACTGACATGGCAAACTTTCTATTCGGTGAGCACTCAGGTTATAGGTTGACGTCTTGACCGGCAAACTTTTGATGATGACCCCGATGGTAGCCATAGAGATGCCCCCTTCTTATCTGAAACCATGCGTTCACCAGAACTGTACTTAAGTGGATCAAAATTGCTAACATATTCACCATCCACCGTGTGATTTTTTAAATTCACTAGTGATCCCACGGAACACTGAGTAATATGATACACGCTCCTTAGGTTAATCACTCACTAAATCGGTTCAGCCTCGGTGCACAGCTTCACAAAATCACACAAAAACCGAAGTGAATGGGATATGTATGCGAGAAAAGAATAAACCAATGGAATAGAAAATAAGGTTATACGATATACCATTATCGATAAACTAAGCATACTGAACAAGCGTGGTGGTGTACAGGTTTCGCAGATCTCATGACCCTCAACGCGAGGTGGATTCACATTGAACAAGACCGGATTTTTACAATTAAGCGATCAGCGACACTTTTGCAAGCGTTACTCAAGTCTCCTAACACAGCGAATAAAATAAAACTTCCTTTCTCTACAACCGAAACTCAACTCAACGCTCAAGAACTCTCGCTTCGGTTGAAATCACAAGATTCAACAAAATCGCTGACCATTGTGTGGCTTACTGCCAACTAGTAAGATCGATAAAAACTGGTCATCACTTAAAACGGACAGTAAACTACTCGAAAGCAAGTATCTATTCACTCATGTGTACTAACCTAGAGAATGTCCACTCAAATCCGACCAAAAGCACTAGGATTAGGACTTCTCCGAAAGTTTGAGATAGCACTATTCATTAAACTGTACTGATTCCCACAAGCAACTATGAGCGTAAATTCTAGCATCTATTTTTGCTATCTATGCCACCAAAATTAAAATCCAAGTATTTTTAGCTACATGCCTACAGAGTAAGGCAGTGTTGACGCAATCAGACTACCTCACTGAGGTTAAGTGACTAAGAGAGTGAGGTCGCATATCTTCCATAAGGGTCATGCAGAAGGACAGTTTGTAAAAATGTCTTATACCACCACGGTGTATCTGACTTCAACCAAAACTCAGACGTGTTTTTATCAGCACTGATAGTGATAAGCAGCAACATCAAAAATATTTCGACTCGTACTGTATAACAATTTCATATCTCCTTAAGCCCTGAGAGTACAAAATACACTACCCACGCGCTGGTTATATAAGTTATGAAAATCAGCACGATGCCATCTGTATGTTGAATATCCATCAATTTGTCATTTCATGGAAACAGAGCTTCCAGACACTCGGTACCTATAAGTACTCATTCTAAAATCTCATTAATCAAACTGCCAATAAGAAAGTAACAGACGAAGTGAATAGCACTCAAAATCGTGGTTCATAAAAACTCACTAGGCTGTTGACATGAATCCCAAGAACAACCACACCTCATTCTGGAAATTCGTCCGTTCAAATCATGCTATCCATAACAGGTGGAGCGGAAGAATATGTGTAGTAAGATTCTTTCTGTTTAAACACACGAGGATGCAGCACGAATGTGCAAAAACAAGAATCTAGTTCAGACACATAAAACAGTCACAGAAAATTGATATAAATAGCATTCCCAAACGTATTGCAATCCAGCAGAACTATGTGGGTTTCAACTCTCATTTAGTGTTTTCATGTCAATTTGGGGCTACAATATCGAATCATTGCAAGAAATATCGCTGAGCTGTATTAAGCGTTTCAACCGCAACGTGGTCGAAAACAGTCACACCTATAGCAAGGCTAGCATCGCTCCTGGTTAGTACAAGCTCCAATGTTGACTTTGTTCCTGGAAGACACTATCTGTTCTCGCCTAACGTAGCTATAAACTAAATTAACAAATAACATCGGAAGGCAGGTTTTGCTAGATGAAAAAAATGCTTAACATTTCTCGTCGGCGGCTGGTCCTCACAGAGGCGAAACATAAACTATTTCATTGAACCAGGCTCATAACTCAGGTGTATCCAAACGATAGCGTGCCACCGGCCAACACCAGATGAAAGCTCCGGGTCAATAAATTCCGTGCCCAGAGGACTGGCTTACTGCGCGCAGCCAACAGCGCGCCGAGCGGCTTAAAGGTAGTCAGTTTGCGACGACGCACCAACACACGGAAAACATTTATTGGATGTTTTTAGATGAGACCCAACTGTGAAAAGTCAGGGCTTCGGCTGGATGAAACAGGCAGTCCGCAGCATGTGACCGGCGATCGAAGAGGCCACTTTGTGCTGTCTGATGAGGTCATGTCGTGTCAGCCACACATTAGGTCCTCGTTACATTTTGGAGTCGCGGTCCAGTTCTGCGAATCTAAACCTCGCAACAGATAGAGGTGAATTGATACATAGAATGCGAAACGAACAATTCTGGTGTTCAAGAGTGTTAACGACCTAGAGTGATTGCGTAAGCGCAGCGTAGTTGCATCCGTTGCGTCCGTTAGCTATAGCCCAAATTACCAGGGTTTTTGTCGACAGTATGACTGAAGTCGGTGTATTACTGAAGTGTACCACCAATGAGGATATTTCCGGTACTTTTTCGCCTCCACTGACCAGTTTCACATACGTTCAAACTGACAAACAGTTAGTTTTAAGGGAAACCAAACTACGTTCTTGGCGTTACACCGAAATAGGGCAAAGTTTACAAACCGAGCCCACTCTCTGTCCGGTACCATGACCATAGATATGAAAATGGTCCCGTCCATAGCAGGTTTAAATTTTCCTTAATTCGGTTTTAACGGTACCAAAAAGTCTGAATTTTTATCTGCATATATATATATAAGGAGGGAAGAGCGATTTTGGTTGTCTCCTCTACGAATGTGCAAGCGGTCGCAGTGGTACAGTAATAGAACAGAACTTCTCCGTGTTAACGGACTTTTTACTAGGTTTGTAAACTGAAATGTTCTGGAAGTTACACAGTGTATACGGTATTGGTTTAAGGAGTATTAGATTCATCCTGGTCTCAATCCTCATGCAGTAACTGCAACATGCAAGTTGCCAGTCTGTGACTGTCAAGGATTTACAAAAGTGAGAATTGAACACTGCCTTGCACATCTGAACGTTGCTGTTAGGGACAAATAATCTGAATCGATGCACGAAGTTGTAACCCAAGTTTTGTGTGCTAGCGCTGCAAAAACTGCATAAAACCATGCTTTCAGGAGATTCGTGGCCAATTTCGTAAGGTCTCACTGGGTCTTTAACAAATGAATATATCTATGTACACAGTGTTTCGTAAATCATGGAATAACAACTCACCTTAAAGTAGGGGAATAATGTCACTTTCTTTCATTTAGCTGAAAAAATTTCCAGCAAACCTCGAGTAATATAATGTGACTATCTTAACCCAAATGGATTGTACAAAACCTATCCTGACTCGTTTCCAAGTTCTGCTCACGTTCATCTGACAGGCGCACATTAGTTTTTCTCAGCTGAAATCCATTTCTTTTTACGCAATCGTTTAAGCGCTACAGATCTTTTGGACAGACAACATTCGCCATCTAGATCTGTCTTTTCAAAACTGATAAAACACTCCTGTCTAATAGAGTGTAGTTAGAAACTGCATCCTGCTTAGCCCAAGCACTGACTTGAAATGTTGGTTGTGCCTTCCTTGCTGTGAAAATGTATCAGTAACTCTGAATGAGATTTCACCCACTATATATTACCCTCATTTGGCGCTCTACTTAACTGTGATTGAAGTTTGGAATGAAACTACACTAACACGTGAATTTTTATGGCCCACAAATGGATTCACCAGACTATTGTCTGATACCGTCGTTCGTGTGCATGCGCCATCTATCCACCTATGACACTAAAGGAGAATTTCACGCCATCTTGACCGTATTACACTTTGCTCACGCTCAAAACATATAAATCCCTAATCAACAGCTCGCCATCATTTTTCGTTAGACAGACCTCCGGCTTCTGTGGTTAGAAACTTACCGTGTTTGAAAACCCCGAAACACCCCCTTTTTTGAAAATATTTTAACGTCGATTTTTAATATGAATCGTACGATACACTTCGTTTAAAGTCCTTCATAGGCGAATATCCTCTGGCAAAATTGACTGAAAAATTACTACAAATGAACGGTTGTTCCGCAAAAATTGTTTCCACATTCCCAGTGGCCATAAGCAGGTTTTGTTTTGTCAACTTGATTGCCTTTCTTAGTAATTACGCAACCGCATTGGTGTCATTACAACAGCTGAGCTGAGCCTCAATTTCTTCTCGGAACTGACCACGCAAACGTTCACCCAAAGGGAAGTATGAGCACACAACAGAAAGTCACAGAAAACCTAAGCGCCCGGTTGTAACACACGGAAACCAACTGCTATCGTAATATTCGCAGATAATGTGAATTAAATAAGGACCTTTCGAGCTGTGAAGTTGTATTACAACCATAACTTTTGAAAACTATCTCCGTCAACTACATAGAGAAGTATTCCTCAAGAAACTGAAAATACCAGTCACTTGTGTGAGCTGGCGCCCATTAGAATTTCACCGTCGTATCTAGTGACGAACAGACCACTGATCTTACTGGACTGTAGCCAGACGTTAACAACAATGACAGTTGCGAGTGCGTTAAATCAATCTAATCTAGCTCACTACGGTCATTAGGACTGAGAGTGAAGTTCAGTCTGGGCAACACTAACTGACACTGATTGTCTGATGAAATGATCAAATGCTTCTACCCTGTATGACCTGTTTACAAGTCCGATTGATAGTAAACATAATGGTCGTGTTAGATTGGTGAAACTGTTGATAAAACATGCGTCTCTGTGACCAAATAATTCTGATCCGATTTGGTAGCCACTACATAAATAATTTTGAATAATGCTCAGACAGCGCAAAGGACTTGTGTTAAATCAAACTGAACAAAATTTCGACGTTCCATTGTATGTATTCTGCCTAATTAATTGACGTGACTGACACCTCTATTAGGTCAGTTTCGTTATGTTATTTTGGGTTACTTTGTGGTGTTTCTTAAAGTTCAGAAAAATGCAGACAGTTTAACATAACCACATAGACGGTGTAGAAATTTCGTCTGCCACACAAATCAGCTGATCTTTTCTGACCACAGTAGCTGCTATTTATGAAATCCGCCAAAATTCAAACTATTGATTTTCTACGTTCGCTTGAGGATCAAGTCGAATTTAGCTCATGCTGTCAAGATGGAGCATATGTGATAAAAACGTGTGTTAATCTTTCTACTGGCTCATTGCGTTTCTAACAGTGAAAGTTGAAGATAGAACGCCTGGAATTCCATGCGCCCTTGTTGCAACAGAATACCATTGGAGTACACAGGTCACACTTATATAATTAGTGCCGGCAACCGCAAAACCGGCCATTTGCTCCTCGCAAATGTTTACAAGTAACCATAGACCAGTTGTAAACGGGACCAGAGCCTTATTGTTTTATACAGGTAGATTAAAACCATCATTCTGTTGCCGATATTATACCTCTCTGTAACCATTTCGGCTGCCCAGGACGTGAGTGTTCAAATGATTTCAGTATCCCGATTGATACATTAAGACATTATCTAAACAACGCAACTGCCAAACTAAAATTGGATTATTTGTTTTGCAGTGACAATACTACTCAATAAACGTCAAATTTGTTGAATGAATTGTACAAGTTAGATTCACATATTTGAAGAGGAACGCCCACAGTTTCTAGAGCGTTGGGATAGTTTTCTTCAATAATGTGAGAAAAACAGAACTACCTACAGACAGTTCACTGTATGCGGCAGCATGGAAGACAAGTTTGTTTCTGGTGTTTCATCATCAGGATGGGCATAAGATCAATTTGTATTAATTGCTAGGGTTATGTGGCAACTGTTTCGGACTCCAAGACGTGTTTTATACAACCCCATTGTTTCTTTCAAACCACCGATCTGTCTAGTCTCAATCTAATTACTCCACAGATATTTGTGATTTGCGTGATACCTTGATGAAACACTGACAACGAACATACTCCGTACTCCGTTCTCTTATAACTATCTTCAACCAAGGCTAAACTTCGTCAGTCTCTAAAAATAATCACCAGTTTCACTGGGTGCTAAACTTTTCACCACGCTTCCTCCGTGAAGATGAAAGTTCTTGAAAACCATAAAGTAAACGGTGTGGAGTCAAAGTGGATGCGATCTCCCTTGGAAACTAACACTGTGATTATCTTGTTTGATCAAACCCAAATTGTTTACACGGAAATCGCAGAGCGAGTCGTTAACCTAAGCTGAAACACTTCACAAAATATTCCACTTTTTGTTAATCAACTAACACCTTTAGACCGGCCAATTCAAAGCCCAACAAGTTTTTCTTTGACAGTGCCCAATGTTCCCCATAGTTGACTTTTTGCGAATGTACACAAGATGTCCTCAATTTTACTGGTTCAGCCACATTCTGAACCACGAACCTCACTTCGCAGTTACGCTGTTCAGAAGCAACAACTGCTTACTGTGGTCTGCACCAATTTGAACGTCACTCACGTCCCTTTTGCGAAGAAGCTCCCTAAAAGGGGGTTGTGTCGTATCACTTACCCACCGTTGTTTTACCGTGGTCTCATTGTAACTTTCATCCCCTTTATTCAGGTATACTCACATTCATAGCCATCGGTACGCCAGCCTTTCTGGTGAGAATATGCAGTTACTTGGCCCAAGGATTTCTATTCATTGTAAAACTATGGTACACACGTTTCTGTCAATAGTCTCCCTCCCCCCCCCTCTTGGTACACCCCGTTAGTGGGACACATCATCGTAACACCCCCAAATTAATTAGCTGAAAAAAATTTATCGAGAGATTAATCTAAACACTACTAGTAGGTGACCCCACTGGGAGCAGTTGATAAGCCCGATATCTTAACAGTCCGTGTTCTGACAGTTCATAATCCACATTGTTCATGAGCCCTACGTTTCAGAAACGCCAGTGTTTAATTCTTGAAGATTCATTACTTTCAGAGATGAGATTTAGAAAAGTAACATGAAAAGAATTCGCCATTTTATTAAAACGAAAGGACACACACAGGAAAGAGATTCATAAGTGACAGACTGTTATTACAGTTCATAGGGGCTTAGATTCCCGTGTCCCAAACAGTGCTCACCTTCGTCCGATGTGAGAGCTCGACATGAACAATGCATCAGCATAACGGAACACGATTACCAATACGGCATCATACGTGTGAGTTAACCAGCTATCGGTGAATATTCTTCAATACCTCTTCACGGCAAAAGTCGTCGTTAGGTAGTTCTTGTGAGTTAGTCAAACCTTAACTTCTCGCGAGTTTGATAAGGACTCAAAATGATCTGAGGTGTGTGTTGGTCACTTGTTCAGGTGTCCTTGGTGAATTTGGCTTATTTTCACCCTTTCGCAGAGAGTCAGTTAAAACTAACCGATACTCGTGGTATGAAATGTTAAGCTGTGAACCACGCTAACGTTTTCTGTAGTAGATGAAGATATAGCTTTAGAGAATATGACTGTTTTGAAATTTGGCTACAACAACGTTCAGCATGAAGTATGTAAAAATTTAGTCTATGGTTAACTGACCTTTCGGGAGAGGTGTTGTCCTCAGTATAACGACCTTTCCGCTAGAGGGGCGTTCGATACAGCAGTTCTCTACTACACTTACAATCACTCACCTGGCTCACAAACTCAACAAAGGGGTTCCAGCTTGTTACCCTAGTGAAATTTAACTGGATGGGAGACAATCACTTAATCAGACCTAGGTTAATCCGATTACAATTAGTACGAGAATACCAGGTAAACGAGCTGACAGTAGGTGGTGTGTGGAGTAGCCATTTATGAACTTCTCCCACATGTCAACGACTTCTCGCAAACAGTTCTAATATGAAGTCCAAAAATTAGACGAAAGACCGCTTATTTACTATTGAAGGATTTAACACCTTTTACTAATCAAAAATTAGTGTTGTAAGGTACATGTGAGCTTGATTTCTAACACATTGCTACATCGTTGGATTTAGCTTGTGGTTTTTTCCGAATGTTACGGTAGAGTTTCTTCTCCGATCACTTTCCTCCAACGTTTCATCACTTATTTTCTTAATGCTGCTGAACTGCTGAAACTTAAAACACCAGCTGTTTCATCCTTAGGTAAGTACACATTTGATAATGAACATCAACACAGTGCGTAACATATTCTCAGATCCGTTCTGTCTATTGTTCTAAAACAATCGACCTTAACATCTTTTTTCTCTGATTTCCTCAGCAAATATTCCATTGGTCCATAGACAACTTCCGTCTCTATCAAACCGTAAATTTCCTATGAATCCTGTTCTCGTCCGATAATCGTATTTTCGATCCCTAAAATGATAAAAAGGGCATATTTTTTTAACACTGTTCTGAACTCGATTGATTTAAAATACAAATTTATTCGAGAAGACGAGTGACAGTCAGATACAACTCTCGCTTTAGACACACCGTTCACAGTGGTTTACGCACACAAGTGAGCTTGCAGACAGTATCTCTCTCTACCATAGCCGCAACAATCTGGTGGGCGAGTGCTCAAATTCACCGAACAAGCTTACAAATGAGTGATAAAAAAGCAGACAAGGGACGCGGAACAAACTACAGAGGGACAACTGATGGTTCATGTGATCATATTCAATTGAACTTACTTCAAATCGCACAGTGTATGGTTGTTCTGTCCCCTCGAATGACAGCACAATCAGGCACACGCACACACGTGTGGATAGTTGTTGTTCCTGACTTAATCGGTGGGTGTTACCAAACCGCAATTAGAATCCCAATTGGAGTGCACCACATTTGGAGAAATAGACTGGTTCTGCACACATATGTTCACTTGAGGCATACTGATTAACGATTCTTTCCATATGAACAATGAAGACTGTTTAAGCACTATCTCCAAAAGTTCTCATTCAGCTGAGTGACGGAAAATGTAAAACACGCGTACGTAATCCAGAATTGTGATCATTGAACCCCACTGGTGGTACAAGAGAACGTAGCCTGTACCTGTTCACTGCTGAACGTAGTTATCCCGGTATGTCTACCAGAGTCATGGTTGGTAAGTAAATCCATATGGCTTAGATGGCTTCCACAATCCAGACAACTCATAAACATCGAACATCCAAACGGAACACAGTGTAATTTTTACATACGACAGAATGGAACGAACAACGAAGGGGACATTGAATAGATTGGACATTTCGAAACTGTGCTAAACATAAGTAAGCGGTTTGGTGTTCACCTTCACAAAACTTCATAGGATCGGAAGACACGCGCTCACAATCTTTCACCATAAGAAACATATGTAGTCATGAACAGACGAACGAAATTTACAGATATCGCAGTACACGAAAGAACTATCTTAAGTAGGTTTGCGAATCAGTGTGATCTTGTCCAGCTCTGCAGAAGGCTTACTTGCCAAAACAGCTACAAGATCAACATACAGGATAGATCAGACACGTCTAGTGTAGGGTGCTTCGACAAACCAGAAAATACGTTATCTTTTGTTCTCGACTTGAATATTATGACTTTAGTGGTGGTGACCGAGTGACCGCTTTTAAGCGGGTTTTCATGCTTGGCGGGTTGTAGTTTGCCGTTTTATTACTGAATCATCGCTGGCAGTCTTCAAGTATGCACTTAATCATTAACGAGTCTGATTACCAATACGGGTACCTAGCTGACATTCTGTGACAATGTACATAGCAGAAACAATTACAGATCGTGAGGTCTATCATGCAAATGAATAATGCTTAAAGAAAGTCATACGAAAGCTAAATGTGAAAGTTCAATCAAAGTCAACTTAATATCGAAAGAAGAACAGACTGAACAAACCTGGAAGAAGGAAACCAAGAAGCGACTAAGCGATGTGTCCTCCACCTGACCGGATCACGAGTGCACGACCACATTCGAACCTAGTTAGCTTTCAGTAGATTCGTGGGAATGCTGGATTGTGTGTTTGTCAACCGAACAGTTTCTCTTGGCTCACCTCTCGAATAATTGTGGAAGATAGTCTATCTTCTTTAGGATTAACTGCTGATTTGTTACTGTTTGGTCAAGCCTCTTACTTGACCAGTACATGTATATCCCATTTAATCGCTGATCCTGTTCAAGTCGTTCATTTCAAGACTTAGTCCAGAATCGTAAACTAAATCTGACCCATCGAACAAAGCAATTCATCGGTGATGGGAAAACGAAGGAGTGTACAGGAACTTTTGGCGGTCAGAAGCTGACAAAGAGATGTTGCACTGAACTAGAATAAAACTCTCCGGCGCCATCCTTGAAGAATGAATGAATACCTTTCAATTTCACAAAGCTTCGTCTGGAATAGTTTGCTTGGTGAATGAGGCAACGGGTTAATTTGCTCACTCCATGGAAATAACATTTTACTCGAAATCATGAGACTTTTTTCGATGCAGAAGAATAATTGGGGTGTAGTGGACAATTTCATCAGTTCTTCTAAACGCCAGTACTTATCCAGGTGTATCATGACAAATTTGCTTTCGGCGAGTAGTGGGGAGTTTGGGGTGACCTAAGTGAAACGCCACTTACAAGTGTTCATAGTTTTTTATTCTGATTATTTTTTTCCTTCATTCCTTTTGAAAAGCAAACGCTACACTCGGGTTTTTCTGTTTTTTGAGCCCATCAACAACGCGTGTACCTGCCACAGCCGACTTAAGACTAATTTCCGTTTCGTCTCAAGAAAATCAGAGCCTGGGTAATATTCACAAGCGAATACGGTGGAGCTTTACCATATACTAATTCAGTCGTGCTTGATGAGATGACAATGGCGTATCGATAAACTCGATTGTCTTATGGAAACGAGGCCGCAGTTCTAATCCAGACCGTCACAAAAGATAGTTCTGTAAGGCTAGATAATATATATGTATATATATGAATACTGTGTATGATGAAACTGTCAAATCACTCATTCTACCTGGAATCAGACATGACACCCGTCTGAGTTAACTGATCGACTGCATACGTTTTTACCCGAACTTACTGTTAAAACTGTTGGCTATTTCGCAACATCTTGAAACTTTACTCGGTAACTTTTTTGTTTTAAATAATTATTCAAACACACAGAGTGGAAGATAACGCTTATGTCTGCGTGATAGTGAAAAAAACCGCTCCTCCAATCAGGGTGTTAGACAAAGCATGCGCGACAACTTAATCCAGCAGACTGCATTAAGATTTTCCCCAAGGTAAAATAATTTGATTTTTTACCCTTTTACAGCTCTGAAGTAAAGACTTTCATTCGTCTGAGTGCGTGTCTATGCACAACGCCTTAGCGCATACGAAATGAACCGGAAAATGGAAAATTTAAATAAGAGGAAGATGAAATCAATCTTCCCGGGTAGTTGAGAGAACAGAAAAATTGAGGGTTGGAATTAGCCAGTTGAAAACGAAAGATTCATCGTATTTGTGTCGATTAAACTGTAAACTGCAAACAAATAAAACGTGTTCAGTAAGTCCAACCGCAAATGTCCAGTACCGTAGAACAGCCCATTTCTCCTCATGGTTAATTCTTTGTAGCTCTCCGGATAGGCACACAAGATTGCATTCAGAAAAGTAACCTCGTTCGATGAGTTCATTCTGGCTGCTCTTGAATAATATGAACTCAGTCCAGTGGCGGCCCGAAAAATCGTTATAAAGCCACTCGTGTGGTCGCAGTGGCATGGCCAATTGCTTATTTAAATCCGCTGTCTTTTGCATATAGAAGCACACACGAACCAGGCTATTAAATTTACATGCGGCGAAACCATTTCGTGACCACAGAAGGAAACCACAGTTGTAGGGAAAGTGCCTGTGACCATATGTCGGTGATCGTGCGATAACGTGGAGCGGATGAGCGGCCACTAATTTTCAGACAGTCAATCAGTCAAGTGAAGGTGCTTATTTCTACCGAGCAAGAGATGCTACAATAGGAGTATTTGAAAAGTCAATTGTTCGCGATTAAAGTAGATGAAACTAAGCATTAAGGGTACTCTAGTTCCCTGAGATGAGAACTCCGAAACAATAAGATCACAGAATATACCTGAGATAGATATTCGCCAACCCTGCTGATTGAAGCCTAGTAGGACAGCGAGTTATGAGGCAATATGAACACAGGTTTGTTCTAGACAATTCTATATGAATCCCTCAAGGAACATTGAAATATTCTACCACGTTTGATTGTTCAAGGTCACAAAGTCACTCCCCCTGAACAGATGCAACATCGCATGGAAACTTTATCAATAAACTGTGATACATTCAGATGAAAAAAAGCCTACTTTAGACAACTTCAATACGTGGAAGTGGTACTGACATGTTGTACGGAAGTAGTAACGCATTTTGGGCAGAGAGTACAGAATGGACGGTTACGTAGAGTTTGCGATGCATTTACTGCTGCGTACACGAGAGTGAAGTGTTCAAACTGAATGATTTGCATTGTGTCGTACACGCCAAGTGGATTTATTTTTCTGCGTGCTTTACTTTCCATTAATACTTCTTTGTACATTGAATGTGCCTAACCGGTAATCAAAGGCGAAGCCGAACTTAAATCTTTCTAGCCCACAACCCTAAACCGGAAGAATTTAGTGGTCTGTAAAAATAGACATCCCTAAGGCGGAGCTGCAATAAAAATGGACTCAACACGAATGAAAGTATCTTGCAATACTTTGTAATCAAATCGCTCACCTCCCTCACATAGTTTCTAAAAGGAAAGTTAGATTGCATTCCTCACAAAGTGAGTCCAAGGGACGAAATTTCATGTTGAATTTAGGAGCTTTTTGTGATTATTTTTATGACGTTACTTAGTCAACGTTCAAAATCTTAAACCATTTTTTATTTATGATATTCCGATACATGAAGTGTAGAAGGTTGACTCGTTAAGTTTAATATTAAAAAAATATTGATGGAAACACAGAATGGTGTGATAATTCTGTCGTAGGTTGCAATCTTTTTTACCATCTAGCAATGCTTAGGCGAAAGAAACGGGAATAAAGCACCAACCAGGGAAAACAAGTAAGCAAGTTTGTATCTGTAAACAATAGACTTTTGGGTTGAAACGAAAAAGGTTTTCGGAATAACCCTATTTCTCTGTTAATCTAAGAGCAATCATAATCGCATGTCACGAACCAGATAGTTTTCAGTTGGGTTGTTCAAATGTTTACCACGTTTTAAATCTCTCTTGGAGGTACGTGAATTGTTGTTAGACAACGTGTCTGTGTGATGGGTCGGGACAAGAGGCGAGTCGTGTGCTCCAAATAAGCATGCATAAGCATGCATAAAAAGCTCTTACTAATCCAGTGGTTCTGCTAGTGAGAAACATCAGGAAGTGAACAGCGACCCGTCGATGTACTTCTGTAGAATCAGCTAATTTTGTTCTTTACGTAATTCGCGATGTCAAAATGTACAACCTCGGATGCCTTCATAATTAATTCTCACATTACCCATTGCTACACTGTTTCAACTAGTACGTCGAAAACGCGATGTTCTACTCTAACTGATACCGTCGTTTTAATAAGTTATTGGAAACAGTGAAATTAGTTTTCGTCAATTTAAGCATGTCACCTGCGTGAACAAATGCCGTACTCTCCGTAAGACCAATTAAGGTTTCAGCTACCACTTCAGATAAGAAGCACTCACTATTTCGTTTGAAGTAGACTGGACAAATCATCTTTCATCTCGTCTTACTAATGTCCTCTGTCATACCCAGTACATCTTGTCAAATAATGCAATCTGATATGTCACTGAGTTGATAACAGCTGTATTGGTCGCGGTTAATCAATTGTCTCCCTCTCCTCCTCCCAATTCTACATCCTAATAGGAAATCTTTTCTCTGAGAGATTCGTTTCGTGCGATGTGATCCACTTGGGAATGACGGCTAATGACATTGGATGGTAGTCAGTCAACAAGCCCTAACTATTTACTTCATACTTAAAGGGTCACGTACAGCATCGATCAGTTGCATGGACGAATTGTGAGATAGCACGATTTGATAGATATTGTGGAGACCGATATCATTGAATGACCGTAAAATTATTTCACATTCATTTGTGTGTGCCTTCTCATCGGTGTTGGTTAGATAGTGGAAGTATACTGAAAACATTTCTAACAAAAATTTAGCTTGGGATTTGCAAATATTTCGTGAAAATGGACCTTTGAAATTAACAACTGCCTGAAATATCATTAACCCAAATGTGACCGTTTATTACTTTACTCTCATCGGTCTTAAGTGTAGAATCAGTAAACTACAAACTCTTGACTTCTTTGCTTCCTGTCCCCCTTCAAGTTTATCAGTTCGTCTGCATTTGTAAAACCATCGGTAAAGCATAAATAATTTGTGAAATCGTCCACAATGACCCTATGTGTACACTGCGAACAGACACAATAGCGTATCTACTACTGAACAGTTCTCAGCAAGCAAGAAACTACACTTTGTGATGTCAATGAACCAGAAGTCGTAAAGCCACCAGTGACTCATCGTTTCCGTACTCTTTTAACCAATACTCTTATCTCACAAATTTCAATGAGCAGGTTTATCACTTGACCGTCTGCCACTTGCGTCGAGAGCTCAAAACCTAATGGCTATCTGTCCGTTTGTCACGAATTTGTCGATAAGTCTCACTAATAAATCGGATTAATTTAAACTCTTCCATTCCGTTTGAAAGGAGTAGTCAAAAGACACTAATTATGGCGTAAATTCATTGCGCGCACTTGTCACTCTCAACTAAAACCTGCTGCTTCCGTTTGTGCGCCATCTACAAGCATACGTCTCGGGGAAGCTTAAACGATGCGGTACACACCGCGGCCAATCTGCATGGATGGTTAATCTTCTTAATTATTTCCGTTACTATGTGGATTATAGCAACAAATTTTCATGTATCATCGTACAAAACGTTATTGGTCAAAATATCTCAAAGTATTACGTCATGGAATTAGTATTTTCGTTTTGATCATCAATATGAAAAAAAATGTCGCTTTTCTACTTCCGAAACTACTTACATAGGTTGCATACTTGAAGGAATTTAATGAAAGTGTCCCGTCCATTTTATAATTTTGAAAAAACCTTTCATGAACAACTAGTGTTACTTCAGATCCTTCGTCATTTCTGAGTATGAACTGTGAACTCTTGCACTGAGATATTCTTGTCGGACAGGTAGCCTCCAGAAATTCTCAACTGTGCTGGCTCGCGGATAGTGAACTGGCCATTCTGAAATTTCGAGTCCAGAAACACATCTAATCTATCGATTTGAAGAACATGCGTGTTGGCTCTTTTGTTTCCTTTGTGATGATAGTTGCATGCATTTTAACTCACCCACTGTAAGAATAAATTGTTCCAATGTGTTAAAAGAGGTCGTTACATTCTGATTAGCATTCTCGTTTGCCAGCTCATTCAAATAGGCTACGAGGAAGGCCCTCAAAAACCTCCCCGTATCACGAGTAATTATCACGTCCGAGAAAATGTGCCCTTTACTTCGAAGTACACAGTAATAGTTAGTTCATACATCTGATCACTCAGAAGTATTATTTTCAGTGCCGGAAGTGACGACCTTCTGGTGCCAAGTGTAACACAGATGATGTCCGATCCGTTCCAAAGTTCACGGGAATTACGGAGGCCGCCTTTATAGTCACTTTGTAAATCACCAATTAAGGCTCTTATCATGTCATTTTCGCAACTCATGTCTAACTATTCATCGGTGCTATGGTCGTTAATGTTTAAGCGTTGGTTGTTCGTTGGTATACCGATCTAACGAGTAAATACTTAGGTTGTTCAGACATTTTATTCCTTCACCTTTCATTTGTTGTGGTTTCTGGTGGCTGAAATGCTCTCGAAGTCCAAAAAGAATTTACACCAATATACTTTCTTGTGTTATGCGCTTACCAGTACTACCTGAAAGCATATTTAGGAACACGAAAAAGCGCGTTTAACTGTTTTGGCTCAGCATTATGACTGGTCACTTGGGTTCCACATGCTAATCGATATGTTCACCGTAATAAACCACCCACATTCAACTACAACACCTTCGTAATACGTTTGGGGTTACTTTTATCGGAAAAAACATGGTTTGATGAACGAGCGTGAAATACACCTAAACCGTTTCATTAATTTTTCCTGGAGCATTTTTAGCACAGACATGACGGAACATTATAGATTTTTTAGTCAACTATTCGATGAATTATTGTACGTGAGTTCCTCACCACTGACCAGTTACAAGTGACTTTAACGAATGAAAATGAGTGATTTGACCGTTTTGCCGCTGGCATATCGTACTTTGTCTCCAAATGACGTCATGTAAGTGGATCAAATGGCACTCAGAAATCAGAGCGATTCAATTACCCGAAGTAGGCCGGTAACAAGCTGTACCATCAGAAGAACATTTAAATTATTTTCCATAATTCCTTCTGAATCACGAATGAGATTTGGACAACAAAACCGTTATTCACACAACCGCTTATATTTAAGTGAATCATCAAAAAGGCAGAAAAAATGCCTGGAATAAATCAACTGAATTACTTATTGACCGAATCTTTAAAGATATGTAATGCTGAGCCCTGGAAAATGTGGATGAATTGCGAATGCTTACCAACGTGATGAGCTGGCAGCAAGCTCTTCAGTTGCTACAAGATCACAGTTGGAATATAAGCTAATGATGACCCATTTGCATGAGCGGTCAGAAAAGCCTCCATACGAATAACTTAGACGTCATTGTCACAACTGTTTCACGTTCTCAAGATGTAGACATTAGAGAGGAGAACAAAAACATGACAGAAGGCGGCATTCCACGAATAGGAAACTGTGAATACACAGTGTGAGTTCAACAGCTTGTATTTCTAACCTCTCCTACGAATGCGTTATCAGTCGGTCCTGTGATGCCCTCAACCAAATTAAGTTAATGACGGTTTCGTTTCCAGCAGTTTCTAGGGCAATCCTAGGTTTTCTAACGTGGATAGAAGTTCACTTTGTGTGTTTATGAGTTTTAAAGTGTTCGTGTTCACTAGGGCTCAGACTTGGTGATCACTATATTTCGGTTGTCTTTTTTAAAGACACTAATTGTTGTCCCTCGATGTTAACATACAACCGTCACATATTACATAGTTCTACCAAGATAGAGCATGTTTGACAATGACTGGACAATCAGAATACGTTGTTTTCTTCAACCATCTCTTCAGTTTGAATCATTAGTTTACTTCCCTGCGTTCTTCTTCTTACATATTCCTCAACACTTGTAGAAAGCCTTCAGTAACACGGACGTAGTGGTAACTAAGGTGTGTGACAGATCTACCTCTGTTTAGAGACCAAAAGTTGGATCTTCCACAGTAGTGATTTAAGGTAAACCTGTTGCATAGGTCTTGTCTACTACCCACAGGTAACGCTCTGTTACTCATCTATATCTTGCAGTCTTAGTAAAACCGTTTGAAAGAATGACTAAATTGCGTCATTTGCTTCTTAGGACATTATCATTCGATGTTTGCCAAAGAAAATTAATATAAAGAATAGAGTTTATTTTTCATGCGGTATAGCCCGTTCTTATGTGTATCTAGTTCTGAATGATCCTCTAGGTCATGGGCAACAATTCAGTGACTTGTTCAAGCGTATGGCCTCCTTTCTCTACTTATGCCAGTACGGTCTACAAGCGTCACAGGCAGTGGATCCAACTGCAGCTCACAGTAAAGTCTCAGGGATTTTTCGTGAGATACTCATTGTGAATGACGCAGTGTTTGGAAATGTTGGTCGTTTTCAATCATCAACAACCTAAACAGGAGCAAATTCGCAACATTAATTGATTTGTGGTGGATGAAATGATTAACTCGGATTTATTTTTGTTGACTGATTCCTCAACAAAACAAAGTGAAGAGACAGTTCACGTGATGTCCTACGGAATGATATCAACAGTTTATTTTCAAAGGAGAGCAGAATTAGGATATATACATTTAATTAAAAAGACTGTAACGCTCCTTCGTAAATAAGATACATGAGTTGATATTGTGGATAATGCATTAGGTGGTACATATTTGGGCCGGCCCATCGGAAGTGAGAGATTACTGGAATCCATGTGTGGTTGTTTCAGGTGTACACCGGGTGAACCTCAAACATCAAGCGAATATTTCAAGAGAGCCTTCAGTACATACTACCTAAATGTTTGTGACACAGCATTTTGAGAGATCCATTTACTGGAGGGACCTGTATGATGACGGACCTATGAAAATATTTTTACTGAGTAAAACAGGACTTTGTGATAGTTTGGAAAAATGGCGATTTCAGGAACTGATAACTGATAACTCTATTTATCCCCCCTCGATTTGATTAGGGCTTCTGTTCTGTAATGACCACAAGCAACCACATCAGTAACGGAGGTTGCACCGTCTTTAAGCATACGGAGGTCGGATATGAGAAATGACTTGAACGTAAGGATGTGGGATTTTTGGTTCGTCTCACTCTACGACTTACTAATGCAACTACAGTGTCGCCTCGTATACATCTGTCAGAATGGGTAACAAGGCATGAATGGAGTGTGGGAGGCAAATATTCGTTACTGTTACCAGAGGGGTACTTTAATTCCTTCATCAATTTTGGAGTGCCATATGGGTGAAGAATTTTCGTGAGCAACACGTCAGCTGTAAGTTGTGTTGTCCCACTGTATTTCAGTTGTGTGGCATGGGAATGGGCCTGATTGGGTTCCATTGCCAGCAGTGTGAGGTGGCCGTCTTTGGGGCATGTCACAAACAAGCATCATCTTGTTTGTTGAAGCGGGTCCCACGCCATGATAAGTTTGCTTTCGCGACTTCGGGATCTCCTACTCTTCCGAATAGGCAAATTCGCATCAAAAACACATTATCAAGACCTGTGGCTCTACAATAGGCTCTACACGATTACTGACCTCAGCCATTTCATCTTGCCCTCACATGACGACTAATATGTCGAACGAGAAATTGTTATTGGAGTAGAAGAAAGCTGGACTTGTAGTTGGGCAATTGCAGCTATTTCTTAATGCTTACTCTCAATACTGTAACCAAAGGCTAAAACGCTTTTTTATGGACGATTCTGCGATATAATTAAGGGATTAATGTCCGTTGTAGGTGCGTCCACAAGATTTCGATTTTTTGCTGAGGTTTTAGAGGCGTTGCTTTTAATTCGTTTGGCATTTTTGGCAGATCAGCACCTGCAGTTGTTGGCAAGGCTCCGCTCCAGCTGAACCGTATATCTAGAACCTTGAATGTTTTAGTGAAGGCAAACAGTATGGTGCTCCCACTTACCTGCGAAGGTCAGTCGTCAATACCAGTGGTACAGCTTTTCCCATCTGAATTTAGATAAATGCATTCGGTATTCTAACGATGCTCGGTTGAATAGATTTCAAGCAGACTACCATGTGTGTGTTCCATTCCGATTACCAGTGTCTTTCGAGAAGGCCAATTGCATGACATCATCCGTATTTGTCAGATAGTCCAAATAATCGTTGCTCGTAACGTTGTGTTATTCCCAATCTGTTTATCAACCGTTGGGTACGTTTAGGGCAAAGTCAAAATAAAAACAAGTTAAGAGGTTCATTCAAGGTCATTATAAACAATAGGAGGGAGAGTACCTTCTGACGGACGTGTTACTAACTCTGAACATGAACTCAAAGTTCCGCAGGGTAGACATCATGCAAATGGGATTAGACAGGCGGATACGGAAGGAAGAAATGTGGCGGTGTTGCAGCAAGGCCAACATAAATGAGTTTAGAGCGCACATGGTGGATTGACTCCCTAATGGATATAAATCTTTTGCTGACTGTTTTTTAACTGGTAGGGCCTGTGGAGAACGGCCGTTCAGAAAACTATAACCAACATGTTTTGATCCCCACAGCCTCTCTGAGATCACCAGATTCATTTAACTGACTGTCAAAATTCAGAATTTAAAATTCATGTGGTTTTTCTGACAGTCTGTCTCATGTCACACTGACCGCTCATTCATCATCAGTCTACCAAAATAAACCCAACATACAGCTCAATGTGTTCTGTCGGATGTTACCTACTCACAGCATTTGAGCATAGTTTGATTAAGTGACATGGTTTTATCACCTTGCCACGGTTAGCTGCGCAAAGATGTACTTACTTTGAAGGCAGATGACGCAACTCCTAACGTGCCCAGTGTGATGAATTCGGCCACCTGGATACTAAATGTGGCGGAAATTTATGTGAAGTAATGAGCTACCTCATAATCTTATTGCTGAATATATACACCTAAAATGTCCAGAGCTTGGCAACACAGTTACTAAGAACCTTGGAGAATAAATACCCCGGCAACTACATTAAACGATGTGAAGTTATTATCAATCACAAATGATCACAACTTCTGCAACCACAAACAATCCGCAGCCAGCTCCATTCAGAAAATGGTTGATATGTTTACTCCAATGCGAAGGCCTTGATCACTTGTGGTTGATGTTCCTTTTATCACATCCAGAATTCCCGGAATGACGAAAAGTGGAAAATTTTACAAACTGTGAGCTATCGCTTGGAAGCTTGTCGTTTCATAAAAACCTACAATACATATCCAGAAACCTACACTTTTACATTTCCTGTGGCCGAGTTGTGTTCTAGCGTTTAAAAAATGAGGTCTGAGTTCACCTCTTGGGCTTCTTCGTCCTTCTGGTGAACTCCCGCGCAGGTTCCACCGATTTTGATGAATGAACATAAGCACTGAAGCCTTACCCAAAGTGTTCCTTTATCGAGCTGATTAAATTTACTAGCAAGTTTTCTAGCACCTTGAAAAAAGCTGTATCGCAAAGTGCGAGGTCAGCAAATGAGGTGCACACTCAACGAAATTGATTTTGGTATCAGACACATAATCCAGTTTGAGCAATGATGTGCACGCAGTAGTGTCGTCATGGTGAAAAACTCAGCGGTGCCATCTCTTATAAAGCCATTAACTAACTTTTGGTAAACACATTTCAGTATATCATACAGGCGTCTCCATATGAACTTCCCCCATGTCCGTTGGAACACACTCGCCCGATCCAGAGCAAGGTGCCCCATAACAGTTCCGGCTATTTGAAACGTTCCACAGCCAGTAATTCTCGACCTCCTTATCTTCTCGTGTATACACTTGGTAGCGGACAAGCTTTGTTGGAGTTCAGGTGTGCTGCTGCTAAATGTAAACCTTCCGAATGGGCAGCACTGTAAGAAAGCTTTCATGAGAATGATAACATTTTGGAGATGGCAGTAACTGGATTCTAAGGACATGAACAGTTACCAAAAGATTATCTGTTCCCTGAGAAACCAGATAGTTGGGCTAGGCCTGGGTTATTGTATCCTTGGCCATGTACCAATTAGTTTTGAAATTTAAGACCCATTATAAAATGAAGACTTTTCATCACTGTAATCTCTTTGTTCGCTAGGAAGGATGCCACCCTTTTGAGACACATGACTGGCAGTGGGTGTTGACTTTGTCGCCCACTTCCACTCTGTGAAGCTGTTTTAGTGCCCATTCTATGTGCATCATTTCACGTTGGGCCAGTTCCTTATGAGCTCTGATGCAGCGACTCAGCACAAGTTTGAAATACGATCCACCTCATGAGCTAGGTATGATGTTCAAGGTCATTCGCATACACTCATTTTATCACAGTAATCGTCGTCTGGCCTAAGAAGTCGTGTTTACACACAATCCTATACAAAACAACGTGCAAGCACGGTTGGTTGGCAACATTCGGTTCGGATTAGCCTGTCACAACCAGTGAAATCGATGGACAGCTCTACATAACCACCACCACAGCTGGCTCGCGTCGCACCACTTGTGGTTCCACTCACACATCACGTATCCAGTATAAACGCGAACGAACTGGACCAGTAGGTACGTGAATGAAGTCTGTGTACAGGCGCTTAATGACGGTTAGCTCAATCATAGGCTATTTGGAAATTGAAACCTCTATCTCTCGAGAAATAAACAGAGAGAGACTGCACCGATAAACTCTAAAATGGGAAGAAAATATTGAAAATGTAACTCAAGAAGCATTCTATTATAGGAGTAAATGTTAGTGCACTCTAGAGAGGATATGGATTGAAATCAAAACGCAAGGTTGATTTGGAAGGTAACAGACAAAACACTCACCATACGACAACAAAACTGAAGGAAAAGAAGGGTAGAGGGCCACCGACCGCCAGGTTTCTGAACAGAGGAGCAGGTGATTTCCAAATGACGGTGGTTGTTGGTTGATGTGGACAAGAAAAAATGGCTGTAACTGACGTATCCTACTTGACCTCAACTTAATCCATGTCTCCTGGCCGACGGTATACTGTGAGTATGTTGATGACGCGCTAATTCCAAATGGCTAGCGCATTCGCGGCCGCACACATCGCAACGCCATATAGTCATGCCACCACGACCTACGGCATCGATGGTTCCCTTGCGTGTTGCGCAGTTCCCTTGATGGTCCCGCAGTTGCTGTCCATTGAACTTGGGGAAGGCCTTATGGATCATATTTCTACAGACTGTCCGGTTCAACGCTTACTGTTTCCAACATCTAAAATCATTGTCTCTAAAGACTTACATGGATAACATCCTGTACCTCCACATTTGAACACGAGGGTTTCTCTTACCTGATTTCGGTTGTCCATATAGTAGCTTCTTCGAAATACGGTCCTCGCCCGTTCGTCCAACGTGACCTAGCCAACGGAGCTGATTCGGCATCGGTAGGGCTTTAATCTCGTCCATCTCTGCTCGCCGTATTACCTTCGTGTTCGGAACTATGTCCGGCCACCGAATACTGGAGATGTGTTTCAGACATTGCAAACGGAAACGACTCGGATAGCGCATGCTCCAGTGGTAAAATGTATAAGTTTCACTGCCGCACAGTTGTAAAGACAACACCACTGAGCCATACACACAGAGCTTAGTAGCCACCTTCAGGCTGTGGTCCTTCCAGACTCGTCTTTCATGAAGTCTGAAAGCAACATTAGCCTTTGCTATGTGAGCTGATAATTTGCTGTCCGCACAAAAATATGTCGACAGTTTCCTACACAAATATCGGAAATCTGCGCAACGGTTGACCTTTTCGTACATGCGAATTTCAGCCGCAGATGCAGGAACAGTTCCGTCACCCGGAGAAGGCTGAAAGAAAGAGAAATTTTCGCCTGTGTTGATATTCAATCCAAACTCGAATGTCGCGATCGCAAAAGCCGTGGTAAGTTTTTCCTCACTATGTGTGAACAGCGCACTTTTGTACATCGTTGAGATCTGTAACCGGCTCAAGGCACCAAATTGTAGAATATTCAGTAGGCAACCATCCGTCTGGTATTCATCCTCAACTCCGTCCTGCACCAAGCCCTAAAAAGCAACTGTTAACATGGCAACCAAATATAAACTAAAGAGAGCTGGAGCTAGGACGCAGCCCTGCTTCACGCCAGTGACAACGTCAGAATCATCAGAGGTCGGTCCACAGGACTGTACCCTCGCCGTCGTGTCCACATGCAGCATTCTTATCAAACTAACAGACTTAACTGGAATTCCAAGCTTACCAAGCACAGTCCACGGAGAAGAAATGCAAGGGCTGGTTGCATTCACGGCACTCCTGCGGAAATTGTCCAGCAGCAAACATCGGATCGATCGTACTGCGACTAGCCCAGAATCCACACTGCTGTTCGGAAACATTAACCTTCAAAACGTTCACATTCAGCCAGTCCAGCAGGGTTCGTGCAAGCACCTTGCGTGCGCAGCCCATCAGACCGGTGCCACGATAACTTTCGGGGCATTACGTGCTGCCCCCACCTTTAAACAAAAGTACTATCAGAGCATCCGTGAACGCCTGTAGCATTTCTTCTTGCTCCCAGACAAAGTGAGCCAGCCGGAACAAAGCGCGTTCCAGCACCGTTCCGCCAACTTTCAGGACTTCATATGACAATCCAGTCTCGTCTCCAGCTTTTCCGTTGCGCAGCTGCCTAATCGCTCTCAACACCTCTAAAAAATCCGAGGCGGCAGCAAATGAAGATTTGACTGCCTGTTGCAGCAAACTGTTCACGGTCACATAATCAATGGTAGCAGGACGGTTTAGTAGACAGCCCAAGTGTTTGCGCCAGACTTTCGTGTTGTCCTCTGTCTGGATGCACGAAGAGCCGATGTCGAAATCAACCAGTGCTTTGATAGGCTGGACTGAAAATCGCCTTAAGCGAATCGTAGAACTACTCGTGTTGTCGGCCACCGGCGTAACCCTGCATCCGCTCACGCCGTCTCCTCCACCAGTCCGTCCTTGATTCCGCGAACCTTTCAGGACAGACGAAGGCGATAACTCCGAAATGTCACTCTCTTCTCATCATTGTCTGGCACCATCGTGGAAGCGGTAAACGCCGCATTCTTCTCTCTCACCATGATGAAGTTAGACGCGTTGTTGTTGTCGAACTACCCCGGACGTTTTTGGCTCCAGACGCTGATCGTCTTGGTGGCTGCTGTCATGATCTGTTTCTTAAGGAGCTATCACACGGTGCGACGCTGTGGGGCAGTGTCGCACTGCCGCACAAGCATTTGATCAAGCGAATGACAATAACCCCCCACTGGGTGAGTCCATGTAACGATGTTGCTCGCATCCAGCTAGAATCAGGTGTTTGTGTTAACTACCTCGTGAGTAGCACACAGGTGGAGCAGACGATCCGTGTTCTGGTTGACCAAACCAGTGCCATAGGATCCGAGGGCTCTTGGCCAGGCCACCGAGTCGCGCCCGACTCGAGCGTGCAAGTCACCCAGAACAAACAATCGGTCACTCATCGGTGCCGACCGGATTGTGGCGGACAAGTGACCATAGAATTGGCCCTTTGTATCAGCAGTGTAACAAATAGTTGGACCATAAGCACTAATAAATGCAACACACTTATCTCGACCAAGTGGCAGGCGCTTTGATAGGTTTCAAGGACTGATGCCGTGCTGTTCGCCCATCAACAGCTACTGCAAAACGGACACCATATTCCCGAGCACCATCTACTGGGTAACCTATCCAAAAAAGGTGTACCTAACACCTGCGTCTCAGAGCTTACCTTGATCTGCAAGCCTTATCTCACTCAGGGGTGCTGCGTCGACTCCATATCAGCTCAGTCCCATAGTGATCAGGACGGTTCGTCGTTCCGGCAGTCCTGTCGTGTTGCATCGATCTGGCAGGGTGCGCACATTCCACGTTCCATTGTAGAGCGTCTTGCGTCTCTGGGCGTGTCCGAGGTTGGTTTTTGTGTTACTGAGACTCGAGTGAGCATTGTCTGCTCTAGGATTTGTGCTGGTGTGGTCATTAGGGGAGAGAGAGAGAGGGAGGGTTTGATAGCAGCATACTTTTGCCTATCCACCCTTTCACGAACAGTAAGCAGGCGACCCAGTTTATTCTACGCGAAGGCCGATGCAGCGTGTTATTCGGCTTATTTCGAATAAGCATGGTTTATATGAGCTTTGAATGGTGCCGGGACGCACAGACCAAGAGAGGAGAGCGATTAAGGCCCTAAGGCAACACCCTCGGCTCAAAACCCTGTACCGCAAAACAGCGGGTGACACCCACATGAACTCACAATCGCAACAACATAGACCACCAGCAACGACTAATTTGCAAAAGCTACGTACAAGTTCGAGAGTCATACACGTACAAAGTCAGCACACACGTAAGATCAATAATTCTGCAGAGACAAAGAAACCACAACAGCAAAACCAGACCATACAACAACAAACATCAAGTCGAAACAGCACAACACACCAACATCATTCACAACAAACCCAAATGCACTTTGTCTGGCTGCTCCATTTTGGCCAATCTGACATGGTTGAACCTGCAAGGACCGATGTCCCAGTCAGCATAGCCCGCAAGATCAGAACTGCACACAAGCCTGACCACCACGCTAAGTTAGCAGTAAAGGTCAGGTGTGAAAACTCGGAGCAACGGACGCGTACATTCATTTCCATGGCTGTCGTGCATCCGGACAAACTGGACAGCAGTGCATTGTCATTCGCCTCGGTGACACCTCCCCCATAATGCATACACACTGTTCCAGCGGCTGCTTCTGGTCTGTTGTCTTTCTAGTGTTGAGACCCGCCTTTTAGTTCCCAAATATACGCACTATACTATTCACAAACGAAGATACATGCTGTGCAACAGTCATAGTTACGATGACCAAACTAAGTACATTTAACAGCAGTCGGTACTGTGTATGTCTCATGTTCGAAAAGAAAATTCAGGGGAGAAGCTGTCGTCAGAAATCTGGCAAATGTACGTAAACAGTGGAAAACCCAGTCGTTGAGGCATTTCTCATACACTGTAAGGTGAACCAGGGTCTCATAACTTCCACACATTCCGCGTGCGACTCAAAACCAGAGGATGTTTTGCCATTCTTGTTAACCACTTTGAAAATAACCTAGCTAGGATGAAACTATGATATTCCCTAATATCCTAGCACTGAATTAGCTTTTTGCACTTTCCATTGTCTTAATTTTGAGTATGAATGCTTTGGTCCCTCCATAATCCACTCTAGTGGGTCATTCGCCCAAAACTTAACGAAAACCTGTAATTTCCGGCATCCATATGATATTCATCGTTGAACAAAAATGAAGTGGAAGCAATTACTCTCAGCTGGCCGGTTTTACGTCCGATACGAAAACAACGCATTTACAACTCACAAACTTTCTGTTTCCGTTGCTTACTGTATGAAGTTCATTCAACCAGATTAGATGAAGTAAACTGTTGTTGTTGCTGCTTGGGTAACACTTCCGCTCGATTATTTCTCTTGCCGAATACAGCCTACTTATTCAGTCAGCAATATCGTATCCATCGTCAGTTAAGTGGTTCAGAGACTAAACTCTGATACGTTTCTTTCCGCGGATAAGTTATCTCAGAACATTTCATACTGGGAACAATTCATCTCGAAATGTTGCATGTGGAGGTTTGCGATGTTTGTGATACACTAGGAAATCTGATCAGACGGTCACGAACCACTGATCAGAACGAAGCCCGTTCCCAACGCCGATTACTAAACACGTACCAAATTGCGCCGTTGAGTTTATGGGCTATTCATATCAACGGTGATTTTTACCACTCAATGCTTCCAATTGCACCCAGGAAGGTGACGCGTTCTGTAACCACACCTAAAAGTTCATGCCACAGCGTCTTGTAAGTCTTACATCGGAGTTTATTTCATCCGTTTGCGAGTAAATTATGAACTCGAGTTCGAATGACGGTAACATACCCGTGAAGTGCTAATCCGCTTTGTTTGGGATGAAGAAAGATGCAGAAAACTTATTGTCCAAGATCAAATCATCGGTGCAAAATGGTGCGCGAAGTGTGTTTATTGTTGTGAGTTCGAGTGCATACAACAGTAGACCGGTCGCCTCCAAGATTTGGATGAACTGTCATGTTAGAAGCCTGCCTTAAGTAAAACCTATTTACATCCAGAGGGAACGGAAGAAGCGAAGTAACGGAGACCCAAGGGACGACCGTATCCACTTATGTGCAAGGAGAACGAACTTTTTTATGGCGTCACCATAGAGTTATCAGAAGTTACAGAGGGTAATCCATCCTCCGAATAAAAATATCTGGCCGATATCATTCCACCCATTCTGAGTGGACAAGCAAGCTCAAAGTGGGTCGGTAGGTGAACGGACAGAGGTTTCTTCCTTCTGTATGATATCCGTCAAAGGAACGAAAGATACCGGTCCCGGGTTTTTAAACCGGGGTCGGCGTTGACACAATTGTGGTGACGCTCCTGCTAGTTACGGAACGGTATTTATTGCGTGCACGTGGTTAAAAGGTTTATATGCTCGATGTTTATTTTGTGGCCGTTACTAAGCCCTCTACAGCATACGATCCACTTATGATCACTAAGCAAAATTTGGAATCAGCGTCGTGTCCGGTAAGCGAAAATCACGAGGTGGCACTTCTAGTTCACATATGTCAGGAACCAAAACCGGTTTAACTTACAGGGTAGGTATGTATTTGATTCATAACTAGCTTTAATTGTGTATGTGGCCCTTTCCCCGGCTTCCGTTCCAACGCAGTACCAGTCAATTCTGTTAGAAGCCATCGAACTACCAGAGACGTTCAGGTTGCACTAAGCTATTTAGAAGCTACACGGACTGGTTGAGTCGTATCATAAGACAAGATAGCTCATTTCACAATCGTGTCTAAGTACATGTAATCCACCTTTCTCCCGTCATAATTTTGGGAGTGTCCACTGGTTACGCACTTCGAGAATACCAAAAACTAATAATCCTATGGAACGTTTCAAATATGCCCATTACGAAAATGAGAATAAAGACATATAGGCGAACATATGTTTCCGATAATTCATCTTCTTCTGGCCGGTATAATTATATGAGTTAGTATGGTTAGATCGAGATATCGATCAGATTTATTACAGAGAAACGAGATCACTGGCCAGTCAGTTGGCGATGGCGATGTTGATTGCATACAGAACGTTAACATCACTTCACAGAAATCATGCTCATTGGACGTAGTGTCTTTATTAACAAACGTACCGTTACTAGAAACTGTCAGTTTTATCTGTGACTACGTGTCTGAGAGCGGAATCAACATTGGGGTACCACCACTGAAATTGAAAGAACTTCTGCACCATTGCACTCTTAATATACAACTGATGTTCAACAGTGTGCTGTATCGGTAGAAAGATGGCGTAGCAATGGGATCCCCGCTCGGACCCCTCCTGGCCGATATATTCATGGGAAATCTTGGACGTACCGCGCTTCAATCCACCATCAGCCGTTTCAGTCAATACCACCGATACGTAGACGATATATTTATCGTAGTCAATTCAGATGCTGATATGTACACGGTACTCGACACATTCAATTGCGCTCACCAGTCAGTTAAGTTTACACTTGAGGAAGAGACCGAGAACGAGATATATTTCCTAGATGTTCGTTTGCATCGACGAATAGACGGAACTATTCAGCCTAGGGTTCATCGCAAGAGTACATGGACAGGTCAGTACACAAACTTTCACAGTTTTGTACCCCTAAAACAGAAGGGGAATCTGGTGCGCTGTCTGACTGATAGAGCAAACAAAATTTGTTCAGCGGATACGCTAGAAAATGAACTCTAATTCATAAAGAACGTACTTTATGATAACGGCTACCCAGAACGATTTATCGTCCGAAACATGGTCAGAATATCACCTAAACATGAAGTCAATGAGGTAAGAAAGAAACCCGTGTTCATTCGAGTGCCGTTTAAAGGTGATAGTGCCGCAGAATGACTGACAAATATGCTCAACCCGACAATCAGCAGGACCTATGCCACCGTTGAGCTTCGTATTCAATTCTCCACATCCCCCATTCTCAGGTTTTATAACAAAGATAGACTGACAGTTCAGACCTCATCAAAGTGATATACTCATTCACTTGTTCCTGTGGAGCAGGTCATATTGGTCGAACGTCAAGACAGCTGGGACACGGGGAATCGCGATCGGTCAACTGTACTATCCTCGCTCATCTGGTTGAAATCGGGCAGCAGGTAAAAACTGACGAAGCTTTCAAAGTGGTATATCTTGTGCCGAGCAACCGATCAAAAGCTGTCCGAGTTAGAACACTTTGTACTGCCGAGGCTATCGGAATCAGGCTGATTGACCCGATATTATGTCATCAGAAACGGTTTGTTCAGATGCTGCACCTACGATGGCCAACCGATGCGGTCAAACCAATGGTCAAGCGTGACGTAACCGACCAAACAAGCCATCGCCAACTGACTGGCCAGTGACCTCGTTTCTCTGTAATAAGTCTGATCGATATCTCGATCTAACTCTACTAACTCCTTATATAATTGTACCAATCTGAAGATGAATTATCGGAAACATATGTTCGCCTATATGTCTTTATTCCTATGGAAAGCTGACATAACGTAATAAGACCTGTATCGACGTGTAAGCGTCCCTTTAGTTGGAAACTAGATGAGATACTGGAAAATGAGCGGTTTCCACGGCAGCGTTAATACAGAGGACTTCGACAGGTGAGTTCACACACTGAGCGAAACTCGAGTCTAGTGCTTCCTTTCGAAAGAGGCTGGCTGGAAAGTCTATCTGAATGCGAACGCTGCGATCAAATGTGAGTGATGGTCAACTTGAAAATAAAAAGAAAATTATTAAACAGTATTAACTGATAAGATAACCGCCATTACACGTACTTATAGCTGTTGGTCCTACGTTGTCTGTTTGCTTTACGATAGGCCAGGTGGGCAGTAAATTATCTAAGGTTTATTTAGATGCAAATGGATTATCCCCAGAATGAACTCGTCAGGATGGACCGGTAGAGACGGACTGGGCGTATGTTGTTATATAGGGTTAAGCAGATTGTCTATCAAAAACAAAAATTCGCCATTCGACTGATGATTCACTATTTATCTGCATGAAGTTAGATGAAAGAACACGCATGTGGAGAACCTGGGGTGAACACCTCACCGATAGCTTGAGAGATTCCATCATGCCAATTAATGGCGGTTCAGTACACACAAAAGCTGCTACTGTCTAGTCAATTGGAAGGAATGGGCTCGTATTTCTGGATTACACTGCCACTAGTTCAGTTTACCGGAGCTAGTTGCAAGATTATTTGTTAATAACGACGTCTTCCTGAAGGGACTGGGCATTTCAAAGCAATGAGGTTATGGTATGCCAACAATGACGCATGGTGGAGCCTTAATTGCCCAAAAGAAACAACCTTGCACCTTGCATGTCCAGCCCCTTTTAAATGTTTGCGGGACTCCGAATGTCGTGACAAGCCAGGCGCACGGATGAAATGTAGAAAAGTTATGGGGAAGTTGGTTAGCAAAAGGACGGGTTGTATTCCGCAGAGATGATCCAGGCGATCGAAACGGCAAAACACATTTGAGTGCGTGAGCTGCATTCTAGCTCGTACTAGTTCCGCACAAACTATGCAGTATTAATTCATTCCGACCATTCGTATGAGCTGTTAGCGTCAAATGTACGTTCGAGATTTGCGAGAGCAATGCACCGGTAACCATTCCGTCCGTTACTTTTTGTCGACCGAAACAGTTGCTCAGTCAGCTCAGCACAGCCATAGCGACTGACCACAGAGAATTTAGTCTTTGGTCTCTATACCGAACAGTCATGTTGAAAATCGTGGAGGCCTAGCCCGAAAGCACACGATGTAGGCAAGTGGAACTTTTCTGACGCACCAGTGGTACTAGAAAGAGCGACTGTATGGGAGGAATTGAACAACACTACCAGCGCCAAACTGTCACTTTTTTCAAGAAGTATGTGTGAAAATACACAAGACAAATGAGCTTTAACAGAGGTCTTCTTAAGAATATGTGAAGCAAAACTCTGATTTAATTTTAATGAACTTCTGAAGTAATACCGGTAGGTACTTTTTGACTTCAACTATATAAGTTATTTTACACTGAATCGCACACTGCCCCAATGAACAATCTAAGTCGGACAGCGTTTTCGTTTCTCCTACTCCCAGCTATAAGTTATTCTTTTAAGCTTGAGTTTTTAAATGGGCGGGTTACTGTGTGGGTAAACATTTTCAGTCTGTGTAGGCCCCTTCAAGGATTCACTGCCTATCGTCCGGGTTCCGGACTAGTTAGTCTGGATGTACAAAATTCTACACGACTGACGTTGCAATCCTCTTAATCCTCTTCCTGATATCGTCGCGCAGGTGTGTTTTCGTCCGCTTTCTCACTTTGGTTAACTGTTTGTACGTGCGTTTGTTGACTGTATCATTTTACGGTTCCAGCGGATAAAACTGTAGGCACGCAGCCCTCCAGCGGTTTCGTCATAGACCCTTTCTTTCCTTAATCCTGAGAACGTTTTCTTTATGCTTACGAACCGTCCATCCTATCTTATTTTGAGCAGACGGTGGTTCATTGAACAGTTTGTTGTCGATTGTTCAAAATCGGACCCGGCACACCATGGTTTATGTCACATCGTTTGCCAAGCTAACAAAAATAGGTGCAATTTGTCACATAATTGGGTCAAACCGTTTTGAGTAAGAGGATAATTACCTGTCCAACTTCGGAGTAATGAAGTGAGCAGTGAACAGCCAAGTTAACCACATAGTCACACAACTCTTATCCGAGAGCACAGTTAAGCACTGTGTAGCCAAATTCCTATCGACCAGATTGTCATCCATAACTGCATTTACATTGATGACAAAATGGGTGGCATTTAAGTTAGAAAGGTGGTTTCACCAAAACTGTCGTCTGTATAAGAGAAATGCTTAGGTATCTGATCTTTCTGCCTCCGGTAAAAACCTGTGGACCTGTTTCCCCACTGTTATGAAGCCAGCAGCGTTTCATTTGCACGAACCGACTTGGTTAATCGATCATTAAATCTAACGTATCTTAACAACCAACACGCCTGTATTTGATTTATCAGCTGTTCGGTTTACGAGAGTATCAAAAATATTCAGCAGATGCTTGACCACAGCTTGTCAGTGAAACGAAAGAGTCGTTCCAATTATCCTAGGCTTTAAACTGATTATATTCGTTTGGCTATTTTTGATTGCAGTATGCTTTCTCTTGGTTTTGTTTGCGTTCGATAAAGAGGAACTGCTTCCCCACTACCTCCTTCCAGGTTCGTCCCATAAACAATCGTTTGTACACACATTCTGTCTGTACTCAACCTACCTGGACACTCTGTTCTGCAACCTCACGTTCCTGCAAACGTTCTTCTCCAGTCTGGATGCCTACTTACGGCTACGAAATCCTACATTCTACCTGGCCTCCGCCAAACGTCGACCGGCACTCTGGCTAAAGGTCGGTTCACCTTGGCTGGTAGCCGCAATCCAAGCAATTGGACAGCTTGCTTTGAGTGACAGACAGCACGTTCGTTTGCACCAGATGCCCACTGTACACGCTGGTGCCGGACTTCAAACCACATGCCTGTTGCCAGATCCAAACTTCCTAATCATTCGTACGGCAATTGCATACGCTTTGCCCCTCCTAATTTGTATTGTACTGGTAGGTTTGCAATTACGTTGTTTACGTAATTTGAGAACTTATTCCTCTGAAGCTATCGAGGCATTACTACAAGTCCGCAAAACGTTTGGCACGCACACTCCTCCGGAACCCCATATCATGCGTTCAAGTGGAATTGATAAAAATCGCTTGGATACGTCTCGAACGGAGACGATGTATTCGTCTTCCATCGTTCCAATGAAGCAAACCGAACAATACACCCTACTACCTTTGACTCTTTCGTCAACTCAGATAATTAGGCCACATAGCCCACAACTGATGTCCAGTTCGTGGCACGTGGACCGTCAATACACTCTGGAAACTTTGATTCCTGATTGCGGGAAATCGATGAGTCAACTGGGTGTGCAGTCTGACGCATCTCAGATTATACCGAAAGAGTCAATCGGTTCACATGTAATATTTTCAACCGGCACAATGCCAGTCATCGAACTACATTCCCTAAACCCTAGTAGACCGGAAGATATTCAGTCGTCATTGTACCAGTGTCCAACTCATGGATTAATCAATCTAGCCATCGACACAGCGTCGACACTACACCCCTTAGAGGAATCAGGAACATCTATTACGGTGGCTTCCAATTTTCTGTCCCACCCAAATGTACTCGGTGATCACACGATTTTGCGGGATGAAGAGATTAACACGGAATCTTCAGTGGATGCAAACATCCTGCATCAATCTACTCATCAAGAGAGTACAATGACTCAAGACAAACCTGTGTTGAACTCCCAACAAAACTCAGAGCACCTGCCAACCAGTACAGCCGGCTCTGATAAGGGAGATCAATTACCACTTCAGCGTAGTTCAGTAGCGTCTGTCGAAGACCAGCTGAAAGGGTGTGAGGCTGATATGAAGCCTGTTATCCCTCTCTGGTTGACGGCCTATCAAGGTGAACAGCTCGCAGTTGCAATCAATTTGGTCAGCTGCATCATCGCGGTTGGCACGTGGTCTCCCTATGTACTGGCAACGTTGGCCAACGGTCTGTGTCAGCCAGTTCATATGAGCAGTTCTCATTCGAGGAGCCCAACAAACCACCCATTCTTCCCGGTTGTTGATGCCGCAGTGGACATGACCCATGCGAAACTGGTGAATCGTTGTCTCATTCAAGTTACACCGGACAGGATCGCAGATTTCCGATGGTGGGCTTACGCCAGCGCGGGTCTCTTACTTCCGATCCTTTTGTTCTATCTGGATTTGGGTCTTCGAGACGGATGTTGGAGGGCGCTGAATTACAGTGACAAATCGGAAAGCACCCAGTCGCCAACACAATCTCGAAATTGGAATTCCATCCGATCGACGACAACGGTGCAGACGTACCGATGCAAAAACGTTCGTCGAACGTGTGATGCTCGTGAGACTGTAAACAAAAACATGGAACAGGAGATGAAAAAATTGAGCCAGTTGTGGAACAAGAGAGCCTCTGTTGAACACATAATTTCAGATACGGTGGACATGACAGACAGACAGACAGCACGTTCTTCCGAACATCTCCGTAAAGTGTGTTAGTTGACTGTGATATTGCACCCGTCGTATGAAAATGCATCCCAAGCGATATTTGTTTTTTATATATACGAAATCTAGCATTGTTCCATTACATGTCTGTATAATTCTTTAACTGGAATTTAACTCGGCAACCGAGTAAGACTGGTTGAATTAACTGAATTGAATTAGTGAGTATGCTGATTAATCGAAACAGTTTTCGCAATCGTTGCAGCACCTTAAATATCTTTGAAAGGCCTAGTAGAATTTCCACTAGGTCACGGAAGTACGGTGGCTGGTAATAATTGTATTCCATGAATTTTTTATCATACTAGTACCGGTGCACGTAATTGATGAAGTTAGAGTACGGTTTAGAAACAGAGAAATGTCACGTAAAATTCAAGCGACTCATGGCAAGCAAACTGATTAGACACTTCTATTGAAGATGAGTCTGGGGTTTGGAATTCCACATATGTTTGTGTTGCCCAGGTAGATGTAAAACTGTATGCGTGAAGCGAAGTTGATGAGGTTACTTTCGATCATGGAAGTCCCAGAGCTTGTGCAACTGTTCTCAATGGTGCACTCAGACAACTGATGTGAACACCTACAAAATCGACCAGTTGTCCAGTTCTACTTTTACACAAGAAGTCCGCATAAAAACCGTAGCTACCATGGTCAAATATACCGTCGTCAATCGCCGCTGACGCACAAGTTGTCATCCGCGACTGTGCGACGTGCTTTTGTGTGTAACTCTGGCCCATTGGTGCTGGTCGCTTGTTGTCTGAGCCGCTGGGCCAGGAACAAGCCACCAACAGTTAGTCAGCCGAAGCTACGCCGCCTGCGTTCCCAACATGAAATTACACGAATGTTCAGCTGTATTCATAGGTGCAATCAACTCTCCTCGACTAGTAAATGCACAACCAACAAGTTGCCGATCAGCTACATTAGATGACTTCCACAACTAAGTTTAATCAGTCAACTTCCGGAAATTTAAAAGAATTCACTTGACAAATCCCACTAAGCCTCTCGTCCCCTTTATTTCAACACTAAAAATTCGTGCGTTTAATCTACTTTTCTGTTAACGCTAATGACATTGTTGAATATATGGGAATCTGGTTGACAGGAATTGTGCACCACACCAAGCTGACCGGGAAATCGCATTCTGAGAAACTTCCCAGCTTGTTCCTTTCGAAAGTGAACACTGGACTCAAGACCCACATTTGGTACAGAGTAGTAGTAACACTTCTCCTTACCACGACCCTGATTTGAACTTTTCTGTAGGTCCACATCAGCTAACCGTCCTAACTGCTGTATTACTGGTAGATGTTAGCTGTGCAGGTTGAATGAAATCGGTCACTCCATCCTGCCTAAGAAGTAATTATTGTGCGTTTATCGGTGGTAACTGACGAGTGGATAACCTGAATAGCATGTGTGAAAGAGGGTGACTGAGAGTTTGCTCGTAACATATCAGGCAAGCCAAATGTGTGGTTACTGAGGTATCGACCAATGTTGTTGCCTTATGAGTGTGGGGAACAGCGTTCACACTCTCGTCATGAGAATGATATGCAAAACCAACAAGCTGTAACATACGACTAACTCGAAGCTCGTTTTCGATGGGAGGTGGTTGGAACAACTATCTTAAGGTGAAGCTGCTGCTAAGGCTGGATGGTATTCAAGTCAACTACTGATCTCGTGTTCAGTGTGTTCACTGACGTGGTATAAGGCTCGTGTCGTGAAGCCGTTTGTCAATAACTTGGACAGATCATGATTGTGTAACACCTTACATGGACCATTGATGTTTCACACTGACATATCAGTTTTGTATGTAACCGTTGAACAAACAATGCTTTTGTAACCAATGATGCCCTAGTGATGTAATGCTCGTGATCGCATGGTTGGTATCGTTCCCAAGAAGTCCAGGCGTGTTACACTCATGATCTGTGTTCATCCAGCATAACGCCAGGTGGAGTTGTCAAAATGCTGTCAAACACGCAACGTTCATCATGTTACCACGCAACTTCGGATGCGCCTCGTATGCTAGGATCACGTGGGCAACTTGGTAATTCACTCAGACTATCAAACTATCTCAATATTAGCACAGCTTAATCGTCATTCGGATGAGTTACTTCAGCTGAGGAAGCTCGGAGCACTTTTCACCGTTTTCTGGGCCACTTTCTTCAGTGTAAGTGTATTACCTTCAACCACAATACTGTTTATTCTTTATCTTTCAACTGTAATCAAGCGTAAACATGAATTTTTCTCGCGATTGCAACTTCAACCTAAATCAACCTTAGGACAACTAGGGCATCATTTTAACAATGGTTTCAACGATCAACATCTGGCTGGTCACTCGCTGATACACAGATAAGCCTTTCCTAATCCCATCATAGTTTGGCCGAATTGTGTAAGCCCATCGAGTGCTTGCGTTATATCAGCATTGCCGGTGTCCATTGTGGGCAATACCAGTACTTACACGGCTCGTTGTCGAGGGTGATGGAGCTAAACTAAAAGATGGACAAATTGGCGTTTGTGAGGTAGGTTACTTTGATGTTTGCATTAAAGAAGAGGAATATTTGTGAACTTTGTTATTCCTTATAAGTTAGCGGATAATGCCACATAAAAGCAGTTGCAGGTGGGTAACACGATACTAACTTCTGGTTAGGCATTAAGAGAATATATATATATATATATATATAACATGATTAGATTGAACAGGAATTACGAAAACA
>QNGE01000229.1:225627-236507 GCA_008508345.1 Paragonimus westermani | reverse complement strand
CCTGACCACACTGTCTTATCGTTCATTATAGAATGCATATATGTGAGTTGTAAATGCTGAGCGCTAGAGACCTTCTAACTGTCGTTATGTCACCGGACGTTAGATAGTAGCAGTCCAGAAAGGCATATCTGATCTGAGGATCGTTTACACTCAGAGCAGTTACGCATCTTGCCAGAATTGCAGCTTTCTTTTTGTCCTACTCGTGAACATTCTATGTTTAACTTACATTTCATTCGCCTGAGCTCCACTCTTCCCAGAAAGCATCATTTAGTATCAAATGTATTTGCACAGTGGGACCACATTCGTAAATTTTAAAACGAAGAAATGGTACAATTTGAGATTGTCTACGTACCATATCGCAAGTCCCAAATGTTCCTCTCCTACGATAGTACAAAATCCGGTCGAGGGACTTGAAAAACCATATACTATTTGTCACGCTCCCTGACGCTCCTCCCCAAACGGACACCCCCAGACCGGTTTCGTCCTTGTTTAGGCTCATCAGGTGGATTTAGCCCGAATGAGAGAGCGAACTGACCACCCTTCACGCCCCCACACATTGCTCTTATCTACTCGATCACAAGTTCTACGGTTTCTCGTTTGAGAGTGAGTACCAAAAACCATTACGGTTACCATTTCGAACAGTATACAAGGTGGCAATCCAAGGTAGACTATGTCCATTCACTCTAACAAGGCAAAAGCAAGCTATAGCTCACCTTGCAATTATTTTTCAAGTCGAAGAGACGGAAATTCCTTATTCTCCTCAGCAGTAGTCCGTCCGTTCCGGTCGATAATTTTTTGCCTAAAATGGAACAGTTCATTCACGGTCGCACCATCTTGCGTGAAAAACAGGAAGTTCACTCGATGCCACTGCTTCAGGTGATAGTGTGCTTTGATTACCAGAGATCGACAAGCGCATTATTTTCTAAGCGTTTGCATCGTTAAAGAGGTCGTCAAAAGGATTGACTGTATGGTCCCAGCATCAACATTCGTTGACTGTCCCACCGATAAATAAGACCAGTATTTGTTAGTAGGCGCAGTTCCTTCGTCCTTCTTGACCAGGGGATTTGTTACTGAGTTGACAATGGTTTCCACGCTATATTTGATGTGAAATCTCCCGCCATTTTATAGGATCAAGTTCCACAATCGTAAAGGTCATTAGGAAAATCGAGGTGAAGCAAAAATACCATATTCGCGAAATTGTCTGTCAAGTGATCATTCTTATAGTGATCCAGCATGCCTTTGCATTGCCACTGTTTGTATACATCTGCCGCCGAAATATCAACCGTCTGCAACCCTTCAACACGGTTAACATAACCTTTAATTATTAACCAAGTTGACCAATTGCGATATTCGACAGTCGTAATCAACGTTACTGAAAGATATTTAGTGTAATTAGTCGTATACATCTACTTTAACAACCTATCAAGATGCTTGCAGTCTGTTGTTGTCATCGCCAGGTTCAAAGCATGTGCTCGACAAGTCATGAAGGAACCACTGTGAGACTTAATGAAAAGGTCTACACATTTACTTAAATGGACTTAAAACAGCTTAGCGTTATTTGGAGAATATTTATTAATGGTATGATCTACCAGCACAAGTTTCATGTAATTTAAAGTTGACAGCTGACAGCTAACATCGCTTTGCGACCGCTACCAGAAACAGAAACTTACTGTGAAATGGGTCATAAATAGGATCGCAAAATAGTTCCCTACTACATATTTGTGTAGGATATTGACTGACATATAGTCGCAAATAAAAATTGGACTTAGACATAATTTGTGCAGATTTATTGCTACTAAGACTCCAATATGCACCAACCGCGCGCCTTCGTAGTCGCACTTCAGTATTCACAAAACATGTGGTGTCATTGGACTGGTAACCACATTTTTGATCCTTCGCGTGACCAAAGTAAGCCATGAAAGCGAACAGTCTGGTTGTCAGTACATATGCCTCGAGGAATGGCCGTCTGTCACGATAGGACGTTTCAGGGAATCCAGACAGAAAAACCTACCAATATTGGAAACAGCCATAAAGCCTGTGGTAAAAGCATTGAACATCAAATCGCTAGGAGGTCGGAGAATCCGAACATCGTTTGGTAAATATATTTAACATTAATCGATTATATCGTCCACTCTTGCCTAATGCCTCTATTTGGATGGGCTGTATGTGTAGTAAACCTGTTCTGGCCCTCCTATGGTTATGGGCAAAATTTCTTTTTCTTTCAATGACTCACAGACAGAAATATGGACCAGAGGTGAACTAATGCGTTGAGTGAACCCTACACCAGTGCAGTGGATGTAAGTGCTGGCACAAAGTTTACTTCACCACACTATTCGTCAGGAAATGGCTAATAAAGCTTTTGGGAATGTGAAAGCTGTGGACAGTTTCCAGGAGCCTTCAAAGTGCGTCAACCCAAATCAACTGCTGCTTATCAATAAACGAATTCCAATAGTTCTTACAGATGTGTCGGCCGATAACTTACCATACAGGTGATGTCTTGCACAGCTCTCGCAAGTTCAGGCAGTCATGATGAAGCACATTCGTTTCTCCAGAAGACATTGTAAATCCTATTGGGATTCTTCTTCGTGCCAACCGGCTCCAACCTATATTGACCTCATGTTTCGAAATGATCACTGTAACATTGGTCTAGCGCTATTAGCCGTGGCTCCCATAGAACCGTGCTCTTAGTCAGTATGCGAAAACGGTTTAGGATACACTAGCTAACCTACTGATGATTACTGATTTAGATTTGATCATCATGCTTGCTCAAGCCCTCAACGCTAGTCAAAACTACTTAGTTCGATCATTTTTTCTCACTCTCGGCTAAAGTTTCGGAGAGGCTTGCAGAGAAGTTGCACGTCTCTTCAAAATAAAACGAAAACTACTGGACACGAGTGATTCGTTTGCACTAGGAGGTCAAACAAGTGACTCAGAAATGAACCTCGAACAGTGTTACATTCATTCTACACTTCTGATAGTCAGTGACCACAAATGCAGCAATCCTCTCAGATATCTGTCACTGCTGACATTTTTCGGAATGATGCGCGCTAACCCAGGCGTGTTTCGAACTAACTTTTCAAGATTGTAACCTCAAACTCAAGCAATGCCAAAAGTATACACAAGATTGTCAACCGCCAGATATAGGGCAAGTATTTACACAAAATATGTTATTAGTTAGGATGCGTAACGCTAACAAGTAGTGTGAGGGGGTCAATAATTTAGAAGAGATCCCATTGAGTAGAATCTGGGTTGCCATTCTACTGGAACTAGAGCACAATATTCCCGCTGTTTCGTAGCCTAGATTACATACCCTTGGGATTCTTTTAAACCCTATTGTCATATAAAATAAGGAATGAGTCAAATTGTAGAGAAAAAGACGTTTAGTAAAACACAATGTTCATTGTCCAACTCGCTGGTGCCCATGCTACGCGTGCACTCGCCTTTATGAATCAGAATCCCGGCCCAAAACAACCCCAGTTTCCGCCCGCACCTCGTGTGTACTTCTGCCTGAATTTGGAATCCGACGCCCTCTGCCAGCAGTCTCCTCACCTGCCATTCCTCGCCCGTTGGGCTGATCTCGTTGGGCGGGGGCTCGTCCAGTCGCTCGCGCTGTACACAATCTATCCACTGTGGCCTCTGGCCATATTCCTTGACCAGGTCGAGATATTTCTCCGAGTGTTGGAATAATCGTGCCGCCACAAGTGTGCGTTCTACTACGGCACCTTTTCTTTCAATGCCGTTCGGTAAGTTTTCAAGTCCAGCACACGTAAAACACTGTCAAGTGGTATTATCGACGGTAGAGTTTACAGTAACAGTTTTCAAACGTTTACTCAGGTACTGAGGTTCTCTTTCGCACAGTGCAGGTATTACTCTACAGTGCATCTACACTGTATTTACTCTCTGCTGACTTCATGTATGTCCGAGGGTTAGCGATGGCTAGCTCCATGAACGATTGCAGTCAGTGTTTTTTGATCATGTATTTTGTGACCACTAATTTTGTTAAGTGGCTGACCGGACACGTGGATAGTCACCGTTTGGTTTAACAGCTGGATCAACTTACTGTGAGAGTGACCTTTTTTTATATCCAAGACCGCCACCTTCCTCAAGAATACGATCCTACCTAGTCACAATAGGCGGAAATGTCGTGAACGTCCGAGAGGTGAACTTCACTATTTTTTATCTGTCTGGCCTCTATTCCGCTATGCTCATTGGTAGCTTAATGACAACTACCTTTTTGATGTCTGTCCTTTGGTTTTCTGGTTCAAGAAAGTTGGTAGGTTGCTATGCCCCCTATAAATAGCATGCAATCTTCTCCTTGTCGCACACGTTTTCGGAGTAGAACAGAGTTTTTTTTCGCACCCTTCTTTTGGTTTGTCTTGGGCGCAATTAATGGGGACCGCCGCGTATTTTCGTGACAAAGATTTGCCTTGTTAATTATTTCAAGGAGTACACTGTAACTTACGCTTATAGACAGTGGTCAAACATCAGACGTAGACATTAGGTTAAACTGAACAAATTTCAACTGACCTCAATTCGGGTAGCTAAAAATTAACGCCACTAACAATAAAGTGCGATTACGGCTAGTATCAAGACTATACCGCAGTCATTTCCCGATTCCAGTTGGAAAATCTTGCGCACGCATTTCAAATTATAGCAGCCGTGAAACCGTTCTGGATTATCTGCGCAGGAGCCCAGCACGAGATTACGTTCAATCCAAGCTAAGTCGATTGAAGAATTTGCTATGAACATCTCCGGTAAGCCGAACTTCAGGCGCTAACTCGTGATGAGCTGACGAATGTTGTTTTTTTAAGCCGGCAACACGGTAAAACCGTCCCAACGGGATCAATGACGTAGCTATCCAACTGTGTTGGGTTTTTGTAGTGGGTCACCACCAAACCAATTTTCCCAGTCAGATTGCGATTCTTGTTGTTGGTCAACAAGTTTACCAGAAAATGCAACGTAGTTTGTCAGTGTGTCGTGTTCACCTTAGCTTTCTTTTAGTCAGAACTACAAATTGAAGAGGTTTGTCAGCCATGTTTTGCGGCGAAGCCAACTATGGGTAAATGAAAAACAAGAAGCCGGTTACAACCATTGTGTCATTTACAGTGCAACTGTCACAATAAGACTTAGAGGTAAACTCAACAACAACAATAGGTCAACAATAGGTCCTTCTAAGGTGGCATGCAGTATGTGTGGCGGCACACAACCGCATTGGATGTGAACGCGTTATTTAAAAATGAGAAAAGTGGAGTTTCTGTACTGTATATCGTGGGAAAATGGCGGACTTACCGCAGTGTGAGCAAAGGCATCAAGAGAGAACGCAGACTACACACAAGTCGGTTGTTAACTACAACGTTTAAGTCTGTTGCCCTGATTTGTCGGGTGTTACATCCAATGAAACTTTGTTTTCTGGTTGCATTCGTTTTGGGTGTGCAGGTCTTGTTTACTAGTAGGTGCACGAGCCAAACACAAATCGACACTCGACACTCCAACTGCACTTTGAATTGTCAACGCCATCGCATGCAAAAATTACAATAATATGCGAGTTGTAACGGCTGACAATTGAATCCAGCTGTAAAACTACGACTTGGACGTTGCACTACCAAAACAAGAGATCGCCAAGCTATGGTACACCTGATCGTGAGTGTACAATGCTACTTGAAGAAATCTAGTTAGATGAGTGCAAAGTGGTTTGAATGAACCTGAGAACGAAGGATGATTATCGTGTCTCCTCGTTTTTCACGAAATGCACGGTAAGAAATGTGCAGGTTACTTCAAAAGAAACAAATCCGTAGCCGACATTAGAGTACTTTTTGCTAAGCGGAATGAATTTTACTCGCACGAATACCCATTAGTTAAGTAACTCGTTTACTCTACCCTTTAAAAGACTAACACGTATGCATACATACGTACAACAGCTACGAGTATCAAATGTTACAATGTGGATGTACCACTTGAAGCGTCTGTCTGGAAACCGGCTGTCACAGGTAATTAAGTTGACTTGGTTAAGATGTGTTTATGTCTGACCGACTGATAGCGCTGTAGCCGAGTTGCCTCATGTGTACACTGGTAATCTTAATTGGATTACCAAACATCGCCTCATGATCAGCTACTGGTTGGTTGGTTGAAAAATCTATTTTTTGCAAACGATCGGAGGGTTTAGAGATAAAAGCGCACTTCCAGTACTTTGTCACAAAATCAATCTCCAGAAGCTGTATTTCGGCTTCACAAAATCTACTGGTGTAGCAAACTGAGATTACCCATGGAAGACGGGAAATTACATCTGGATTATTGACGCCATCAATATCCCCAATGATATGTCTTGACTGACCGAGATTATCGGTCGCTGGTTAGCACCTATATAACTAAAAGGATAATTCCGTGCTTCATCGACAGAGAAGAGATATGGTGTAGTTACATAATTGGAGTCATACGTTCACTTCATCTTAATCTTCACAATCAGATGCCTCATTGGTTTTATCCTCCACATTCAAGTCTATGATGAGAAAACGTGCAACGTGAAACACAAACATGAGCCTGGAGGAGTCCAGATATTTTACACTGGGCTATCCAACCAACAGGTATACCATTGTCCTAGATGAATGTAACTGCCTAAGCGGTGGCACACCACACTTTCGATGTCACTTCACTGTTGGCAGTCGCCTCCGGAGGTAGTTTATTAGTAATCCATCCAGTTGTGGAAGTCCCAGAAAGCGAGCCACTAGTGGTGATATTAGCTGGTTAAAATGGATTATGGAGGTCTGAGAATCGTTTCACCCCAAATCTGTGGTGTAACTGTAATGTCGTCATGTACCTCCTCAACTACTAACTGCCCTATCCATTCCTAATGTAGCTTGGATGACACACAGAAAGCTGGATCCAGGATACGCAACGACACCCGTTTACCAGGATGTAGGTGATTTTAGAGGGTTTTTCTATCATACTAAATCTGTTGGCGATTGCGTACAGTGGACATTTCTTCTTGCGTCAAATGATGAACTCTCAGGGGAGTTTGGTGTATTTTGTAGCCAATAGGTGATTAGTAGAGGTAAATGTCAGCAGTAGACCAAACGCAAGACAGAGTTCACCTCTAAAGTAGCATATGGCTTAGCAATTGGTGAGTGGGTGCGTAGATCGCGGTTCAACAATGCGAAACTACCAGATCCCAATCTCTTACGTTGGATTCACCTGTGCAAGCCTTCAGAATGATCTTAATGGAGCAATAGGTTCGATTTACAAGTAGGGTTTCTTGCAGGGTCTACGAATTTCGAGCAATTGACACAGTACAGTTAAAATCGAAGGTTCAGAATTTGGTCCATGGTTCGGGTGAGACTGTCTCGGCGTACCCCATCTGGATATCCATCGTTCGGGAATAGCTCACCTATCAGTCGTTGAATCGGACGACGTCATCGGACGGGGCTCTTACCGTTTCGTGAAATAGTCAACCATAGCCATTGTATAGTGATGTTGCTTGACCGTTTTATGTAGTGATCCAGACAGTGGCGCCAATTAGAAGCCAAGGGGGGTGCGCATTACAACGCATCAACGATTTGATGCAGACTCAAGGTTCTTTCACTATTGGGGCTACGAAAATCGTTGGCTAACTGCCACTTCCACCTTCCTCTTTCCTACATGACACATCTCGGTGTATAACCACCAGAATACAGACTAACCATCGAACAGAAAACCATGCCTCCAATCCGTAGCTATTGTTAAATTGAGTCCATAATATGTTATCGAACATTTACAGATAAAAAAACAGACGACGGAACTGCCAAATGCACCATCCATTTCCTTGCTATTCTGAATGCTACCATCTTGGTAAGGTCTTTCGTATAACAGACCGGTTTCAGAATTGGTATTCTGCGCCAATGCTCACTCACCTGATATCGGTTGTATTGATATCACGGCTTCCAGCAGGTCAGCAAGAGAATGTTTGTGTCATGGACGATATCAGCACCCGAAACAGAAGACTTACATTTGCCCCTAGCGACGATCCACTTGTCCTTCTGGACCCTGAAACTTATGGAGTCATTTTAACACTTGGTGAGCTGTGTGCAACGTAATGCGTCTTATAAGAAATAAAGAATTAAAATGCTTAATTTAGGTTTTAAGCACCAACACCTTAATTCCGATAGTGTAGTAAATGCTATCAATTCTGTTGCAAGTTCTACGTGCGTACGCGATAACTTGGTCTAAACCACCTTATCCGGTTTGAGATAATATTGTTGCAATTCCAACGTCACATGCCGCAGCACATTTGAGAATGCGAGGAGGAGTGATGCTTTCGAAGCTTGGCGAAGCAAATCAAGGGTTTTCTGACGATTTATAGCTCGTTTGACTTTCTTACCTTTTTCTGGTAATCGATTCAGTAGTACAGCTATCGCAGCGAAAGGATGTTAGAAGCAATGATATTGAGATGCCAGTCCAAGAAGGTTGTATACATGTTTGACTGTTGTAGGTGCTGACCACAACTAAACGTCGTGTACTTTCTAGGGGCCGCTTTCGATGCCTGTCGCACTAGATGCATGCTCGAGGAAATGGACCTTGGATTAAGTGAACCACATTTTGTATGTTTTAGCTTCAATCATATTGTCATATGATATACTGACACAGCATTCAACTTTTCTAAATTGTTGTGGACGGTTTGGCCGTGCGTGACTATATTAGTTAAGTAAATCAAGCATTCAGTAAATCTGAGGACTTCCGCCGCAGTATGCATCAACTGTTTAAACATGGCAGGTGCATGGGCGACCCCGAAAGGTAATGTTTCGCATTCACACAAACCAACGGGAATTGTATCTGCCGTCTTTCCCCAGTCACTAGGGTTGACGTCAAACTGTCAGTAACTGGAGACTAATTTAGACGTCGTGCTTCTCTCAATGCTTCTGAGATGTTGTTAAACAGCGGTAACGAAGATAAATCTTTCTAACCTAATGCGCTTAGCCGTCGATAGTCGGTGCAAAGTTGAAGGAATCTGTCTCTGCTCTGACCATAGATGAAACCCAAGGTGAGTTCAGTGACTAAGTAAAGTTGTTGAACATCATTTCTTCACCCTGTTCTTCAAGTGACTTTTGATTGTGTAATAATAAACGCCTGGGGTGTTGGCTAATAGGCAGAACGTTCGCCATACGAGTGTAAAGTTGAGCTACCTTAGTATAACGTAGATTCTCCCCCACCCCCTCCCCGTACGAATGCATCTAACGGGGTAGGGGGAATCTCTCTGAGTCTCCTTAAGTATTTCAGTCAGTCTTTCGAATGACAGAAGCAAACTGGCTAGCTTACATCAACGGGCACCGTACTGAAGAGTTCTGCTTCCTAACGGTTCACAGCTGACAAACCTAGGCTTAACACATTATGTAACCCACTTGGAATCTGATTGAGTTCTGACCGAAGTGTATTGTGTAACTGAATTGGCGAAATAAACTGTTTTTCCGGAATAGCGTTTCAGATAATGTCACCACAGACAATGAGACCATATGTAAGCCCTCTGCCGTCCAACACCACAAGCTTCCCTGTTAGTCACGAAGAAGTGAGCATCGTACCACTTGCAGCTCTCAGTCCTTACTGGCTTCTCTGGCTACTGAAACTTGATGTTGATTTTTGCATTGCACGAACACCATGTTGTGAGTCGTACCTTAAATTCCGGAGTTGCATACTTTAGTTGACTGGCTTTCTACCGTACAGGAGATGTTCTTTGGCGCATGATTTCATTTGGTGGACGGTCTGTCACATGCTAGAAGCTTCGTCAGATATTCAATTAGTTCGGTACATTGTCTGACCATTCCCGAACAAATCGTTTGTCCGCCAAGTGAACTAACTCCGCAATGTATTAGTGGCGTAAAAGCTGTTTCGATGTTATGTTGTTAAAACACCCGCCTTAGGTCTTCTGAGGTGTTTCTAGTGTGAGCATCTCCAAATTGGCCAAGGCTATCTCTTAAGCTGGACACAAAGTCCCATCAAAATAACCGTCACATTTCACCGTTTATACGAATACAGTATGTTCTCTTGATAACATCTACCCGGAAGAGGTTAGCAAAAACACAATATAAAACAATGAATACAATTGGTTGTTTGGTGAACACGAGGTTTTCTCACCTAAGAAAAAGATACCAAACGGAGTGAGTACCCATTTGGTGTACACGCATGTCCAGTTAACTACAATCAATTTGACGTATCTTCAATCAGTAATATTGCCCAATTGAAATGTGTTGATATTGCTTTCGCGTGCCTCGATATCAGTTTACAATCTCCCAAAGGGTTTCTATGGCTTTCAACATCAAACAGGGTCGCACAGCTAATGTGGTCATGGTTAGGCTGACAGGCACAAGGATTGGATGGCTCTTACGGAGTGGGAAACAGGAGCAGAGAGCAAACAAGGCTAGTACGCCTGAGCCCGATGTACTGTCTGGATTGGACAGATTTCTTGATTGGAAACGGTTCAGCCAACTAGTGTTCGCACACAAACTGCTGCCGGCGGAATTATGGTCCAACTGACGTCAACCAATCATGGACGGCGACTAGCTGCTGTTGAATGCGTATCTGTTTCAAACAGCCGATATGATAGATACAAGACCGTGGAATAGTACAACAACAATTTGGCCAATCAAACCATGAGGATACCTGACGCTTAATATTAGTGGGAAAAATGTTGTCCACTTATGAAAAGATGCTGTTCTTCCAATAGATTGAGACTGTTTGGTGCCGTTCAGGTTTCTGTTCTGATTTCTCTCAACTGGGTAGCTCAGTCCACGAAACCGGGTTACCAAGCTTAAGCACGCAGTGAGCACTGAGAACGTAGGTCTGTTCGCACGACGTAGAACACACCCCGACAACACATCTGACAAACCGGCCTTCTGCCAGTGGGCACATGAGTACCC
>QNGE01000229.1:205379-225321 GCA_008508345.1 Paragonimus westermani | reverse complement strand
TGTCGGCCTCCGTCGTCGTCTGAGTGGCCGGACAGGTCGGGCAAGCCCTGTCTCGGGTGCTAGAGCGATTGCCATCTGGGTGGCAGTCTAACGGACGCGGCAACAGCTGAAGGCAGGGCTGAAACGGCCACAGCAATGCCGATCATCCAGGGAGTGTGGATCCGGATGAGAAATCCGGAGTCCATGCTAGAGGGGTTGTCCGAAAAGCAGGCCTCCCAACCGAGTTAAGATACCGCGTGGCCTCAACACACCGCTGTAGTCAGGGCCATCCCAATCGGAACGCGCATCTTAACATGAAAACCAAAAATTCTCCCGAATAATCCGAAGAACATCATGCTGTGATTTTAGTTTCACCGCACCAGCTGTGGATTCCGATGTGACGTTTTGCAGCCATGCCACCACAACAGTAAACTTCACTCAGCATGTCTCAGTTATGTGGCCTTGTCACTGGGCTGTGTAGTTCCACGCGTTATCAATATGTCTCACTTGACCGTGTTATCTATATGCTGATGCCGCGCTGAAGGCGTGTTATTGAGATCGGGATGTGATAGCTCTCTCAAAAACGTTGTTCGGGTTAAGACAGGTGCTCTCTAGAAACCTGCGTTGTCTTGAAAAATACCATATGTAGATTAAACCGAGCTAAATATCATAATGGGTCCAGATTACACTGAGGCATAGTGACTAAGGGGAAGATGTACCGTTTTAGGGGGAACAGCTACCGATGCTGATGCATTTTTGTAAACTACGGGTGAACCATGTGCAACATATGGAGTTTATTGGGTACCAGTTAGGACTGGCTGTATCTTATTGATGTAGGCTTGTCGGTGCCGTATAAAGTGTTATATTTGACCACTTGTACATTCCGTGCTACAAATGTACAGTCTCTGTTCTGAACGGCTTTTTTAGGTGTTATATTAAGTTACCGTTTATCTGTAACTAATGGCAACTGAAGGCAGGGCGAAAGCACCTAGCGTGGTCGATCGATCGCCGCCTGTAGCGACTATAACAAATAACATTTTCAATAGTCGCAGCAAGTAGTGCATTTTTGTTGAGTTTGGTTTTTCACCTACTTTGGCCTCAGTCGAGTTATCCGTCTGGTAATATCCATCCCGGGACTAAAACACAACTCGCTACACGCCTCGTCAGCTTGATGTGTTTCTCTGCGTACTCTAGTTCCCAGGGTGGATACTAATAAGCGGGGTTCAACGCGCTGAGACTGGGTTCTCATTGTCAATCTGTTTTCGGTAGTGAATACCGACTGTGTATTATTCTATTGATATGATTCCAACAGGTCTCCAAACCTGAGTAAACGGTCTCCTGGTCAGGTAGCAAACCACTGTATGTTCACTCTGGCTTCGGGTGATTCAGGCGAGACAAGCTGCCTCATGCGAGTGATTTAGGTGTCTGCTGGCCGCTGTGCCAACAGAACAGTACGACTAAAGGATGGCTACACAGAGGTGACAGCGTGTCATACTATGGCCGAGTGAAATAAGAGTGGACATTGGGAGTGGTCCACTACATATAAAAATTGGTCAACCGGTAGGTAATAGTGAACTGATCAAAAAATTCACATTGGAAACCAAACACTGGGTGGGCACCATCCACTTTGTTTCATCAATATTTTCTTAAAGATATCTGGCGAGAAATTGAATAGGCCACCAGTTCTAATTAGTGTAATCCTTTTCCAACTATTCTCTCTACTGATTTGTTCTCTAAAGGATTTCGTGAACTAAGCTACACACCTCATACATGAGACTGACACAAAACCTCTTACTGGGAACTTTGATATTTCTGTTGCACAATCCTGTGAACATGAGCCCATTGCACAGTGGACCAGTCCAGCCTGGATTGAAAGTTTGTTCTTCATCAATCTCAGTGCAGTTCGCCGAAGCGACCAAGGATGGGTGCCACTTATTTATCAATCTATAATCCCCTATTCGCTCTAAAAAGTGAACTTCATTCACTGAGTGCAGTGTTCACGAAATGTGTGTCAACTAGATATTGGTATACGGGAAAGAGAATCAACAGTTTCAAAACGGCCGTGATTACTACCACCAGTTTGTTCAGTAGCACAAACGGCGTGAATATTCGATTTCTGGCACACTTCAATCAAGGTTGCGGTGTGTTGAGGCCACGCGCTAACTTAACTCGGTTGGGAGGCCTGCTTTTCAGACATCCCCTCTAGCATGGACTCCGGATTTCTCATCCGGATCCACACTCCCTGGATGATCGGCATTGCTGTGGCCGTTTCAGCCCTGCCTTCAGCTGTTGCCGCGTCCGTTAGACTGCCACCCAGATGGCAATCGCTCTAGCACCCGAGACAGGGCTTGCCCGACCTGTCCGGCCACTCAGACGACGACGGAGGCCGACACCTACGTCGGTCTGGGTAGGGTACTCATGTGCCCACTGGCAGAAGGCCGGTTTGTCAGATGTGTTGTCGGGGTGTGTTCTACGTCGTGCGAACAGACCTACGTTCTCAGTGCTCACTGCGTGCTTAAGCTTGGTAACCCGGTTTCGTGGACTGAGCTACCCAGTTGAGAGAAATCAGAGGAGAAACCTGAACGGCACCAAACAGTCTCAATCTATTGGAAGAACAGCACCTTTTCATTAGAGGATTTTAACGATTGATACACGGGTTCGAGTCAGAGACCCAGCCTCCCGGATCCGGTTGGTTTTTCTTGCTCAGTGTCAAGGGGCGTCCGTTGTGAAAGGCAGTCATCGCAAACTGAGTGTAGCACCGGTCTTCGAGATTACAGTGAATAGCAAGTACAGAGTAATATTACTCACATAGTGAAACTTTGGACAAATGACAACCAAACAAAACTTTCAAGCGATCCCTAGAAGTGCTGCTGACGACCTTCCGAAGGAAGGCTGTTCCAAGTTTAATAACCCTGTAAGAAAAGAACTGCTGTCTAAGAAGTGTCTGAGAACAAAGCTTGAAAAGCTTCTTGTTATGTCCTCGCCGACCGTCGTCATTCGCTACGATGAAGAACTGTCCTACGAGACCTATTCCGAAGTTGAAGTGTGTGAGTATTAAAACACCGCGCAGTCTTCGAAATTCAAGTGGGTACAGATCAAGATTTTCAAGTTCAGACTCGTACGTGACATTGTTTAGGCCCGCAACTAGCTTCGTAGCCGCGCGCTGGACACACTCAACAGCTCATGTCTTTCTTCAGGCCGGTATAAAAAACCTGATTCGCACACTTGAGGAGCGATCTTATATAAACCCCATAAATCGTTCGAAATGCTTTCTTGTCAAAGCGGGGGAAAGTGCGCCCAATCATCCTAAGAGAGGCTAGTCCTTTTCTTGCTGTCATCTCGTGGTGATACATGAAGGACAAGTTAGTCGACAACCAGATGCCCAGATCTTCATTTCGATTTTCGTGATATCTACTATGCTGAACGCACTATGAATCATGATGGTATTGCCAGCATCTCTACCGAGTGACATGTGAGCACATTTATTGTCATTTAGTGGGGGACTCCGATCGTCCACCCTGCGCTTGATCGCGTCAAGATCAATCGGCAGTGCACTGGGATCAGTGGCATTCCAGATTATTAGGTAGTCTGCACATAGGAAGGTGGGCTCGAAATATTGTTCGGAAGGTCGTTGATGTAAATGAGGAATAACAAAGGACCTAGCAATGACCCTTGGGAAACCCCGACAGAACTGAAAGAGGGATATGAAAGGTCTGATCCGGTCTTAACTCTAAAAGTTCTCTTATCAAGAGAAGTGGCAGTCCACCGAAGAAACTCTCCCTGAATACCATAGGTTTCCAGTTTGTGTTTCAGAGGGCCGTGTGGGACATGGACAAAAGCCTTAATGAAATCAAAGAAGATAGCATCTGAGATGAGGCCATTGTCTTTGGCCTCCGTCAGACTATCCATGAAAATAAGCATGGTTGTTATGCATGACCGATTAGGAAGGAAACCATGCTGACTGGAGAGAAAAGATTACTTGATAAGAAGTGATTAAGGATGTTACACTTTAAAAGGCGCTCCATTATTTTGAAAGGAATGCCAGTAAGGCTGATTGGCTGATATCTATCCAGAGAGTGGGTGTGACCGTCGCCTCTCTCCATGCACTAGGGCAAATGCCAGTCTGGAGTGTCTGCTTAGTCAGCTTATAAAGAGGTACTGCCAAACCAGTGGCTGCTTTCTTGAGTATTCCGAGATGGATCTTGTTAGGACCCATTGCACTGTATGAATTAACCTTGAATTGAAGATCTCCGAAGTCTAGTACAAAAAACTCAACGGTAACGAGTGGTTGAGGGAAGTTCTGCAGCGGTAGGACAGGATGCCAGCTCGATGGCGTGACGTTATAGACTGTTGAGCAGTGTTCGCTGAATAACTCGGCTACAACTAGGGAGTTAGATGTAGTCTCCCCGTCGGGCAGTCGCAAAGACAAAAGGTTTGTTCTTTCCTAGTCGTCGCGTGCGCTTAATTAAGAGGTTTTTGTTCCCGCGAGCTCTGAGGAGGATCTTTTCCTGTACGAGTTTGGTGTGTTCGTAGATTTCTCGCCCACACCTGTTTCGAACAATGTGGAACGCGTGTAGGTCATCTGAGTTTCCCGCAACCTTATGCTTCATAGATAAATAGGAACGATCATCGAGAAGACGACGTATCCTGCGTGAAAAGGGTGGCCGTTAAGAGAAAGTGCACAGTTTGCGCATTACAAGTATGTCGTCTGCTTTCTGAATTGCGCTTCGAAACGCACGTCAGTTCTGGCCCACGGAGTGACAGTTAAGAAGTGAACCTAGATAGGTTCTCATGCCGTTAAAATCAGTATGATTGAAATTTCGAACTCTGGACTTTTTTGCTGATTGTTGTAACCAGTAACAGATAAGGTCAAAGGCTGACAGAGTGGTCTCTGTGTCCAAGTGACGGCTCGATGGTTACTCTGTCTACCAAGTGGCTCTCATTAGTGATGACTAAGTCGAGCAGAGAAGGAATCTGACCAAAAAGATGCCGTGTCGGGGCGTTGACGTGCTGTGTCCACGCCTACCGTCGTATCAGCGTTGATAAGGAAGTCAAGAATCCGCTTTTACAGTCCTGGTGAGAAACTGATGCCCAGTTTAACCTGTGGGATTTAGTCACCCACAATACGCAGATGAGTAAAACGTTGTAGTCCTAGGAATTTGTCCAGGCTTACCAGAAGGGTGTTTTCATCAGAGACGTCAGATGAGGGAGAACGATAAATAACCCTCACTAGGAGTGAGTCTTGGCCAAACAGTGCTAGTGGAAGCCACACAGCGTCACATTTATCAGAGGACTGAAAGCCACTGATAACCGTGGGTGTCGGGAGATACTGCTGAAGGAAAGTCGCAGAACCCCCATTCCCCTCCAGGCCGGAGTCAGCCCGGTAAACTGAATACTCCGGGACACTCTGCTCACTGTCATTGATATCATCTGTAAACCAGGTCTCCGTGAAAGCGAACATGTGGGATTGGGTGTCATGAATTTACTGTCTGATTTCCGGTAGTTTATTGAACAGACAGACAGTTCGTATACATGTACTTGAAAGCTACCTTCTCGTTGGATTTCGCGAGAAACGAGAATGGGGTGGTGTAAGGAAGAGTCTGGGAAAGAAGGCCTAGAATTGAGAAAGATCGTGGGGCTGCACTCGGTCTGTTCTTCTGAGTTGTTCTGGCGGCCTGTCTTTGAGGCTGTGGGCGCGACATCACCGTCTGGGCGTACGTTAGCGACTCTAGAGGACGCTTGACCAGCATTCCTGGTGCTGCCACTTGCGACCTCTGTGCCCCTCTCAAAGTCCGTTTCTTGGGAGGGTGTTTGGAGGTTTTCACCCACGGAAAATTGGACTTCTTCGTCTGCTGGGAGCGGGGTTTAGAAGAGGGCAATTCTCGCGGTGCTATGGGGCTATTGATAGAAATACCTAATGGGGCAGGCCAAATTAGTGCTTTTTGAGTCGCAAGAGGCGGTCCAAGCAGTCTACTTCCGTTCCGAATTCTTGGAAGAAAAAATTTCCTGCTGGGCCGTTTGGTGGGTTTGGAGATACGTAACTCGGAAGGCGCTTTTTGCGCCGTTTAAGTGCCCTCAATCCTTGTGTCCGTGCTTGGGGCGTCGATCGTTGAAACGACCATGCGGACAGTGTCCCCGCTTCCTTCAACAGGCGCAGAGGTCTGAGGGGGTAATTCCGGAGCAGAAACTACAACCTTGGTCGCCAGTTGTAGCTTTTGGTCTGCCATGATTCGTGACTCAGTCCGCTGTTCGTGTCCCACTCTCTGTTGCCGAGATCGACCGAAGACAAGCCTTTCAGAGAGACGTTGGCGGACGTCAAAGCCACCGTTTTTCCCACCACGATCTCGGGGCCTAGAATGGCTAACAAGGCTACCAAAAGGCCTAGTGACTTTCTAGTTGTCTTGGCGTGCAGCCCGCTCGCGAGCACCAAGTTTGTGACGTCCGGGAGAAGGAATTCGCTAAGACTGATTTAGCTAGCTCGGTTGGAGATGTTGTTGGGAAGCGACCCCACAAAACAACTCTCATTTCCCTGAGAGCTTTCTCCTTCATTTTTATTGCCGCCTCCTCTATGTGTGCAGTTGACAAGGCAACTGCTTTCTTGGTGATTACACCACCAGGGAGGGCAAGCACTATATACTTATTCGGAGAGTGTTGCTCAAGCTTCATTTCGGACAGAGTCCGTTGGCACTCCTCTGTCTTACTCCTCATGGAGGAAATGGAAGGAGATACAGAGCTAAGAAGAGCCCCGTATTTGCAGTCGCAGGTTCTCTGCGTCACTCCAGTTTTCGTGGTGTTTATGTGACCGGTCAGCGGTGGAGCGGTGCCTTGGCTTTCGTCAAACCTGCAGCTCATGCAGATATAGCTTAGAGATGAAGAGGCTGGCTGCTTGTATTGGTGTTCGTTGAGGCCAGTACACTTGAAGTAATACCACTTCTGACACTGATAGCACCGCATGTCGTTCTGTACGGACATTTTACACCCATACCGGTCGCAGACGCTTGTTACCTCAGACAGTGTTTGTTGAGTCCCAGCGCTGTTAGATCTTACACGGGTCATTATCGATAGGGACGAGCAATATGTAATATAAAGCAGTTAGTTTTCAGCGATACATGAAAAACGGACACGATAATGCGGAAAGAACCGGATACTATGTAACCCAAATAATTCAATACGTGACGAATTGGTATGTTATTCGATAACGAGTGACAGTAATCATGTGATTTTTGATGCACAAGGCACCAGTAAGGCAGAAGTATGAATACGCATTGACAGCGAGAAAGTTCAAACCAAATTTTGAGTTACCCGCGCAAAAACGACAATATTTACGGCTCCTATTGTGCGACAGGTGTCCTCATGGTTTGATTGGCCAGATTGTTGCTGTACTATTCCACGGTCTTGTATCTAGTGTAACATGCAGGCCAGCCGACTCCACTCTGGATGCCCGTGAATTCGCGGACCAACCTTCGGGCAACGTGGACGCACCAGGGGACAACGCTCTTCCGAAGTAGGGGTTCGAACAACAGTTTTGAAAAAAGAAACAATACGAACAAACATAAGCCGAAGGCCCAGTAAGCCATGCACACGACTTACACAAACGAAAGCTAAGACAGCACCGACAACACAGCAAAACGCTCCGTCACAAATTCGATTCGCGCGCTCGCTGGTTTCGGTTGCGTGTTACATCTAGCACATCGGCTGTTTGAAACAAATACGCACTCAACAGCAGCTAATCGCCGTCCATGATTGGTTGGCGTCAGTTGGACCATAATTCCGCCCGCAGCAGTTTGTGTGCGAACACTGATTGGCTGAACCGTTTCCAATCAAGGAATCTGTCCAATCCAGACACATTACATCGGGCTCAGGCGTACTAGCCTTGTTTACTCTCTGCTCCTGTTTCCCACTCCGTAAGAGCCATCCAATCATTGTGCCTGTCAGCCTAGTCATGTCCAAATTTTCCATAAAACTATCGGTTGATCCTGCACGTGTCCCCATCGACGTGTGCTCTTCATGTTGGCGTCCAGTTTTCGGTGTATCGGGAAAGCTAGACAGCGACTTCTCTTCTAAATCCTAAGTAGACAAATTAGTAATACTGGGCAAGATATAACATCCCTTTGAATATAAAGAAGGTGAATAATGAGGAAGGCGGATAACCCTGTAATCTCGTCTGCTTTAAGACGACTATGAATGGCATTCTTGTTTTATTGCACGGCAATATTGATAAAAAGCGAAACGATATCAAACTAACCAACCATTTATGTGATCCTAAGGTGTGGCCCTCCAACTTGATAACCATTTCAGTAGATGTCCGAGCAAGACAATGTGTGCAGTTCTCAAACGGCTTATGATAGCGAGATAAAAGTCTGTTCGGAACAGAGGTTAGGATTCCCGTTTGGCATTGTAACGAAACTACGATACTTTTAAGATGAAGTTGTTTTGAGATATAAGGTAAAACACAGTGACTTACCCAGACTGAAACTGAGTTTTCAGAGAAAATTTTTCAAAGTAGAGCGTTTATTCGAAAAAATCATAATGTGCAAGCCATCGGAAACCTGTTCTTATGACTTACGATCGTGAACTTCTTTGTTCAAAGTGGCCACTTTATTTTCTAAGTATGCGTTCGTGTTAACAATCGTTTTATTATGGTAGAAATTGTCAACTGCATCTCGTTCGTTGACATTCAGGTTACCTGTTTGATATAGTTTGAGAATTTTGTTTCCCGTGCCGTGAGTCGTAATGTACCTAAGGTGATGTTTGAGTGAATTCATCGAAAGTTCAACCGGTTGAGTACAGACTTGCTAAATTGAATCCCATTGCTAAGCTTGTTTTACCCAAGTCGCTTGATAGAAGCATTTTGTGGGGGTCAGATTGCTCCGAAGCCTTTAATTCTTCTAGCATCCATTATTTAAAACCTATCCAATGATTCAGTGGATACTGGACGTAAATACATACTTTTTAAGTGATAAGGACACTGAAACCTCAAGAGTTTTTGAAGCGAGTGTACGACCTACTGATTGGCAAACAGTACCTACCTCATCGGAACTGGTACATGCACCGTTTTTCACTGAGGCCCATATAACATGGTCAAGTGAAGTATTCGGTGCTCCACTCTGCTTGGAGTGGTCTTTGAGGTAGAGCTACCCTCAGTGATGGAAAAGAGTCCGCTTTAGAAATTCTAAACGGCTGACCATTCTGTTGACACTCCCAGCAGTTATCTTGCAATTCCTGTTGCACACACATGAAGATGCGTTGGGATACTCCATATTCTCTACTCTTTTTATGAGCCCGGGTTGTCCAAGGCCTCAACGATTTGACCTGAACAGTTATCCTTCAGGTCAGTCTATTACATTTTAGCCGGAATCACTAAACCTCCTTTCTATCAACTGACTTGATGACCAAGGGTGCACTGTGTAGTAAGTTAGACAAACTGTAAATTAAGCCCAAAAAATCACCAGTATTCTTTACATAGTGTCTACAGGATTCCGATAAGGCGGGAACTCAAATCAGCATACTTAAACTTCGAAGAAGACAGTGGATGAAAAAACCATGTTTATTTGTCAACAAAACAAAAACGAACCTTTTGATATTAATGCATAATATGAAACGATTATGAAACACATGAGATTTAATGGGAGACACTGTGCAAACGGTCGTGTGTAATTTCCGCTTCAGAAACAACGTATTCCCTCTGGCAGTTCTCTCGAGTTCGCCTCATAAAAGAGACTTCCTCTGAAATAAGCCACATTTGGTCAGTCCTGTTGATGCTTTCTCTGGGAGAGGGTTACGGTACGTGAAATCTTTGTATTATATGTGGGTGGTTGTGTTCATACGTGCTCCTACTACATTGCTTCTATGGCACCACACAAAAGACTCGAGATACTGCAAATATGCCCGGCGTTCTAATTTTTTTCCACATGCTTCCTCAATGCTAAAACGTTCAGAAACAGTGTGTATAGCTGCAGTGCATATAATGCTATAGAAAGGAAACATTTTATTAAATTTGTTCATGCCCATTCAATATGGCTATCATACGGCCACCAGCGAAGAGTACCTCTAATCATAAGAACATTCAGACATTACTGGAACATGCTACTGTTATCACGAAATATGTCCCTCGAAACCCTATGCGTTTGGTACAACATTATTCAATCTTCTTTCTCTCGAAAGAGCGATAGCAAGAACAGTCTGAAACTTTCACATTTCCCATCCAACATAACCACTGTTGTTCATCACGATAAACGTGACCAAGGGTGTTGGATCTGAGTCGAGTTTTCAACGGTCGCAGGCAGACTGGGCCTACAGGCAATGCCCCCATGCTGTTGTAGTCCACTGTCCGCATGCAGAGACGTTCAATGTGGCTGACGGACTAATGACACTGTTCTCCGCTAACGTTGAAGATAGCAGTATAGACTGTTCGTTCCATAGCTCTCATCCGCCATAATTGATGGCTCAACTGTTAATGAAACGTTGATGATGACCAATCCCCACTTAACAGTAGGGCATACTGGATTCGCGACAACTGCTACATCCTTGCATTCGTCGTGTACCAGTAGCTCACAGTACGATTCAGCCTGAGTCGATATGACGCTACTTGAAACAGCTGCCGTTCTTGTGAAACACAATTGGAAAGGTCATTTTCCCAATATTAATACCAACGGTAGCGCTGTCACAGATAGCTGCTACCGTTGACACCATCGTAGGCCTTCAGATAATTTATCAGGGCCTGGAACTGCTGGTTACAATCATTACTGTTGTGGGCAACTTTCCACACGACACAGATCGTAAAAGAGCTTCCTGCCGTGGTCTCCATTAAACCAAAGGTTTAACATCCGTTTCTGAGTACGTTTGTTTAAATAGGCTACGCAAACAGATTGCAACTAGTTTCACCAGCCGGGAAAATGTTCTTCAAATGCGTATGACATTCGAAAGGTCAGTATACAACTTGTTGTCCGACTGCTCTGTTTTCATCAGTACGTAAGCTGACAGGAATGTGGCAGTCATGCAGTATACTCCATACACTAATCACCATCAATAACGAATGTCTCAATGATGCATCCGAACGTTTTAGGGTGGTCAGAAGTTAGCTCGTGTCTGCCACCCGTCGCAAGTTTCACAATACTGCTACATAACTTCACTTTAAATTCCTGTAAGGTGTTTTGACACCGAATTTCTTTAACGGGCTCCTCATTGTGGGGTGTTCGATAGTATGGTAGCAGAAAGTTGTCACTTACGACAAGATCTTCATCGCCCAGTTACTGCGCTCCCACTCGACTCACGCGCCCTCGTTTGTGAACCGAAATTCCAGTTCACAATGCAGCCAAGTTTCCAGTTAAACGCGGTGCGCACTTCTGCCTGGTTTCAGTGTATTTGACTGATGTTGTGTGTCGTGGTATTTCACTCACTGTATCTCGTTCGATGACCCGGTTTCGTTTGAATGATGACTTCTTTAGTCGCTCATGTTGTCTGCAATCCATCTGCAATGGGCTTTGACCATATTCCATTGCCGAGTTGAGATACTCCTGGAGTAGCTCCACAATCGGCCGTCCGACCTAGCCTCACCCGTAACAGTGTTACATCGTTTATTGCAACTATTTGTTTTCAAGTTTTGTTGTCAATAGGGTGATAGGCAACAGTCAATGTGTTCTGTTCTCTGCCCCTTGGACTCTACGAACTAATTAAACCACAGAATGGTCTTAAAATCCAGCTACTTCCCCGGCTTTCATCCTCTCGCAGAAACCAATGCGTGTAGCTGGGAACAAAGGCGGACATTTATACAAATGGTCATTCATTGTACCTGGTTAGAAGTTAATACATAAAAGGATATAACGTAGTAACTACGTCGAAGTAGAGTGTGTGTGTCGAGTAGAGTGTGGACTCGCCCTTTTTATGGCGGGTCCTACCCGTCTACGTCATCAAAGGTGTTGAAGGTGAACAAACTTTACATTGGCATTTGAAATGTAACTGTTTTTCTCTCGCCTTTTAACAGGCAAGCCGGACGTTCTGGCTTCGTGCGCCCGTTATACTCGTAAACCCACTTTGTGCAACATCGAGACACTGGGGCACAGTGTTCCTCAGAAGTAGGGGGTTCCAACGATAGTCGTGTGAAAGGAGATAACAGAAACCAGCGTCAGTCAGAGGCTCGGTAAGACATGCACACGACTCACACAAACGAAAACTAAAATAGCTTCGACAGCACACTGCGTTACACTGTCACATCTCCCCAGGCATTTACGTAACTACGTAACAATGGAGAACTATCCACCTGATCTAGCAGGTAATTACCAAAAGTGATAGCAAGGAAAGTTCCCTGGTGAACTTGTATTAATGATGTTCCGTTTTGTGGAGCAAAGCGATAATGTTTAAAGTATTTTGGGCAGGCTGTAAACGAGGCTATCTGATAGTATAACTAACGAGGCGTGACACCTACAGAAGGATCGACACTGTCAAAGTAGTTATCTCCCAAGGCTGTTTGAGAATACTATTCAACAGTGACCGTGATAGCTCATAAAATTTACCGACGTAACTGAGGAAAGGAGCTGAATGACTTTGACAAAGTTTTCCAGAAGCCACTTGTCGGAGTGACAACGAGTTGAAGTGGGTTCACAAGTTTGCCGAGTTTCATTCAGCATTTTAATACAATTAAGAAGTCATGACAACTGTACTGAACGAAAAAAATACAACCTTCTGAATATTGTCATCCATATGGTGCTACGGTCTGTTTGTCACATTATTCCTGACAATAATTCAAAGGGTGCCTACGCTCCTAATGAGCAGCTTGAGCTAAACCATTAGTAATTTTGCACACACTTCATATCCGGCACGTAATTGTATCAATTGGGTTTAGGCAGTATGAAAGTGACGGGTCTTGTGCCACAGGTTTGTTGGTGAAATGGCAAGTTGATATTCACCCCTACATCTCCCGACAATATAGATGAGCGACCCGTTAACGATAAAACTGAGGTCACGAGACTGACTGGCTATTTAATACTTGGATCACTAGAGATTATGAAGCATGGCGCTCAGTACGCACAGCTTGCATACAGTAAGATAATTTATTGGACAAAACTATAAGCGAGAACATCACAGATGACCCTTAAAATACACGATCACCTACACATGTGAACATATTGATGTTTAGGCCATCGTATTATTTATCCTGACACGACTTATTCATTGCTTCCGATGACATCACACAAGTGAAAGGGAATTTTATGTGTCGTTCCAATATATTTAGAGAGTTCTTCAGAAAGTAAAACTTTTATAGCATTTAAGGCGATCTACCGAATCACAGATGTTCAGGTCGCATTAGTGAGTTGTCATTTTCTGTCCGCTGCGGAGGTTATCGGGATTCGAAAACGAGTCCCACGTCAGTGCTCCCAGACACCTTTTGTTTAAGCACCCAATCTGCAAGGGTGTGTCGTCACTGAAACGTGAATTGATACTGTTGTATAACAGGTATTTTCGTTGTGGTTAGTATACTACTCACAAGTGGTGTATTACCCACAGACGGCATCCAGGAACAAAAGGACAAGCCCCGAACACGACGGACAGGAAGAGACTATCGGAACAGTGTGTACATGCTGTGTGAGAACTTTCACCAAGGCGAGTGACCATTTTAGTACCATATATAGTCATTTTAGTACCAAACACCGATAATGTCAGAAGTATTCATGCAGTGGAGGGCGAAGACATCTGCAATGAGAGATCTAAATTACAAAACCAGAGAGGTTGGTGTACCAGATTTACTACGCCAGAATGTCACCGGAGATCGCACGTGTATAATATCACAACCTTTGCTCATGTTATTTACGTAATCTCTGCTTACAGAAGCTGCGCATTGTCGGAAAATTGCAGACAGGTTCAGTCCTCAACAGTGTTCTCTAATCTACGCCGATAACACAATTTGACCTTGTTGAAGGTTCTCGCGAAGATGTTTACCTGTCAGAACGATTGCTTAATTGACCAATAATGCTGTGAATCAGTAGACTTGTGGAAATACAAGATTGATAACAAATGTTGTTACCTATCTCATTCACCTTATTCTAAAAACACCAGACAAAACAGGTAATTTCAGCAATCTGCTACTCTGACTGCAACAATGTTTCTGACTAGGTAAACAAAACATCATGTCAACTGCTACAAGTTTTCGGGGAATCCAGTCAATCTTACCTACTCTACTAGGCGTGTACTTTATTGACAGAACATAACACACTCGTTTCAATAACTGTGCATCCCTCATCTGGCAGTCGATGACGGTACGTCCCAAAGGGTCATTCTGTCAAGACACGTCTTAACGAGGGATTGGTGTACACGACTTACGAGTGAAAGTTCAACCCTGTTAGACACCGTGCGCCCAGTCCGGTGACAAGACTGATTACACTGGCTAACCCACTGATGACTATGTTCACTTACCTAGGCCAAGTTGCCAACGGTCCACTGTACGGAATCCTTAGGGTGAGAGATTAGTTGGCAACTTTTGCACTTTTCGAAGCCACTGAAATACATCGTACTGTCATAGACTAAGCGACTGAATTTACTTGTCTCTTGATACCGAGTACGCTATTTCTAAACACATCACCGTGCGCCCTTTTTTGATGTACAGAAAGTGTGACTGGAATCATACATCTCTGGTTAACGATCTGGAAACGGTTCACTTCAAAATCCACAGTGGCCATTTACCCAGCATTATCATTAGCCTGGTAATATCGTAAGCTGACAAGACATAAATACTCCGGTTGATGAATTTCCTATTGGCCTCAAGTGATCTGTTTAGAACGGCAAAAGTGCATTCAGATTAACATCGTTAATGTAAACTCACTTTACGCTTTGAAGATGTTGAATGCATCCTACATATATCAGCTTTCTCATCCAGACGTATCAGCATGATCCGTAGAAAGACGAAACACAACATCGTCTGTACATAGACTACTGGTCAGTTTCCTACCTCAAAAATTCTTATAAGCGACCGCATCACCAGCATCTTTCAGATTAAACTGTCATCTCTGTTAGATAGACATAGAAAAGCCATTGTTCCAATGTTTGTGACAGAGTAAAATAATGCATAGCGCATGTTCGGCATCGTGCATTCTGCGTGGTTACAACAAGTTGCTAATTTGGGTGACTTGTGAGTGGTTGTGAAACGGTGAAGTTTTGGTCACTACTCTTACGGCTTACAAGTGATCAAGCTGAAAATCGATCGTTATTATAATCATTCTACAGAAAAAAAGTCTGGTCAAAAAGTTTCGTCATGTTACAGTGATTTGTGCACCTAGGTCACTTTGCACACTCACATGCGATAGTCTCAACAACTCATGAGACCCATTCGATGCATTCGATCAACTGATCACGTAAAAGAGAAATACTGCGAGTTACTGCTATATGTTTCTTTTGTGAATCACTAACTTTGTTAACGATCAGCATGAATCCGGAAGGAAGTAAAACATTACTCGGTTGGTTTTCTACATGACCTCTTTCCAGATGTTTACCTAATTCAATTGATTAGCTTTCACTGGTTATATATTCTTCATAAGCTACCTCTTCAGTTATCAAAATATCACTTAGCTGTACATTCTGAATAAAAACAATAAGAGTGAAATCTTCGTGAGAACGGATATTTCAACAGCAGGTCGAAGTCTGACTCACATGATCATCTGAATGACCGTCGTGCAATAGATTCCTATTCGGTATTTTCACATAATAACAGTCAATAATAAATGCGAGAAATGATTTCAATCCAGCCTCAACATCATACACTACGCTTCGCATTTCTGATTTACAATCTGTCCTTTAGTAATAAACATACATGAGACTTGTCACACACATACTTACCCATTCAACTCTCGTATGCTCGCACCTTTAGTCAGTTGCAAATTTTTGCAATGGCCGCATCACATTTTTAAGTCCACCTAAGAGAAGACCGTTATGTTTTTTTTCACAGTTTTGTTAACAAAAAATGAACGCCTTTTCTTATACTCATGCGAAACAAGTTTGTACATTTCCTGTATGTCAATCCACACCGCTGCATGTTAGTTTATTTTTAGCCCGTTTCAGACGCCAGACGGTTTTTCGCACAAACTTCTGTTTGCTCACATGTCAAAATACGGGCAAATTTTGCATTCGCTTATCTCTCATGAAAATTTTGCTCTATGAAAAATGATTGCCCAACCAGCACCAATCTTATCAGATATCCGAATTTAAGCTGACGATGTTTAATGATAGGATTATGCACTTTGTCATTTTATAATTGTCATATCATTCATACATACATACATTATTCAAACAACTGGGTATCTTCGCACGAATCAGTCCGTTGTTTTCGCGTACGTATTACGGTCGACTGATAGATGTTTATTTTCTTTGGTTGTTTATAGAAATTGCTCCTAGTACAACAGTATCAGCATTCAAAATTCATAAAGTAAATGAGCACAAAAAGCAGTTCCATGCGATCGGGTTACCAAGTAGATTCCAGTAGAGACGAATCGTTGGATTTAAAGGGTCCTATTACAATGCATGCAGTCTAAAAACAGCGATCAGAGATGCAATTTGTCAGTCGTCAACTAACTAAACTTGTTACCAGGAGAACGAAACCTGAGCGCCCAAATGCTTTTGCAACACTGATAATTAGCTCGCCGAATACAGTCACAACCTCCTGTGTTACAGTAGCTCACGGCGACGTGCTGTTATATGTGCGCAAGTCTACTTGGGCTAATCCAGAATACCATGAACTGTACTTAGTAGAATTGAATTTTTGGTAGAATGTAACAGAATAAACCAGGCAAACGAAAATGCATCTGCTATAAACAAGTGTATGACATGACAGAACAATGTAACTGTTGTACTGTTTTTATCATTCGACTTCAAACTAGCCCGGATCTGATGGGAGTTAGTGCCGGAGAGAAGCACACGGACACTTTGAGGGTGAAATACGGTGACGGAGTTAGATTGACCTAATGCATTCAATAGAAAGAAGATACGCAACTAGCGATCGGTAAATTATTTGTCCGAACGGAATGCATAGAAAGGGGCAACCGGTGCTGACAGTCCAAATCTATCAGTAACCATGGTCCAACGAGTGTGTGCGAATTGCTTGAATAAAGTGATTCTAGAACAAAACTCACTTGATGACTGTGGTACTCATCTGAGATTTTTAGGCTTACCAACGAAGATACGTTCAAGTTTGCACTTGGGGTGATCGGTGAGGTCAGATTATCTATCGTTTGTAGGCCCCACCGCACCATCTTACCTGTTCATCACATTTTCATGTTACGTAACTTGATATGTACGCAAGCACAGGACACCAACATCACTGACCTCCAAACTCGCAAAATGGATCTGCATCATATTTGACAAACCTATTGACTAACAGCTGAACCCGTCCATGTACACAAAATTTTAAAAGTCCGTTGTTTTCACGCATCCCCTATCCCATGTAGCACATTTGAAAAAAATTGGTGATGCCAACATGGTGTTAAATTAACACCAAAACCACTTGGGAACAAAATAAACTAATACAACGACCATTTGTTTTCTAACGTGACGGCAACTGATATGGTTTGTTTTATGGGTGAGATTGGATTGACTGAATAGTGCATGCGAAAACTGCTTCGAAAAGGCAACGTTTAGTTTTTCCCGCCAGCAGAACGTAACACAACCAACTCTGCATTACGAACATGAAACTGGTAAATCACGACGTCCAACAAGGCTCATCGTAATCTAGTCAACCTGGATTATTTCCCCCAAAGTGAGTGTAAAACACAAGTCTCAAAATTTGGCGAGGACAGTTTTCAGTCGAGCTGTGGATCCGTGAAAAGTCCAAATCAGTCATTATAAATACTACAAAAGTTGGTTCCATATTAACATTTTATTTCGCTCATTTCATGCTAGGATGTTTGTCAGGGTATGAAAAATCACACACACAATTTTCACCAAAATGTAGAAATTAATCAACAGCCCAAGACTAACAGTGGGAGGAGGACAAACTGGTCAAGCAGCTCTCCAGTGTACGGTACTGCCGCGGGCCGTCACGATCTATTCCTGTACATATCCCGTTCTGGTTGTTTCAAGGGTAATCGCTGGACCTGACATCTTTATCGGGTGAGAATCTTATTTTTTTTAACTGAACACAGTGGAGAGGTGTGAACAACACAGGCAAATGTTCCCACTGGGCAGCCGCCTCCACTCATCTGCTCTCCACTTCATCTGCTCGTCCACATTCGTCTATAAACCTACCACTGATTGCCTTCTGGGAACCATGTCGGCAAACTGTGAGAAGATCAATAAATTTCCCAATGTCCTGACTAGCATCGGAATTCTTGGCCTAAGCCACAATACTCATAATTTCCATCTAACCCATACAACATTTATCGAGGATACTTTTATCTCCGACCGTCAAGTCGTTAAGACTGCAAGTTAGCTGTTTGAAGACCACACAATTTGACATTCTCACTTAGATTTAATTTCATTACTTTTGTGCTGAGTTGTTTGTTGGGGATCAGCGAATCACGGCATGATCATACGAAATAAAAACTTGTTCGGTTTCGTTCAAAATGCCCAAATCTGTTTAATTCGTTCAAAACACATTAATGAGTGAGTTTCACCGGTTTGTAGAGGTTAGGCATCATTACTGGACGAATACTGGAACAGACACAATCTGGTCACAATCATCCAGTGTACCCTGCAGAATTAGGACACCGCGACCTAACACAACTCACGCGTACGCCCTGTACCGATATGATAACTGATAACTGATAACTTTGGTTAACAGTAGGGTTGTCTGAGTAGACTGAGGGTCGTTTGCAGGTATGTACATATCTGTGTACCTTCGTTGGGAAATCCCCATTCTGGTAGGCAGACAGTTTACAGGAGCAGACACAACGCGGTACAAGCGTACCGCCAAGGTTGCTCTCAAAGTTCAGCCAGCCATCGCGTACGACTAAGACCGGAGTGCTGGATCGTGGTCACCTTCAACGACAAATGAGCGTGAGAACTGCACTATAACTGCTTGACCACGTAACGCTCGCAGTCAGGATCTTTCCCTGGGACTAAGCAAAATGAATATCGATCCATAACGCCGCTTCACATGGAGCACCTCGTTGACCAATTCAATGTCAATCCCAGCGTCTCTCAAAAAACTTGGATAGAATCTCATTGTGTTGAAAGTTCATTGCGGTGTAAGCGAGAATGATGGAAAATTAGTGTGTTCACACAGTGCGATCAGATAAAAAGGGATTGAACTTCGTTGTCACCACTAAAGCTGCGGAATAGCCGTTGAAAACCTGAATCCATGAACACGTTTTGAGCTGTCATGTTGTGTTACCCACGAACATAAACTGACAAAGATATCCGCACCAAATTTAGTACGAATGAAGTTGAAAGGTTTGAGCGCCGTGTTTAATCGAAATCACATTGATTTCGAATACAACACTCCTGAGGTAGACCACCCGAGGTGGTTGAAACGTAGAGTATTACAACTTGCTCGTAACGTTGTATTATTCTCAATCTGTTTATCAATAAACTGACAAAGTTTTCAATAGTGCACTCAACCAAAGTTGGTTTTGTCCTGTGCTCATCGTGCCAACAGCTTGTCGAAATTGAATGAATATTGTCATAACCGTCACTGGGCAAACTAAAAACGGCACTGAAACGTAGACAAGCTCTTACCGCTTTCGCTTTGTATGGTGTTGATGACAGAATACGGTCAATTTTGACCATCCATAGACACGCGGCGCACAGAACAGGTTTGATTTTTGACGGGAACGGTAGTTATTATTGACAGCCCGACCTATACTGCTACCTTGACGTGGTGGTCGGGCTTGTGTACTGTTTTGATCCGGCGGGCTATGCTGACTAGGACTCCGGTCCTTCCAGGTGCAACCTTGTCAGACAGGCCAAAGGGGAGCAGTCAGACGAAAAGCAGTTACACTCATAGGATTGTATGTCGCACTGCTGACCGCGTAGGAGTGCTTAG
>QNGE01000229.1:188517-202090 GCA_008508345.1 Paragonimus westermani | reverse complement strand
TGGGGTCCTCGTGATCACTCAAACCGTTGGTTAGAGACGCTATCCGAGATGGCGGTGTGTCGCAGTCAATGGCGTACCTGTATCCATACCATTTCTAGTTCTTCCATTTAGTCTTCTTCAACTTTTTTGTCCTTCGTAGTACTCTTTCCTTTTAGGATATTCCACGTCACTGTTGAGGTGAGCGGCGGCCCGAGCCACAGTACCTTTTGGTCAGGCTCATGGCTGTTTTTGTTTTTGTTGTTGTTGTTGTTATTATTGACAGAATAAATGTACATTCCAGGATAAAAACCCGAATGCATGGTGAACTCGTACGCTTCAGTGAAAGTTGTCGGAGTGAAACTGCCACAAGTGGAAAAGTCGGCGCTTTAAGAGGACACCTGAACGAAAGGAATTGACTTCTGGACATGGACTGTATGATTTTCTTGCTTCTTGACGTATTCAAGCACATTAAAAAATCAGGCAAGTAACATGAAATCTCTGTCCAAACTTACTACACGAACGCCATTCTGGAAAAGAGAGCAGGATGGCAAACAGATTGCACCCTGAGACGGTGTTTGTGACATGCGATTTGGCAAAGCTGAATCATCTGCATAGGTGAACAGAATTTGGGCAGCTCACCGCCGCTTTTGATTGGTTGGCGCTTATCAACCGCAATTCTGCCCACGGGAACCCGTGCTCGAGATCTCAGCTGCTGAAACTTCGCCAATCAGAAAGACACTTCAGTCAAATCTGCCTAAATGAGGCGGCCGTGTTCACACAGTCCGCCACTATAATACGTGGTACACATGTTCAGTGCGTGACTGATCACAACAGCTTGCTGCAAGCTGAGAACATCCCAAGCGGTTTCTCTTACGTGTTATTTCTCCGCGTTCCATTTCATCAATGGCATCCCAAGTGATTATTGGTGTCCGTGCACCAGCTTGGTAGCCCAGTGACTATCAAGAAGTTCCCATTAGATACTTGTATGTGCTCCTGCTGTTGTCCGTGTACAGTGTGGTCGAAAATCACCCACCCCGTTCGACAGTCTGTTTAAGATATCTGGCGTTGCCTTGTAAGATTGACCTCATTAGGAATGTTTGTGAACAGCAGCAGTTTCTCCCGCCCTAGTCTAACTTTTCTGATCGTCTTTAGCCCTTGCTCATGGATTTCAACCTATAGCACTCTTCTCTAGGTGTTTCATGTCGTGATCGATGGCAACAATTTTATGTTTTCTAAGGTGCTTGTTCAGTATTTCGACCCTCACAACCAAATCAGTTCGGTCCCTATCATCCAACCAACAGTCACCACCACTGTCCTAATCCAAAGAGGTTTGTCTTGAGAAACAGTACTTTATGCGTGTCTTCAGGTAGACATCAATGAGCAGCTCAAGTCACTTAACGGCCGATGAAGCAAACTGAAAATAATGGATGTATTTTGCTCTCGCCAACCTACTGGTTAGTTAACGTTGGTTAAAATGGTTGTGTCGACGACTGACCACGAAAGGGTTAGCCTGGAAATTGGGATAGCTGACAAAAACCGATAGTCGTATCAAAAAACTCGTGACCACCAGCCAGATGCTAGTGAGTATGGGTTGAAACAACCGAAGGAGGCGCTACCGTTATGTTCTGGAAATGTTATTGCTGACAACCATGCTTCCGGGAGCCAGTAAGTGAAAGCCAGCAGTTGATAACCTGGATACATCAATTTATCGAGAAGCGTGTGTTGTAAACCATAATTACGTACGCCGAGTTTAGAAGATATCTCTCTAGAAATTGTGCGGAATATAAATATGCATATCATCTGGTGGCCATTCATAGGTGAATTTCTTCTTGAACTGAAAATAGAAAAGTCAATCAATCCCGGGTTTTTCGGAGTCGATGAGTGGATGCGTGTCTCCGCAATAGAAAAAGAAACCGTTTCCAAACATTTTTATAATTATGCACAAGGAGGGAAAAATTTTCAAAGAGAAAATGGAACTCCGTTAAACTGCGTTGAGCCATTGGACATTTGTTAACGTCCACATACACACACGCACATTCGCTCATTTACACGAACGTTGCGCTCAAATCCAGGACAGTAGTGACACCAACAATGAACTAGTGGTAAGTTAGATTTCCACAGTTGACTGGACAATAATTATTTGATGTGATTTTGTAGTATGCAATTAGCAGTGTACCGTCAAGGCAAACCACATTCTGAGCAATAAGAAAACCGAAACTGCATATGATTTGATAAGTTGAGTTGGATTTCGGACTAACTTAGGGTTCTGAAGTGTACAACCTGTCTGACATATACCACCTACGTGATGTTGAGATGATGCTATCGAATTTCGAATTGCTGCAGCGGTTGTGGTTATCTTAGATTGAAATACAAACCACAGACATCCAGCTGGTGAATAATCGTCAATGGCAATGAAAATAAGCAAGGCATTTGTTATCGCTAATAGGGTGGGAACAGCTTAGTAAATTTGGTCCCGAAAGACTAAACTAGGTGGACTGGAATTTCATGCCACAGTGGTCACGTTGAAAACTGAAATCGCAATCTATTGGGCTACCGCTCTCAACAGAGTCACTAATGATACACATTAACTGTGCAGGCACGCCCCAGTGGTTGGATGGTTAAGGGGCTATGTGACTGAAAGGTTGTGTGGGTGAACTCTAGCAGGGTTTCATATTCGGACCCTTATTATTGCACTCAACAGGTAGATTGAGCAACCACCAACACACAAAAAAGGAATCAACTTTAGAAAATTCATACGATCGATCGCCCAGATTGTTCTCAAATATGCTCAACAAAGTATACACGCATAAAATGACCCATCCAACGACTTTCATCCTCACAGAGTAAATTGTTGACCTGAAATAACCACAAATGGTGGAGGATTGTCATTGTTCAAAGACGTCGATTTGGATTTTCCTGTTTTCACTTATATTGACTAGGTACTTAAAAATCTTTCGGCATCATTATGTTGCGCAGACTCTAAGGCAATATGGTGATAGATTCCAGGAAACCTGTGCCTATATCTCTTCCAACTAGGGGGCACAAGAAAGTGAGACTGAATTGTGTGTGGTGCAGTGTTATATAAAATCGAGTCATCTGGATGTGCCCTTGGAGATGCGGTTTAATTCATAACTATGAATGAACCCATATGTGGAACATTAGTGGTCGGGTCCTTGTGGTGTAGGTCGTAAGGAAACATCTAATGTGACAACTATCCAATAACCTTATCATATATGGATTGGGTCTTTTTATTTACGTCTGTTGGGTTGCCCACACTAGACTGGAGATTCGCTAATTTAACTTTCTTACACGTGTTTACTGTGTAAAACATGAATGTATGAAATCGTTTTTTTGATTCCGAATCGTGTTCAAATTCATCTTGATGAAACCAAATACAGGGTAGAACCAAACCAAATCTGTTTGGTAATTTTGGTTTCTTCCAGTTAAGTATTTATTACGTCCCCCAGAAATCACCCACTTCTCTTTCTGTCACAACCTCTTGAATCGTTGTCAGTTTCTGCTGGAAAAAATGGAAATTGAGTCCAAACAACACACAAGTGCTGACGACGACCAGTGCCCTAACCCAGTCTGGTCAGTGATGTCCGTGGATCCCTACTGAATCATGCGTGTTTTCATCGAACTGATGTCAACTGCCGCCTCTGTCCCAGACTAGCGTGGTTAGCCGGAACTTCCTGACCTGTCTAAATGAAGAGAACTGTACGCATAAACTGCCACCAAATGTTCGGATTTCACTTGAATAATTCTACTTCCTACTATTACAGCACTGAGCCAGTTTGAGTCACTTCGGAGAAATGAAGCAATAGAAAGTCTCCACACAGCCTAAGTTGACTTCGAATCCGGAGAATGTAACAAGAAAATATATGTGAATGTTTTTTAGATGTAACCCAACTGTGAAAAGTCAGGGCTTCGGCTGGATTCGAACCAGCGACAGACACAGCATGCCTAACGCGCAAGCGCTCTACCAGCTGAGCTACGAAGCCACATCAGGAGTTCGGAAATTTCACAGTTGGACTCTGGTACCCAATCGTCCCACTGTCTCATATGGAATCCACCAAATGATTCAGGGGATCGACTGCCTCGGCAGGATTTCTCAAACAGTTTACGCTGGAATCCACCAACGCCACTGCTGAAATTTCCGAGCTTCTAGTGTGGCTTCGTAACTCAGCTGCTGGAGCGCTTGCCACGTTGAGGCATGCTATGTCTGTCGCTGGTTCGAATCCAGCCGAAGCGCTGAATTTTCACAGTTGGGTCTCATCTAAAAATCATAAATCTGGCACACTACTCATTATGCGTGAATGTTGTTGGGACATTTTAAAGCTGAGAAAGTTGTTCTTGTTGAACAGCTATTTAGCTGTATATATTTTCATTTGTAACTAGGTGTTTGTGGGGCTAGCCCACTGCTCATTGGTTCACCTAATTCAAGGGAGATAACATGCTCGGGTTATGTCGTCAAAAGAATGCGGTTATAAGACATTGAAAATATGACTTTCACTGGTAGCCTACTTGTGAGGTAATCTGGAATTCACACTCGCTAATAATTATTCGTAGAAATCTGCATGTTGAATGAAAAGGGTCCAAGGGATCATAGACTTCGTTCAGCTTTCAGCAAATGAAATACGTCTGTTCATTAGTTTTAGAAGTTAGAGAATACAAGGTGTTAAGTGATATTAAAACACTTGATATGTCAACCGAGTACAATCGGTCCTTGATTTAATGCGGGATTTTCGCGATGAGTTATGCCCTTTCTGTAACTTGCTCTTAAGGTTGGTTACAAGCAAGTTCAAATGAACCGATTAACTATTCTAAGCTCATAAGTTACCTTGTCGTTGAAATTGGCTAATAGGATGTCATGTTTATCTTATCGAAATGATCTGCCCAAATTCTCATGTGATCTACACAGGTGTGACTCACAGGATACTTGTCCAGTTTTGTTCTCTTCTAACTCAAAGCTCCACATTCATTTACAGGCATATGATCTATCTGTGGATTTGTCCTAAACTTCAGGACAGAAATTTTTTGATACAAAAAATTATCCAGCCGCTTGACCCGTATGATACAGGCGATGGTTGTTAGTCTAACCGTAGATCTGTAATGAATGCAAACAAATCAAATAATGGTTTATTGCCATTTGGTAACTCCCGGAAACCATTCTTTCGATCAAGTTAGTTCATCAGGTTGTTTGTGTGTACTGTGATTCTAACGCTTTCCGCTGCGGTCCACCAAGGCATATACTACCATTTCAATGCACTTGTCCGCACGTAACTATGACGTTAAACCGACAGCCCATATGTGATACTTTGCGAAATTCTTGTTTCAGTCACCGTTCAGACACGTGATTAAAACAAGGTGCAAAAACGGTGGAAGCCACCAACCATTACGTGGCTGATCAGGCCGATTTGCCACATTCCAAACCAACTCAGACGTTCAGAGATCAGCCAAATTAACATTGTCAACATTCGGGCACCAACGAGATTTTGTGGAAAATAATCGTTATCACGAAAGTACAACGGTGCCGCACAGTTTCACGTGCACACAGAAAAATTGAAAACAAGCTTGGATCTTGCCTCATTAAACACTGACTGGTTAAGCATCGATTCGATACAGGTATTGAAGAAAGCGAAAATGAACTGTTACATCTAAACACTTCCTACCCTCTTAAGAACACTGTACAAAAACTGACTGTATGGACAGTTTTATTATGGGGAACCTGGTCTCAATAACCGTTAAGCATCTCATTCTTAATGTCGAAAAGGAACCTGTGTTTACATTAGTCCTGTTCAACGGAGACTTAACAAGTAAACAAGTGAATCAACACTGACGCCAGACACTGAAGTGTGCATGCCCATTTTGTTCACTGAATAGTTGGTTTGCTGCTAGACCCACGTTCATAATTAATCTTACGTATTGGCTACCTGCTAAAGACCAGGATATCTTTGTGTATTCTAGTAACTTTTGCTGTTGTTTAGCAGAGTGTGTCAACTGAACGACTAGACGACTGTCAAAAGTAACATTAGACTTCAAAAGTAAGAAATGGTCTAAACGGGAATGCCAAATTGAAGGAGACGGTTGAAAACAGGAAGATTTTAGATGGTTGGTTACTGACTCAATACGAGTTAGTTCCAAGATGGTTGAGCTCGTCATGCTATTCGCTTTGGGAATGAAATATGGAACAGAAGCCAAGTGGTAACCATTCGTGGTCTTTAGTGGAAGTCCAGTTGGTTCTTTGAAGTGAGACTTGGCTAAAAAGTGTCTGAACTTATTTAAATCTAACAGAACATGGCGTGATTGATACTGATATAATCTACCAAGCATGGTGATGAAAGTAATTAACGCTGTGTTGTTCTTTTCAACGGACTACAACATAACTGCAGTGTGCGTTGATCCCTATGCATAGACTTGAATCAAGTAGCCCTTTCTCAAGGACAACCGCCATGCGAACAAGGATAACAGGGAATTGGTAGACGTTGGAGATTTCGGTTGGCAGATGATGGGCAATATTCGAAGTTGATTGCAGATTTCCTATTCCCACATAGTGTCCAGCCATCAACTTGCATAGAATGGGCTTCCTTTTGAAAGGAAAACTCTATGGAATTGTGAAAACTACGATCGGTTGTAAGTGAATAGTAAACAAAATACTCTACACCTTACCAACACTTGAAATAGGGCTGAAATAATTTACTGATCTTTATGATGTCAAATTGCGGAGAGGTCCTAGTCATGAATTCACTGAGTGGAATTAAAGTAACAGGTACTGTGTTTGTTTAAAAACGATCAAACAATCTGAGTATCAGGCACGAACGGATGTGATTGACTGTATACGACAGCCGCATATTCATTCAGCCGTGTAAGGTCACTGCTGCAGTGGTCAGCAAGGTCATGTCACATAGGCGTGACAGGAGTCTACTGTCCGGCCTTAGCAAGTATATACAAAAACAGAAAGCATAAGCAAGAACGAAACTTGAACATCGTGCTTCTATACGAAAGCACCTGGCTGAAAAATAAATGGGATTAAGGGCAGAGGATATTTTACTTACATTCCTAATGCTTGGAAAACACTTCAAGCGTAGATTTTATTGATGGGTGTCTTCACCTAGGTAAGTTACACAATGCAAAACATGCGGCCTGTGTAACCCAAGAAGGAAAGTGCTAATCGAAGGGACAGAGATGACGGTTGATCAGAATAATAGCACCTCCGCTAAGCTACCCTAAGCTTCCCTAATGTTGGTCATGAGTTGTAGTCACCACATTTTGGCTTCAGACAAACAAACAACGTTGCTCGTGTACCATTGTTGGTTAGCGACTTTGAAAGGGCACAGGACTAATTGACCCATGAGTAGGTGGTCAATGACCCACACAAAGTAGCTGACAGACAATTAAAGAGCTGATCAATAATGGGATGCCAAGGAGAAACGCAGTAGTACATGAGAATCACATCTCAAGGCTATTTCCAAATAACCCCAATACTATAACACGTTTACTCAAAACAAATACCAATTCCACAACACCAGTGCTCACACACAAACAAAACGTGTCCAACCAACTGATAGGAACGCACAAACAAAGCATAGACAATTGGTACTTCCAGCCCCTAAAATGGATGTGAACATCAGGGTTGTCAGTGAAGTTGAGCAGTCAAAAGTCAGACAGAAATAGTTTTATGACTGCCTGAAAACAAATCAACGCTCAACACACCCTGTTCTGACTTAATTCCGATTTTACGACCAATATGAACACATCTCTGATGAGCGAGAAAACCACACCCTAGAACACACAGTTTGTCCAAACGCGTTCACCTCTATTCTCCAATTAGTTAGCACACAGTGTATGACATTACCGTTTGGGATTGGTAGTTCGTCACTCGATTGTGTGGTCACTTCCTTATGGGTTGATGGACAAACCAGCTAAACTCTGCAAAATCAAACTGCGCCCATCACATTTATCAGATGATTTGCTGATGTATCGGGCGAAACGGAATAACATGGATAAGAGCTTCACAATCAAATTGTCACCTCAAATTGTCAAAAAATACACCATCTGATCCCCGTGCTCATGTGGGTGACCTACAGATTTGCCAGTTGAAAAGACTGAGTTCCACTTGAATTTATGAACCATCAACTATGGTCACAAATGCTGATAACCGCATATTCGAATTAACTGATCCAATAAGCGAGGTCCACGAGCGTGTATCATACACTGGTGGGCGTATGACGCAGATGAACCAACCAAGTGTGTCAAACGTGATTTCATAAATTTCCGATCAAGCTGTGAGAGGAAGAAACAGAATAGATAGCTAATGGAAAGCATAGACCTCCCGCGAGATTTGAGTCGGCGCATGTTGGTAAGTACAGTTCATCCCTCGTTGACATAGTCCAGTGAAAACTGATCTATTCGAGACTTGTGTAGGTGCCGAATTGCTCTTCACACGGTTCCGATGAGTGTACGTACGACGACAACACCCACCACACCGTCTGCACCTGCCTTGACTTCTTTCCCAACTGATCTGACCGACGAGCGCTGAGTGTGCCCACATCGGCCTGTTATACGAGTTCGCCATTCGTTAGTTTGGACTGTACCGTTTATCAGCATGTTGTCCAAACAGGACGTACCCATCTTTTTTAGAGCAGCTCCATATGTGAGTTGGCATGGGATCATTCTCGGTTGACCAGTTCATTTTCACAGCGTCCAAGATGTGGGTGGGTCGTTTTTTTCAAGCAACTGTGATTTGCTCAAATAACAACTTCGAACCGTTGAACGCACACAAAATCGAATCGGCGTTCTGTGAATGGGCCAATCACAGGTGGACTATCCTAATTTCAAAACAGATATAGCCCTATCTTTTCCCCGTCGAGCTTCCTGTCTTGGCAAGCAAATGACTCAATTACTTGACTTCACTTACTGTCAGCAATTTGGAGTCTACCTGAATTTAATTGTGGAGTGCATGAAGGATTGATGTCAGGGAGAAGTGACTTCGTGATGTTCATCTTTCAAAAATATGGAATACTTCAATTTTGTCAGTTCCTTCCGATTCCCAGTGATCGTACTTCATTCTTTACTTGATGCCGAATTCAGGAACGCCATATCGTACAACCTCATGCAATTTCTGCATCCATTGTACAGCCGAAGTGAGTGAACATAAATTTGGAGGTTTGTGTGTGGACCTGTTATAACGCGGAACGACCGAGCGTATGCAATCGAGCTGTAACGATCACTACGATCAAATAATACTGTACGCGCTGTTGTAACCCCGAAGGAAAAACACTGGTCTTCAGAAAAAGAGCTTTTACTGTCTCAGTCCGAAGACAAATAACAAGCGCAGCTGTTGCGTACATTGATAGCTCGTCAAGCGACCTTGTGAATAATGTTCAATGAAGCGCATGAAAAGCGTCCTAGGTCATAAATCAGCGAGTTAGCGTCCAGTTTGTAAATCGGCGCGAAAAATGGAAGTGATGGTACAATAGTGACGCGAATAAGAGGAATTCGAATTTACAAGAGTAATAAATGTTCATTACTGGTTAAGTGGACAGTTTTGGGGGTATTTAACATCCCAACACCTCCCCTTTTTACAGTATTAGTATCGGAGATTCTTGGGATTCAACTGAAAATGCACAGTAGATTTTCCCTTTCGGCCGGACCGAAGTCTGGGTGTGGGGGATTTGTCGGCGATGTTCTGCTGTTGAGTTGCTTAATATACTGCGCTCTCCGAAATCGGTGCTTTAACTGGAACGTTGAACGTCTCCAAAAGTATGTCTAGCGGGATCTCTCTTTCACTGCTGAATTCTTCGGAAGTACTCCTCGATCGTAATTGGTTTTTCTTTCGCGACCAAGTCTCGTTCTCAATAGTAACATCAAACTCATGATGCGACCAGGTTTCCAGGTTTCATCATCCGTTCGGTAATCTCTGGCGTGCACGGTTGATCCCACCTCGAATAAAGACCCATGCTTTGCCCGTGGCGTCTCTTGATAAGCGGTGGTTTTCGGCAGCATGGCGTGGTGCACTGTCCGAAGTTTTCGGTCCAAGAGTGCTTCTGCGGGAGACAGCTGATTTAGTGTGGCACAGTTGGGAGTGGTTCCGTAGGAAATCAAGAACTTTCGTAGGATCTCATCCGACGTTCTCTCTCCCCGTGATTTGAGAAGCGCTCGCTTGAAAGTATCTACGAAGCGTTCAGCCTGACCGTTGGACTGGGGATGGTAGGGTGGAAAGCGTATGTGACAAATTGCATTTAGTATGCAAAAACTCTGGGACTCACGTGACGTGAACTATGTGCCATTGCTTGATACGATCGTCTCCAGGAGTCCGTGTTGGCAAAATATTCTCTCCAACCCCTGCAAGGTCTTCGATGTGGTGGGGGGAGATACAGCGGCAATCTACGGCCATTTGGAGTAGGCATCCACGAGAACCAGATAATGTACTCCGTTGATAGGACCAGCGTAATCGATGTGTATCCGAGACCAGGGTTTGTCGGATTGCGGTCAGGGTACCGCTGCCAAGCGAGGGGAGTTTTCGCTGCTTGTTAACAGCGCGCACAGCCTTTGACGAAACCTCCGATGTCCTCACCCATACCGGGTCAATAAGCGCAGCTTCGTGCAATGGACTTCATACGACTCATTCCCGAATGTGCGGAGTAAAATTGACGGCGTAATTTAAAACGCAGACGATATGGAACAACAACACGATCACCAAACATCAAGCAGTTACTCACCACACATAACAAGCTTAGTCGGTTGTGAAGTAGTTTCAATTCTCCGGCGAATTTTCTGGTTGGCCAACCCTCTGTGGTGTATCGCATGGCCCGTTGGAGGATAGAGTCTTCATCCGTTGCCTGCTGGATTTCAAGAGCTGCAAGTGGCAAAGTTCTGATGGCACTCGTGAAATAATTGACCGCATGATCTGTTGCCGTTAATGGCGCAATGACTGCTTCTTCGTCCGATGTGGGGTAGTCACTAATTAGTCGCCATAGGGCATCCACTTGACCAAACTCATCAGTTCTTCGGTACTGGATCATGAAGTCTTAACCAAGGACAGTCAAGACCCATCGGTGTAGCCTGTTGGCTGAGTGTGCAGGAATACCTGTTTTGGATCCAAAGAGAGACAACAACGGCTTTTGATCAGTTAAAAGTAGGAACTTATGCCTGTGGATGTACTTGTGGAAGCGTCGCACTGCAATCACGAGGGTCAAGCCTTCTTTCTCGATCTGATTGTATCACATCTCCGCTGGTTTAAGACTTCTTGATGCGCGCTTGACAGCCTTCTGGGTTCCATCGGGAAACGTGTCGAGTATGACAACACCATTACCATACGCGGAAGCATCAGCAGTCACAACTATCTATAGTTTAGGGTCATAGTGAGTCAATAAGAGATTGGAGCTGAGCATTGATTTCAGTTAAGAAAATGTGGATTCACATTCGCTGAACCAATTCCATGGAACGTCTCTCCCTAGCGGTTTTTTCAGCAGTGGCGTGATATTATGCAGTGATGGAAGAAATGTCGAACAATAATTATTTGGACCAAGAAATGAACGAAAGTCACTCACGACTGTAGGAGCCGGAATTCTCTGGAGAGCTTGAATATTCTCCGGATCTGGGTGTCGACCATCAGCATCAAAGATAAATCTGAGAAACTTTACGGATTGCAGGAAGAAGTTGCATTTCTCCGACCCAAGACGGAAGCCAGTATCCTGGATACGTTGCAGTACTTCTTCGGTTCGTTTGCGCAGTTCCTCTGGAGTCACACCGACGATAAGCAAGTCGTCTAGATACACTGCCACCCCTGAAATGCCAGCCAAAAAGGTGTCCATCAGCTGCTGGAAGGTTTCTAGAGCGGTATTAAGAAGACGGTTATATTGAAATAAACCGCGGTGAATATTAATGGTGAGCAACTCACGTGATTCCGGAGCAACTTCCACTTGGAGGTAGGCCTCTGCGAGGTCCAGTTTAGCAAAGAATTATCCTCCACTCAAGGCTGTGAACAAATCATCTGGTGTCGGCAGAGGGTAGTGGTGTGTCTGGAGCGCAACGTTTAGGTCAGTCGAGAAATCAGCACAGATCCGTAATGCTCCATTGGGCTTCTAAATAACCACAATTGGGGCCGCCCGTGCAGAATAAGAGACCGTTGTCAAGACACCTTCAGTCTTTGTAATTCAGCATCAACTTCTGGTAAGGATGCGTAGGGAACCGGTCGTTTCGGGCTGAAGACTGGTGTAGAACCAGGATGCAGTTGTAAAATAGCTGGTGCTGCTGTGCTGTGACCAAGGCCTGGTTTAAAAAACGATTCAAATTGCTTCACAATATCACAAGACTGTTGATCAGACAAAGCGTGACCCACGTGATTACAGATTGTGTTGATGGGAGTGTCCACCAAACCCAATCGATCAAACCAGTCGAGGCCAAGTGGGTTGAGTTCTGATGTTGTCACAAAGCAGGATCCGTGAAACGTTTTACCACGGAATGAAACGCAGCAGTGCAGCTGACCCGTGAGTGGAACATGACCACCACATGCACTGATGGCGATCTGTTTGGCTTCTTGTACCGGAGGTTGCCCGAGCGTGTGCCAGAGTTTCTCCGAAATGATAGTTATGTCAGAAGCAGTGTCTGAATGTAAACAGACTGGCTGACCATTACTATGAAGGGTTATGAATTTACGTTGGCTTGGGGTGTTGACTTGGAAGACTGCCATCAAGGTCTTTTTGTTGCCGCCTGTTGTAGATCGTGACTTAGATCGCGACTCCGATCTGGACCGTGAACCAGCAGGTGTACGTTGCTGACCTGACTGACGATATCCTTCTTTGTGGCCGACTGAATTACATTGCCGTCATCTGTTTTGTTGGAATGGGCAGAACTAGACAAAGTGCCAGGCCCCACAATGCTAACATGCTGCTGGAGGCTTCTTCCCAGTTTTCGGGCAGTTCGGGACAGATGCTGTTTCGTGGGACGGGCCGAAGTTGCGTCATTTGGCAGTAGAAGGATGTTGAACCGAGTGAACTTTGGTTGTGTCTTTTAAACTGAAACATTAAGTTTCATTTAACCAGTTCAGCAAAGGGATGTATCAACATTTCGTTCAACCTCATCAGTTGCAAAGTTGAAACATGCAAATTATATGCGTCATAAAGACAGACAAACAGGGACTAGACATGCCTGCAAACAGGTTAAGTAATTGAAAATCCCCGTAGAAATCATGCAAAACAATTTCAGTTTCAGCGAACAGAACTGTTTTCGATAAATTCTCGTCTTAGGCTGGTACAATTATATAGCAAATCAAGTAACAATAAAGGAAGTTATTGATAAGAAATGTTACGACGGTAAGGCGATTGGGTAAAACACAATCATGACTTAATTGTGGTTGTGCCCACCAGGTTAAGAGAGAGATTAACAAATGCAGTTTGAGAGACACCTTTGAATTTGTTGGTTCTATCTCTCACCTCAATGTGTCGGACAAGAAAATGAAATCTCTAGATGTTTCGTCTCTATTTACCAATGTCCCCCTGGTCGAAACAATACAGTTTTTATGTGATTATGTCGAAAGTCGACAGATTAACGTCGGTCTACCTGCGACTGAGCTGGAAGAGTTACTAATGTT